>BJBW01002217.1:199263-432072 GCA_004320125.1 Scolopax mira | reverse complement strand
ATCTCCAAAGAAGGGGATTCCACAACCTCCCTGGGCAGCAATGCTGCTTTTATCTGTCAAAAAGGAAGGGCCCAAACCAGTTCCAAGTTCTGTACAGTTACTTCCTTTTGCTTAAATTATACGTACAAAGAACTTTGGCAAATTGTCTTCTCAGGCGTTCTTCCCTATTGCAAAATGGAGTAAGACAAACTTTGTTTCTAATTAAAATGAATGACATTATGCATGGAAGATATATATATATATATATATATATATATATGTGTGGAGTTTTTTCCCTTCTTTCCTTGGAGTGTTGTGTGCCAGGTTTGGTGCTAGCATCAATACCATCCATGCTTGTCACGAAAGGAAGCTACTAATTAGATCTTACTGAGTGGTGTAAGGTTCCGGTAGGGATGGACCTCACTGGTCCCCAGCCAGGGACCATTTTTTAGTCTCAGCGCAGGTACTTTAAAATTTTATAGTTTCTTAAAGACTGGCTTCAAGCAGAGTGGTTTTAGTAGAGAAAATGCTTTCATCATGAGCTTATTATCCTAGGAATATTCAGGAAGTCAGGAAGATCTGGCTTTTGTCATTAGGCTTTTCATCTGTGTTCTTGTAGATTAATTAAACATATTATTTCAATGAAGAGTATTTTTATTTTATATTTTATTACATTTTAGAACATGAACAATTTATAGAACATCTTTATTTTCATCCTTAAAATCAATTTTTTTCTGCTGTCATTGGTTGTTATAAAGTATGTGAGAGTGGATCCTTGTTAAATCCAAACTTAAATGAAGTGTAAAATTTTGAAGTGTAGGCTTGGTCTTGGTCAAGAGAAAGTAGGCTAATTGACACAGAGTCCAGGGATCAGAATTTCCATATTGAAATAGATTATTTGGTTCCACCACTTTCATTTAAAATTTTGTTGGAGGACCTAAACCAAAGCTACTTGATGAAGAGACTATATTTTGACATGTAAATGGCTGATCTTAATCTGACCTGTGGAGGAGGATAAAGTACTTCTACCGAAAGTTTGCATGTAGGTAAACCTTGAGAAATATTAACATATCTTGTGGGTTGATATAGTCTATAAATACGGCTGACTTGTCATCTGGTTTGCATCTTTTTATGTAATGTGTTAGACTACTATTTGCATACCTCACTGTCTTGTGGTACAATTTTTCATTTTATTCTGTTGCCTCAGTTTATGGAGGAAGGTGTCATCTCTCAGGTTTTCTTTTCTTGTGTTTTCTTTAAAAACTTTGTTCTGGCCTTCATTCAAGATTCAATGCTGATAACGGGTTAATTTTTTTTTGTCAGACAGAATAATTACTCTCTTTAATCATTTTTTTAGTAGTAATTTTGTGTTTAGATTGATGTAAACTCAGATTAGATGAGAGTAAACTTTTAAGTAAGTGTAGTTATAGCTTCTAGTAGCTGGCATAATTATTATTGAAAATGTCTTGTGAAATATTGTAACAAAAATAAAACAATAGCAAAGCAACAATAGCAATATCAAATAAAAGCATTCTTGTAAATATTTTATAGAACAATGCAGGTTATTTGCTTTACAAGAATAGTAAGATCTTGTCAAGATTTCTTCCTCCACTTAAAAAGAACTTTGAAAGATCAAAGCATGTTTTCTCTAAAGCTTGAATGTTTCTATTGTTATCCTTCATTTGTTTAAAATGATTGTGCCGAGACGGCGATATATTAATAATGTTTTAAGGTTCTTATATTTGAATTATCTACTAAGATGATCTCCCTGAGGCCTGATTTGACTTCTTTAATTTAAGTGCAAAGGAAAGAAAGCAACCCTTATTTAGTTTTTAATTCTATTGTACTTAGGCTTTGTGGAAAAATTTACAGCCTGCATTTAAATTTCAACTTGTAGGCAAATTTATCATGGGAAATTATTAAGCTGAAAAAAGAGGTAAAAGTAATGCTATTCACTGAGCACAAAAAAATAGTACATAGTCTCATACCTTCTATTTATAAAGGCCATTCTTTTGTTCCCTACAAATATGCTCAGTTCCACTTGACATATTGCTATTTCTGTAATTCTAGGTGAATGATATTCTCTTCTGTCCACTTCTAGATGTGGATGCTCGTTAATAGTAGGTAAGAAAAAGGAAATAATAGTGACATAGTTGCTAAAGTTTTCTATGCAATTCAAAACAGTAAACGTGCTTTAAAATTCCACCAAATGCAGGATGAGAAATAGGATTTATGAAGAGATGGCAGGATGGCAAAGATGGCAGGCCAGTGTCAGGTGTAAGGCCTGGGGTCGGGATACACACAAACGCTGAGGATCCAGAGCCTCATAAGCAGGAGGATAGCAGAAGATGAAGATAGGTAACTTTGCTGTTGGTGGATTTTCACAAAACATCCTTCTTGCTGTCTTCATTTAAAAGCATTCATAGAAGATTAATTTTTTTTTTAATCTTTTTAAATTTCTGATTTAAGTAATGGTAATAGATTTATTGTTTTGTAGGGAAATAAGGAGTCAGGAGTGTTCATAGGTAACTGTCAAACATCTTATTGGCTGTTTATGCTCCTCTTTTTTTTTTTTAATGACATATAATTTGAAATCTGGTCATGTAAGGTGGTAGTGGGTTTTGCATGTGGGGTTTTTTTCTTTTTTTTTTTTTCTGCTTGTTTTTTTGGACACTGCCACAATAATAGTATTGGAGGAGGGAAGTAGGTACCTCTCATTTGCAAAGCCAATTAATCATGCAGACAATTAAGAATAGTCTTCATGTGTGCAAATTTATGATTCACTTCATCACAATCTAATTTGACTAGATCTGATAGTCAGTGGGCTTTGTGGATACAGATGAAGTTATCATGATTTGGCCCAGTACCAGTGCATTTATTTAACTCCAGCTGCTATGGTGTCACAGACCTTCCTGCAGTAGATCCTCTGCTCTTAATAGTATTCAAGACTTCAGAGTGAACCTTTCCTGAATGGATAATTAGAGACAGGGTTCTGTCTCTAATCATGATAGAGATAGAGAGATCTCTAGAGAATCATGATTCTGTGATTCTACAACTGAGATTTACTACAGGTGATCCGAGCCCAACTTCCTGGTATTTATTAATTTGCTAAGATATCAGTATTTATCAAATAATTGATAGATGTCCCAGAAGACATAGTATGGCAGTCATCTGTATAACATTCAACATGGGACTATGTAGGAAATTACTAATGTAAATGTGATGCTTAAATAGAAAAACTATAAATTAGAGTAAGAAATGTTTTGAGTGACAAACGGTTTACTTATTGAAAGGGATAGTTAGTACGGTTTCATAGATGTTGTTCTGTAGAATCACTTTGCTTCATCAATTTTTTATATCATTTTTGAATTTGAAGCCAGAATCAGAAATTATAATGTTCACAAACATTGTTGAATTTGAGATCTTTTTAGTAATACACTAAGAAATAGGCAGACCGACTTGGTATTCAATGCCATTTTCCTGTGTCACTGAATTAAATGACATCACATGTGACAGTATATGCAAGAATAATGAATTTACAGTCTACCTGTGAATTTAATTGGCTTGTTTCACAGCCATGTCAACATAGATTGTTTATTTTAATTTGAAGATTATGGCCTTCATTATACCAAATCTGTTACTTTTCATAAGTTGGTAGAAGAATAATAGAATGTATGTCTGTCAATGTGAGTTTTGAGTTCTATTATTCATGAAGTGGTACTTTTAAATTTTTATAAATTATATTCATTTTATATAATTTTAAATTTATAATTTTATAAATTTTATAAAGGTAATTTTAAATTTCATAGTGGTACTATAAATTTTATAAAACAGTTGCAAGTCAAGATACGGCTACTTACATTTCTTGGACAAATACTCTTATACACTGAATGAAAAAAACAAGGTTTAATTAAGATGCAACTAGTACAATGTAAAGATGTAAACAGTTTCATATATAAACAACTTGGACATGAAAATTGGAAAAACTGCTTTCCCAAGGGGAAAAAGAAATCATAGCTAATAGCATAAAAAAAGGTGTTAAGCTGAAAGGAGAAAGCAATGTATCAAAATCATAGAAAATTTAATTTAAGGAGACAGAATGGTGGTTGGCTTTTGTTACTTAAACATAAAAAATGGGAGACGTACTTACAGACTCCTAAGACACTCAGTAATGAAATTATGAGCAAAACCCAGGTGCAGGAATAAAGCAAATGAAGGCAGAATGGATTTACTCTAATTATAAAAAGTCCCTTCACTCTTTTTTCTTTTTTTTTTTTATTTTTTTAAACACCAAAGCATACTTGACAGTATTGCTTAATAAAATGGGTTTTCAGTCAAATTTGGTGCAATGGATGAAAACATGTTCTGCAGTCTTTTATTACAGATAAATGTTTGAAAGTAGGAAAAAGTCCATCTTCCTGAATGTCATCCAAAAGCTGGCCCAATTTTCTTTCATTTTTCCAATTTTATATGGTCTAGACAGATTGAACAGTCTGAAAAGTTTATCATACAAATCAATGAAAGTCTATATTTTATTCTGGGAGCATGCATTGGTCTTGCAGACTTACTTTGGTAATTGCTGGTTGATTAAGTCAAAAAGTAAATGTATCAGCTCTGTCTCTTCAAGTGTATAGCATTAGCATTTTTTGAAAACATAGTCAAGATGCTTGCTATAATTTTATTTTTGTTTTCCCCAAGGAAAACATTTCTATTCATACCCAAACCAATGAAATATTTTACCATGTCCACTCCTTCTAAATTTGCAATCAAACTATCTCATGCATAAATAATAGAATTTATTTTCTCTATGATGTATGTCTGAATTCTTAATTTCTTACCATGAGTGTTTCTAGCCTTTTATTTTGCCAGCCTTAGCCCAGAAAGGTAGTCTCAACTGCTTGGGAGCTATTGTCTTGGAATGTAGCACGTTTATTTTAAAAGCATATATGAACTAGGGGAATAGTGTTAACTGTTGAGCGCAGGCTCTGGCCTTCTTTACCCGTGTGTGTTCCTTTCTTGATCTTTCTGTCTCTGTATTTCTGAGGTTTCACTAGCTTTGGCCGTATTTGTCAGGGTGCCAGAGTATTTAGTTCTGAAGACAGTTAATCCTGTGTCTATATAGTGCAGTTAGAGTAGCTGATAAGAAGAAAAAGCAACATTAAGCTGTAGCAATTTTTTGTTTGTTTGTTACTGCTTAAATACCGATAAAATATTACAGATACTATAATTGTCATAATTTTTCATTGAGGGTAGTTTTAGGTAACGAGTATTAAATCCTTTGATGCTTACCTTCTATACAAAAGTATATATTTTTCTCTCACATTAAGACTCATTTATACTCTGGGAATGAGTATAGAGAGGAAACTTAGTCTAAATAGATTCTGGAACGATTCATCCAGTAAAATCTTTCTTGGAATATATTGAAATGTATTGAAGCTAGACATGCAGTGGTACAGCAGTGAGACTTGGAGTCTGCACAGTTCTTTTGTCTCAGGACATGATACTGCTACTTCAGAGAAGATGTGGATAAGCAACAAAGAAAAGTTGTTTAGGAAAATAAGACCTAATATATTTGGCAAGGCCATATCTTCTTTTTTATAAGTCGATGCTAGTAAATCTATAGTGATGTCAGAAGAGCAGGTGCATTGCTCTGATATACAGACCTTAACACTGATTTAGTTTATCTATCTCAAAGTTATAGTATTCTTCAATCACTGTTTTACATAAAGTCCCAAGCAATGCAAGCCATATTCTGTGCCACTTCTCAGCATCTACACTCTATAATCACACTTAAATTATTAAATTTTTAGAATTGCTGTGATGTAGGTCATACTACTAAGTGAGGCTTAAGAAGGTTCTAGCCCTGCGCTACAGTAGATGTAGATTAGATGCTTTTGTCACAAGCGCACATCTGTGCCAGGCAAATCTGTGGTGCTTATGCTTTATGCCTTAAGAACATAATTTATTCTTTTCTCATATGCTTATTACATTTGATATTTTTTGTGTATCGTCTTAGATTTGAGGATAGAATATTAAAATTTTAAAGACATTTTTAGCAGGTTTTACATGTGTCATCTCTGTTAATCATACAGCTAGCTACTAGTTTCATCCCTTGTGAAGGTAAATCAAGTATATTTTATGGAGATTTTTCGTAAGTGATCTCTGAAGCGAGATACCCATTTATTTTAATTTTTTATATTATTTTCTTGTTAGGTTAAGTTAGGATTATTTGTTATTTATCTGCTGAGGAAAATGTAGATTTGAAGAGCTTGTTACATTAAAGGGTATACAAACTGTAAAACTTTGATTTGGCAAGATCTTATATTACAAATTACCTTCCTTTTTCTTTAAAAAAAAAAGGTCCAATTTTTGTTTGAGGCAGGAACACTAAAGCAGAAAGTGGAAAATTTAAAATACAGAGGCAACGCAGAACATTCAGTGCAAATACACCAGCACTGAGTTCATCTTTGTTGCTTAAACTGAGAAAAAGAGAAGTAGAAAATTAGGAAACATTGGAAATCAAAATATTGCAAAATAATGAAATATTATGTTTATTTGATAGCGAAGTATATATACTGTTTTGAATATAACTTTAGGCCTTCTTATGCTGTTTCAGCTTTGTGTCTTTCCCATTTGTTCTCTTTTTTTTTTCATATATTACCTCATATTGACCTTGTGTAACAACACAGTCCTTTCTGTGACAGAAAGAAACATTGCAAGGTATTTTAAGGTCATCTGTTATTGACCAGTGAATGGGAACATCAAGTAGAGAAAAATAATTTTCAGCATACAGAAAGGACGGAATCTGAAGGGTTTCAGAGAAACTCTCCACGATACTTGTTTTTGATGGTGAGCTTCAATATGCATAAAGTTGAAATATATTTACTATTCAAAATTTATTTCTTCTTAATAGCGTTCTTGCCCTTTAAATACTGTTTGGTTTTTTTAAGGTGATGGGGGAAGGAGGAGGGAGGACTTTTAAGTTATTTTAAACTTTGCCAAAATGAGCCTGCATTCAGAGATTTAGAGGAATGGAATAAGCCCAAATCATTTGGAAATCTTAACCTGTGTGGGGATTATTTAAAATGGAAAACTGGAAATATCCCTCTGGACATGCATTGCTCTAATTATCTAGTATTTTGTGCTACTGCTTTTGTTTCCAATTATCTTTTTGTGCATTCATAAAAATATGGCTGCCATTGTGAAAAAATGAAGGTAAGAGACGGGATCAAACTGTAGCTAAGATGTTTTAAAGATTTCCTTTGATTATTTTTTTTTCTTTCTGAATCACATATTTCAAATGCTTATCTGAAACTTAACTACAGGTTTATAGTTTAAAAAGCATTATATGTCCTTTAAACATTAAATTGCTGAGTTTGTAGTGCACACTAACAGCGAGACTAAATTTATTAGTTTTACCTCTTGGTTTACCTACACATACTGGAAACTAAATCAAAATTAACAAAAGTAACTTGGGGAATGGGGATTTAATAAATATTAATTAATTAGAGTTGATTGTTTAATCTTTTCTTCTTGTGAATTATGACCTTTTTCTTTATGCCAATCTAAAGAGATGGTGCTCTAAGAAGTATTGAGTTGTTTTGGGTTTTTTTGCAGCTGTTGAAAAGGTGGTCTAAGAATGTATATAATCATAGTTATACCACAACAGTTCTTTAACACTAGATAATAAATAGAATCTTGTAAGCATCTATCCAACTTTATCAGAACTCCTTGATTTAGCATGGAAGGTGTTGTCATGCTTTCAGGTTATATGGCGTTTCCATATCAAATCAGTATTTACAGGTTTACAACTATTTAAAAGCAAACAAACAAAACCCCCAGCCAAAACAAAACAAAAACCAGACTCCAAAACCCCCAAACGAATAAACAAAAAACCCCACAGACACTTTCAAGCTTGTGTCTTAAATTTAATCTTTTCCTGAGAAGTATGTAACAGAATCATTTATCACTCAGTCTTCATTAAGTAGAAATAACATTCCCAGGAAGCTCTTTAATATCTGATAAGATGCCTGTTTAAGTAAATAACATGCTGTCTTACAGTAAATGAAACTGAACCAAGAACTCTATGGTTTTCCCACCTATTGCCATAGTCAAAATCATTTTAGTCTAACATACAGGTGAATCATGTTGGAATTTGAGCAGAAATGAAAAGAAACATACCATCTAAGATAATATTGAAATTTAAAAAGTATTTGAAATCTTGTGTATTGCCATGTGATATATTCCCTCTCTTTTAAAACTAGAGCTAAACATTATGGTTTTGCCTAGGATTTGTCAGGCTGTATTAGAAGAGGTATTTCAGTGTAATTCATTGATATGTTATCAGCTTTTATATCCTTTCAGATGACCTGCTATTTAAAATCCTTTTTTTCCTAAAGTGAGTGCTAATGATATTGTGTATTTGGAGAATTGAAACCTGAGCTCTATTTCACTACCAAAAAAATTCTCACTTTGAGAAGAGCCTCAGTTACTAGTAAAACCAATTCTTAATGTTGACTGTATACAGCAAAATAGTTTTAATTACAGAATAGATATTTCATGTGAATCCTTGAAAAAAGGAAAACTTGCTTCTTTTCTATATAAATATTAAATTAACTAAGAGGTTCACTAATGTTTGCCTAATTTTCCTTCCAGTGATTTAAATATGACAAATTGCTAGGTTCTTATCCATATAATGAACATATTACTCTGACTAGCATCTTCTAGGTAACAACTGGTTGTATCTGAAATTCGGCTTTTGTTTCTTTCACTGTTTTGAATGAGTGTCCTTGGTTTTGGTTTTACAAAATGGGAACTGTGGATCGTACTTTGAAATGCATTACAGATTTTGTAATTAAAAACATTAAAAATTTTACCTGTATAGTTGTATAGTTCATACAATACCGGTGATTAGAACAATAATCTATATGGTGTTTTTTCCAAGTAGCAAGTCTCTCTCTGCATTTTATTAAAAATCCTTTGGTAATAATAGGTACTTATATTTGAATCTTCTTTACTGTGGGCAAAGTGAGTCAGTATTTTTCTTGTCTGGGTCTATTATGCCTTTAAGATAAGGTAATACCATAGTCTTGGGCTTGATTTGCATACTTTTGCCTATTTTATAAAGGACATTAGTTACAGGTTATTAAGCATCGTTATTAAACATTGTTGCTGTAAAATATTGTTTTCTTGCTGTACAGACGCAATATCTGAGTAACAGAGCTAATGTGCTAGCTCCTGGTTATGTAAAAAAAACAAAGGAGAATTAAGGATAATGTTGGTTCTCCTAGTTCTCAGTCTAATTTCTTAATTCTAGACCAACTTTCTAGTGTGAAAGTTGTTTTTTTTAAATAAAAACATTCACATTGCAGTACTTATTTTTCAGTATTTGACCAGCACCTTTGTGCAACATTATATGTTGCCAGTAAGTAAATCTCTGTTTAACATAAAATATTTAAATGTAAAAATTTATCCGTCACATTAATTCCTGTTTCACAATTCTAACACTTCCAAGTATGATTTTGTTGTAGGCTTTTTGTTTGTTTTAGTGTATCTGGTAAATTGAGATACCTACCATTTGAGAAAGAAAAAGAGTACACCACCAAGAAAACACATTCATTGAAATATATGTGTACTTTATGCATACACGCATACTGCATCAATGTATGTTGAACATACATCAGCTGCTTGGACAAAGTTTGTCTGATTTAATTACATTTGGTGACTCAGCCATAAAACACTGCTGTCTTTATTGGTCGGGAGCTCTAGGAACAGCATTTTCTAAAAACAGCATTTGAATGTTGTTTATATGGAAAAAAATTTCCATTTGCAAAGTCAAATGACCAGAGAGTATGCCATTTCTTGTAAGATATCGTATCAAATAGAAAATCTTAATGAAAGGAAATTTATTCTAATACAAAGTGCTTAGAATCCATGGAGTACATTTTTTATTAAGAAAGATCAAATTCAAACAATTTTGAAGGACAAAAGTCTTTTTTTTTTTTTGCTTAGAGAGCAATGAAGCAAGTTTAATGCTCAATCTACAGGAAAAATGTAGGTAATACTTCAGAATGTATAGACTCCATTATTGAATTTGTAGACCAGTATATCAGCCTGATGCTGTCAATCCACATAAGCATTTAATTGCATGAAGAACTGTTAAACTGTGTCGTTTCATTTAGGCATCTGTCATTCTATTTTGAGATGTAGAACACAACTAAAGGTACATTAGCAAATGCATATGTAGAATCCAAGGAGAGGTATAATGGGCATAGCAATAGTATTAGTTAATAAAGAGAAGAGATGGGATATTTTGAGATAAAGTTTTAAAACACTTCTGATTCTGATTTCTAAAATAGCTTGTTTAAATAAAAATAATTATTTTGTAGTCTTGCTGTAATCAACAGACTGTGTATGTTATATGGAAGGAAATATTGAGTATCATTAGTACTAAATGATGAAAACCTTCATCCTTATTGTGATTGAGAAACAGTGGTATGACAATACAGGTCATTAGGCTATACAATTATACTTTTTTCATGTGTTGACCTACAGAATAGGTATGATTTAATTTGAGTGTTTTATTTGTTGCTTCTTGTCTTGTATAGTTTTTGAAATGAATTTCTCTTTTTGTTGATTAGGAATGAAATACTGGAAGTTGATGATTTGCAAGTTTAAAATAATCTAGTTTACCTGAGTGGTACCATTACAGTATTGGACAAACCCAGGAACCATTCATGCTGCATCTGGGTTTGAAAGAAATGTCAGTAATCATAGTGTCAGCTCAGCGATACAGGTAATCAGGGAATTTTTACAGAGCTGTGTATGAGGTGTGGGGTCATCAGAAGCTGTTTAGCTTCTTCCTCCATCTGAATCACCAATATGACTGCACAATTTTGAGTCTCAAGGTCAAGCCAAAGCAGTATCAGGTCTCTTGTACCTTAAACTTTGTTGTCTATGTTTTGTTCTCTTTTGTTCTAGTGCATGTGTAGACTGGCTGCAAGTTGCACATCTGACATTAGTCTTTTTCCTGAGCCTTGCTCTTAATCTGGGACCTGTAAGAGACAAATCTGTTTTTTAGAATTAAATAAATTGTGTTAAAGACATTTATCATAAAAATAGTATCAAACATTTTACCAGCTGTGCAAAGTTCAGTTTGTTTCTAGAATTTTGTTGAGGCTAAACAAAAATGCAGCTGTGATGTAAATAGGTAGAAGAATTAGTGTGTAGGATATATAATGTGTTCAGCTGTTTATAGTGTCATTTTTGTGGGATTCTGACAGTCATTTTGCCACTTCTTTGCTAAATGTTAATTGAATGCTGCTACCTGTAGAAATTATGTAGTCTTGTGAGAATGGGATTCTATAATAAGCATAACTCATTTGTAGCTCTTGTCAACCTTGTAATAAGATTTATAACGTCTATGTGTAAGAAATAAAACTTTATAATACATTTATTATACAACTCATACTGGATATTCATTTCTCCATGTAATCTCCATTCTGAGACTAATATTCTCTATTATCTTACCTTTTTACTCAGTGAAAAAAGCAGTGTAAATTTGTTTTTGTTGTGATCCTCTCTAGGAATTTAATTGATCAGAAATAAAAAGCCAACTGTCAGTTGAAAATGGCATATACTCCACTGCACAAGAAAAAAAAAAAACCAAAGATCTGGTACTGCTATTCAGTTTGTTAAATTTGGGGAAAAAAATCAATTTCTGTTTATACCCCTTTTACATGAGAAGCAATGGCTAACTTAAGAGGAGAATAATATTAAACATTTAATATTCTTTTCTCTTTTAAAGTATAAGAGAATTTTTCCCTCAAATCTGTGTATTAAATGTTTTTATCTGAAAAAAAGATACTAGAACTGCTATACTGTGGATTTTTATATATGGCTACATGGAGGGAATAATAGGTTTTTGCATTTAAATATTAGAATTTTCAAAATAGGTTTTTAGATGTTCCATGGACTGTTGCCAGTTGCTGAAAGTTAAGCTGAGTTGGTAAATCTTGTATGTATATTATCAGGTACCATGGGACACTACAACAGTGTTGTCCCACTCAAAACCTAACTATAGCTGAGAAAATTAGGAATAAGAGTTCCTATTAAGGCTTTCTTCGTAATTGCCACTTAACAGTTTCTTGCATCTTCCTCTAAAGCACGTGTGGGGAGATGGGATGTTCCATAACTGCAAGTTGCATTATGTTGTGGTTTCTATTATCTGTCTAATTACAAAGAAGAAACTTTTGTAAATTTGGGGAAGTTCTGTGTTTTGCAATGAGACAGGCTGACCTCTGTGCGTGTATGCTTGGTCGAAGTAAATGTTTTCTTAGAAGCTGTTTGGGTTTTAGTGATCTCTCAGGCCATCTGGTAGAATTAAAAGCTTTCTTACAGCATTTATCAAGACTGAGTCCCTCAGAGCTGCAACTTTTTTGTGTGTGTTTTGCTCCTCTAACAGTTTATTAAAATGCCCAAGCTGTTAAAAGATCCTTTTTTTTTTTTTCCTGAGATTGGTAGGGAAATTTAATTTCAGGACCAGTATATTTCAGCTTCCAATGTTACTTGCTGTCCTTTGCTGCAAATGGTGCAAATGGATTGTTTAGCTCTGATCTTCAAACAGCCCAATTAGGATATACACTTCCAAGCTCCAAAGAATTACTCAAGTAACAAGTGCCCTCATGTAGAAAGGATTTCTTTTCCAGCTGACAGTCTCCTTCAGTTTCCCCAGTTACTTCAATTCAGATGAGTTGACCTTAGCTGCTCCAAAAAACTTTTTACCCTTAATCTTTGACCTTTCCGTAGCTGTTAGGTCCAAGATCGATTCTGTGTTATTTTTGCATTAAGATATGCAGCTGCCTGTCAGATGTAGCCAAAAGGAAATTTGCTGATATGCATAAATATGGTTGGGATGATAAACATCAAAAAAAGAAAAGCCTGGGATATTAAGACAGAGAATGTGGTGAAGAAAGCAGCATTCAATTTCCTGTTTTGTCATTTATATATGACATACCATAATTTTTATGTAGCTGCTTTGCCCATAAACATATCAACACAATTTTCTAAAACAAGAAATGACAAATTATCTTTTCAGGCTTGCACTTGGTGAATGAAAACAAATTAAGTTTCAATTTATTTCTGTATACTTCTGGAAGATTTTATTCATCGTGAGAAAGGAAATGTTTCTCCATTCAGGAGAGAATTGTAACAATTATATATTGTATGCAGTGACAAAACAAAACATTCAACTGTATATTCTGTTCAAAATGTCAACTATTCTTGAAGACCTCACTTTGAGACTATTTCTTACTGTATTTTTTAATATAATGCTGATTATTTTTTTTTCTTTCTTTCCAGGTTATTTAATAGAGTTTCTAATAAAAGCTATGGGAGGAAAAGCTATCGGTCAGTTAGCTTGGTTATCTCTGTGCTATAGACAGAGGTGTGATTACAGCTCACAGAAATCCAAAATATTCATCAGTTAGGGGGTCAGACTGCAGTTTCCTATTCAACTGAGCCATTTAATGTCTCACTGCAGACAAAAGGTTAATTTTTGCTTCTACTTCTCTCACTCCCATCTCTGCTACTTGCTCCTTATTGGACCCCTCTATAATCGTACTTTACTCACTAACAACCACATGGGTCTATCTGTGGTTTTGGCCAGTATAGACTCTTCTCATTGTAATGAACTAAATTGACCCTTGTGGAGGTCCAGGTCCAATTTTTTTTTGCCAGGACAAAGTAAGCAAAAGCAATGCACAACTAGAGTCAGAGCAATGGGACCTCTCTGCCTTCTAGCAAATGCAATCTATGATGCTGTCCGACCACAGCTGGCGGGACTGGAACACTTAGTGCAAACACCATTCCAGCTGGTGTTGCACTGGCTTTCCTGGGACATGGAGTAGGAGTAATTACACAGTCATTGGTATCCAAACTAGCTTATTTAAAGCTAACTGTTTTAAGTAAAGCACTTCACTGTAGTATAAATGTACTATTAGACTGTTAGGGTAAAAGTTTGCTGACTTCTCAGCCTCTTGAGAACTTTGAAGTGTTTATTCACTAGCATTGTGGTTTAGATTTTAAAAAAAAACCTAAAAATCTGTTCTCAAGATTTATTTATAAAGGGAACATTTTTGCCTGCATTCTGGCAGTAGTTAGCAATGTTACTGCTGCATGAGTAATCAACACCTATATACACGATAACACTTGTGGCTCATAGTAAAGTCATTATTGAAGCACTGGCATTGATGATCTTCACAAAATGCTTGGTGGCAGTAAATCAGCAAGGAAGTGTATGTGCCTGCTTACAATTGAGTGGTTCATAAGCCAACAAGCAGGCAGGTTGCCCAATGGAAAGGCTAAACCTTAACACATTTATTCACATACCCTAATATGGACCTTTATGAGGTGTATGGAAGATCATATTTATCCTGTTGCAGATGACAGAATTCTGTACAAACTGAATTCTGATTAAATCTATTTTTGAGTAGGCGTAACCACTCTTTTTAAGAGAATCTTGGAATCATTGCGATTGAAGCTTTTGGAGGTAGTACCAAAGGTACAAAAGTACCAGGTATAAAATATGGACTTTCTTTGAAATGCTGTTGTTAATCTTGACTGATATTTTTTTCATCTAGAGCCACAGAACCTAACGTGACCAGTAACTGCTGGTTACCGTTGCAAGTTACTATTCTTATGTGGTAAACCTGGGAGACCTGTATCAAAGGGCTCTCTTTTGGCACAATGTGTTGTAATTGTTCAATTATTCCAGCCAATGTCTTATGTGTGTATTTCAGTCACCAACTGGGACTGAGTAGATGGTTGCAAAAAGCTAATGAAGCAGGTTTTTTTCCCCACTCGCATCAACATTTGCTTTGGGTTTCTTGCATGCTAAAATAATTTCTAAGTTCAGTGGAACTCGATGATCCCCTCAATTATCTTTATTTTTGGGGTTTTTAATATCATTTTTTCCTTATGAGAAACTCTGCATAGTTATAACTGAAAAGAGTTCTGTGACTGTAATCCAAAACAACAGATAGGTTCAATGAAGAGATAATCAAGTTCCTGGAGGGCAGCTAGCTCATGGATGGTCCAGATGCAGTCATAGCAATTCTCTCAGCTGCTCATTGCTGGAAGCTGCCATTAGAGTAAATAACATTACTTTTTTTTTTTATCTTCCTGTCTTAATATCCACTCATACTTACTGTCTGAAGTGGGATGTAGGCTGCAGGATTTTAGGTCTGACCAAGTAAGATCCTGCTAATTCCTAAAAGTCTCATAAACTCATGAATACAAGTATGACTTGAAGAGAAAATTATCTGAGAATATTAAATTGCACTTCTCTCTTGTCCTTTCCCTGTTGTCCTCCCTCCACCCCCCTCAAATGATTACATTTTTCTTCTACATGTGTTCCCATCCTTTTCCCAGAAGCGATTAGCTTCTTTGCAAATAAGGAAATATAGAGCAGGCCAGTACTTGAGGCGCAAACATTTAAAAGTTGTGCTAAAAAATATCAAACCTGCCTAAGCCTCAGGGAATAGAAAGAAAACACAGTGTGCTCTGTTTTCTGCATAGCAATAAATCTCGTAGGGAATCTGGACAGGGAGCTGTTTCCTTCTCTCTTAGCTTCAGATGCCTATTTTCTATTCTCTGTTCTGATTGTGTCTGCTGCTTCAGGTTAATGCAAACAAACATCCCATCTGTAGGTTTAAGAATCTGCTTCGAAGTTCCACAGCAAAAATAAGTGTCTACTTAAAAGGTATCAAAAAACTGAATTAATTTTAAAAGTTTTGACAGCTGAATTTTAATCTCTAAAAATAGTGGAATGTGCTCAATGTTAATATAACAGTTTATGAATGGACTTTAAAGCTTTAATTAGTAGTAAAATCACTTGAGACATTTTTGATTAACAGAAGCAACAAATTAAAAAAATAAATGCATTGACCATTGAATTTGGTTATGAAAACTATTATCCATCTAAATACAATTTAAAAAAAACCACAACAAACTTTTGAGATTTCTTCCTACTTCATCTTCATTCAATTAAACCTATAAATGTGGTGGGGATGAAACCAGGGAGAGAAATGCTCTCTATCTTAGAGATACTGTATGTTGTATTCAAGTATCACCTTTGATTTCAGAGATTTATTTATTTATTTAAAATCTTGCTTGGGATTATAGAAGCACATTCTGAAATGCTCATAATTTATGGGCCTTGTTCTACACTAGCAAAAAGTAAGGCTATTTCTACCTATTTCTCTAGAGATTTTTTAAAGATGATATGGTGTTTATGTAGAACTTCCCTTAATGGTTTATATGCATGGCAAGTACTGTTTCAACAGTTCGTAGCGAGTCCTGGTACTGTTTTACATCTCAGTTATTTTAGTGCCAGGGTGATTTGTCTGGCCTGACTGTACAAAGGCCCAAACTCACTGAAATATCTTCTAGGATTGAATGTTTCTGGACTGTGACTGTCGTCACGGTACTGTGAGGCCATTCACCAGAATCCTACTAACACTGGTACAGGGCAAAACTGCAGGTTTTCTGTCTCTACCAACCATGAACCGAAGCAGTTTAAGGAAAAGCTTAATTCACCCCCGAAAATAAGGTGTTCATGTCAGATTCACTGTGAGAAGGGGAAAAACTTGTAAGTCGTATAATATGTGATTAAACTTCGCTGTGTGGGCATGTGCAAGATAAGTAATTTCTGTCTAAGAGAAACTGGTTTATTCAGCTGCTTGAAAATTCCTTCAGACTTGGTGAAAACCTGCTTAGCTGCCTTGTGTATCTCCAGGAATGCTGCAGTATCTGCTCAGTAGCTTTGTGGGAAACGTATGTTTGAGAGACATGTGGTGTGTTTTTGAAGTGAGAATGACAGCAATAGCTTGAAATATACTGCAATTTTTGATCAAAGCAAATTTAAGGGTAAAGTAATCAGGGTCTCTAAGTGGTTTATCAAGAGTTTTTAAACGTAACAAACTCTAAATGTTTGGGGTTGTGAACGTTGGGAAATCAAAAATAGTTTTACTAATGTCTAACCAAAAGCCCTGACTTCTGTTTTGGAGAAGAACTGTTCTTAGCTGGATGATGCAAAAAATGCATTGACACTTTTCTCCAAACTGCTATTCTTTTCTGGTCATAACCTGAATTTCTTGTTTTAATGCCACATAGTAGCAGTATTTTGTGTGCTATATGGTCTACTGTGTGATCTGCAGCTGCTTCGGGGGGGTGAGAGTCTTGAGTCACGTCTGCTGGCAGCTTGCAGATATCTTGGATTGTTTACAGCGTATTAGCTGTGTATCCAGGACTGAATCGAAGTGCAAATGTTGACCTCAAAGAAATCTGAATCACTTTTTAGGGGTTTTGACTATATGACTGGATATCTGGGACTATAAGAACTGATTTTGTCTACAGTTCTGAGTTTGTGCATTCCCCTTTGCTAGCACAAGTTGTGAGTTGGCAGGTACCAAATTTAAATTCTTAGTGGAGAACATACTAATCTGGTATTGATCCAATTTGCTGACTTTTCTCTGGCACTTCAGTCTTATCAGAGAATATGAAGCAGAAAGTGGTCTATCACAATCTTCAGTTTCTTAAAACGGGATGTCATGCATTGTTTAAAATCCAGTTCTTACTTAATAATGAATGAAGACTGTTCAGTGTTTTTTCTGAAATAAACCTGTGATTTTTAGTTCAAGTTCTGGGGAAGTTGCTTGCTCTGCTCCAGGTAATATAAAATCAATGTCCTGTTTACTGGAAATAATAGCTTTGTTATTTCCAGTAAAGAAGTTGGAGTTGAACTGCTTTTAGTTAGTTATTGGCACATTAATGGATTAGCTAGGGTAAATAAGATAGTAGAGTTGTATTTTACTCATTCCAATCAATAAATATCTTCTCCTAAATCTATTTTCTGATACTTTTCACCAACAGTGAAAATTACAACTGGTGTGTGTGTGACATAGTCTATCTGAATGACGCCTACCTTTTTTTCCTCACTTATATTAAAGTTATGATAGAATATAAAGTCTTCATCTCCAGGTTAGTATTTGCACTATTTTGCAGCATTCAATTCTGTTTCAGTGTCAGGCAAAATGTAAAAGGTAATGATTCTTATGGACTGTTTTAAATCATAACCTGTATATTTCCTGGGAGTTTGATCAGATAAATCTAAGCCACGGTGGTATAACTGCAGGGGACCCTCAGTTCATGTTTACTGACACATAGATAAATGAGATAAACTTTAGATGATTTGGATTTTAACCACTGTAAATAAATTATTTTTAAAACTACACAAAAGTATGATATTTTTCAAACAATATCCTGAACTTGCTGTTGGTTTTGAGCAGTATTAAACAACTGAAACATTTAAATTTTTTTAATAGTTTTAGCTTAGAGCTCATTAGAGGATTGCAAGCGTCGTAATGAGTTAAAAATAAAAAAGGAAATGCGTTGATGAATATCTTCATTTCTAAAAGTAATTTCTCTTGTTGTCTTTTTCCATGTATTATTCATCCTTTGGGAACAACCGTCAATGCCTGAAGGTGCCTTTGTAATGCGTTTTCATTAATGCTGATTATTCTAGACAATCTATAAATTGATGTGTTCTGCGCCCCGTGAGAATAATGATATATTGCTTTGGAAAAAAACAAGAAGCCTGTGGTTATGTTAGGCCTTGAAATATGATCGTACCAGCATTGTTCATAAATGTAGAAACTCATGGCACTGTGCAACTTCCTTTAGGAAAGAAAGTTATAATTAGAGAAACTCAGAGGCTGTTCACAGGATGAGCGAAAGAAGATTTCACTAGGGCTAGTGACCATTTTTGTTATATTACAGCCACAGTGCATTCTCTATCTTAAATTTAGTGTAACATTATTTTATGGCATTGAGTATATAAAAAATGTTTGCAGAAGAACTTAATTATAAGTAATTATAATTTACAAATTATAAAACAAATCAACAGAACTTTTCAAATCAATTATGGAAAGATAGTCTGTCATTATAAGTACCAATGTTTAAAAGAATGATACAATATGCTGTGTTTTTATTGGACCTTTTTGTAAAGCTGTTTAATATATATTGCTTTATTATTTTTTTTTCTTTAGCATTGGTGAAAACGTGCTATTGTTTTAGGTGGAGTACTAAATGGAATCATCAGTTTAAACGCAGAACTTGGTTCTTAAATATGTAGTCATAAAGGGTGATTCTATCAAGTAGGTGTACACTGTCAGTTAAGTAACACACCTTCAATACCCACCTGCCCTTCTGGGGACAGAGTTTTATGAAGCATCCTGAAGGACAGTCAATTTCAGCAGTGGTACAATAAATTAATGGATTCTAGATATCCCTAATTTCAGATGTAGAACTTTAAAATCTAGAGACTGTTAGCAGAAATTAGCTTAATTTCCCTTACTTTTATAAAAGGCCTTTGAAAAGAACCTTGTAATAACATCCTCTTCACTTAGAACAATCATGTCTGTATAACATATTACATTGGAAGGAAAATAGTGAAGTCTAAGAATCTTTTTTTGGTTAGATGGGGAAGAATCTTTCATTTTCAATCCTTTCTCATAGACTTATTCCACCCTTCTCATATTTTTTTTTAAAGCTAGTATTACGATACTAATTTTTACCATCTCAGTTACAATACTGGAATATACCCAAGGAAAACATACAGGGCAGCCACTTTCCAAACCCAAATTCTCACACTAAGTAATGTTGATGGCAGCACATTTAGCTACAGTAATTTATATGGCAGTTGAGTCACTGTACTGGAAAGCATACCAAAGAATAATACAGAGAAACACGAATGTGCCAAATGAAAGTGAAGAAACAGACATTTTATTAATTTTAAGACAGGATTTTAAAAAGAAAACTGCATAGAAGCTTGGAAGAAAGAACAGCAAGTCAATCTCTGCTTGTGAAAGAAATAACTAGAATTTTCTGCATGTTATCTACATCACTTTTAAAGGACTGGTGCCTAAACATAAGTCTCAAATAATCTGTGTGCAGTCAAAAATGGGTAATGCACTAGGAGAAAAGAGGTAGCAGGTTGGGGTGCTCACAAGGAGGCTTCATGACTGGAGAAAGGAGAAAGAAAAGTAAAAGATACAATGAATAAAGGTGGCAAATTCATATTGGTAGAATATTTTAGTTAATTAGTTTTTATTATAAATCATTTAATCTAATCTTTTATAACTGAACTATGTATTTTTCAGTAGTGTTTATTTCTTAAGGAGGTATCCACAGGTACTTTCAATTAGCTGTTCTGTACTTGGATGCTGTGGGAATGAATTCAGTCTTATGAGGTTGTCAAGGCAACTTCATAATCTCATAACTCTCATAATTGCTAACAAACTGGGACAAATCCTGATTCAGAGTCAGTCTGGCTTAGTGAAAGCACTGCTCTTCTCATGCAAAACTCATGAGTGAACTTTTGATAGTTAAAATAGCAATAAGCCTGCAGCGTGTTTTTTGGTTTTCCTACTCTCCATGATGTTATAACTTTAGGGTTTCTGTGACTACAAATTTGATGATCAAACCCATAATTTTAATCATAAAAATATGTAAATGAAATAAAATAAAGAAGCAACTCATGTGACATATCTGACAGAACTCACACAGATGTTAATTTCTAACATGAAATGTTACCTATGTACATGTATGTGCCAATATATATGTGTCACACAAGTGATATTAGGATTTTTTGGTTTAAAGACTATAAAAAACTTTTCTAATATGTTTGTTACAGTGTACTGGCAACTTTAATTTTCAAAATTGCTCCATTTCAGTAAGAGAAGGAAATTGCTGTGATAATAGTCAAAATTGTCTGTATTTGTTTCCCCAGGGGCTGTTATTTGGTTGTTGAAAAAGTAACCTAGAGTGACTTTTAATATATAATTGCATAGCTTTGATGATCTACTTCTGTTTTAATCGATTTTCAGAGTGAATCTCTTTGATTTTTTTTTCATGCAATCCTAAAAATGCACCAGATGATTGATTTAAGCCTTGGCAAGTTTTTCTGTGAATATTAATGCTTTTTCTGCCCCCCACAGTCAAATTGTCTTGCTGTTTTTCAGTCACCTCTACAGCCCATGCTTGGAAACAATCATATTACTAACACATTTCATCAATTAGTTTAATCAGCTGAAAAGGAATGTTGTGAAAGCTGTAAAACAAAAAACTCACTGACTGACACAGTATTTTTTCTGTCAAGCCATGAGGCAGGAAGTTGAATTTAAAAGTTCCATTTTTAATTTACAGAGCTACTAGAGAAGACCCTCAGAAGAGAGGAAGAAATGGGAGCTCTCCAGGTATACTTTCTATTTGATTAACTAGCTACACTTTTTGTCACCCTTAAAATTACTAAATTGTATTACAACATTATGATTTGCTGTACTCCCTTGTATCTTAAATTCAGCTTTGGAAATATATGTTGCCAGATACAGACCTGATAGCTGGTAATACTGCTGAGTTTCTACACAGCAATTTAGTTGCAAATTAGAGAAGATTAAAGTAGTTAGAATTCTCCTATGAGTCGATAATTCTAGTCCATCAGTGAAAAGAATGCTGTTTTTAAGTCACACTGTATACTGAAGTTGTTCTATTATGCTCTACTGCCGGCTTTGCTGAAGCTGTATGTTGAATAGGGGCAGTGCAAGTCTGCATTCAGAACTGCAAAAATGCTTTATACTCCATTGGTTGGGTTAGATTTTTCTGGGCTGTGTTGCTTTCTTCTCCATCTCCGAATAAAATTGAAAGTTAAAGATTTTAAGTAAGGATTTGAAATCTCTGAAACATTAAATGTCCGTAATCACCTTCCTGAGAAACGAGGGACAAGTCGATATATGCTAGGACTTGATGCAATATATGCACAATAAGTAAATCCTCATTGTATGGCATCTGACAGTAAAGCTGCTTGTGCCTGAGCACTTTAAATTTGTGCTTAGATTTACCCTAGGCTCAGCTTTGGAATATTATTTAAGCATTACAGTCAAAGAAAACATGCTCCTGTGAAATGAAAATGGCTTGGAAAGGAAAATCAAGCTGGAATATCTAAATTCTGAGGGTTGGGATGTTATTAGGGAGGGTAGTTGTATGTATTCTTCAGAATACAGAAGGGAAAAAAGGCATATTTAACAGCAAGTTACAGCAATTTACAGCAAACAATACCTAACATGAATATAAAAAAGTCTAGATACACGGTGAAGAGTCTATCAGTGAAGCACCATTCTATAAGGTTACTGGAAGCAGGATTTTTATGAGGGAATTAATGAAGATAGGCTATTAAAGAAAATGAAATTACATATTAACCTGAGCTTTGACCATGGGAGTTTGAAGATAAGCCTTCTCTTCTCATGTAAGAAATAGAAGGCATTTTGAGGGCTAGAGGTATCAAAGAGTGTTTGATCCAGTCAGAAGAGACAAGTTTCAAGACCCAGAAGTTACGCAACGCACCAATCCAGCTGTTTCCTGTTCAAACAAAAATCTTGGCCTAGCTTTCTGGCAGCTCAAGTTCAACAAGGCTGAGAGCTTGTCTGCGCAAGCAGTTTACACAGGTGCATTTCTAGTTACATCAATGTAAAAAGATCTCCTTTCATGTGAAGCAATTCCGCATCTGCTTTCATGTGAAGCTCGGTGGTTGACAAATTGTTCTAATGATGTTACTTCTGATTGAATGGGGAGTAATTTTATACGGCAGAAAGTTGCATCATAGCGGTGTCCTGTGTGCATATATGTGCTTGCCCGGACTTCTGGTGCTCTGTCAAGTTCCTGATCAAATTGCTTTATGCCATTCCCTAATTGGTGGTTCTGGTTAGGTATGTGCCTTGTACTGCTCTGACTGTTATTTTTATATTCAAATGCTTGATGGACGTTTTTTTATTCCTTCAGATGCCCATGCTTGCACAGTCAAAGTACTCAGCAAAAACATCTATTTTTTTCTAGATAGTGCTATGTCCAGCTTAGTGAATGTTTCTAAATGTTCCTGGTCTGGGATCCTCTGTTCTTGTAGTGTTGTATTCTAAACTTGCAGTGGCTGAATATGTACAACTTTGCTAGCAAGTAGTTGTAAAAATCGACGCATGTCATCATGCCTGAAGCTCCCCAAGCTGTTGCATCTCAATATATAAAACATAGGAAGTAAGAGGAAAGTGAGACTTTCCTTAAACACAGCATTTCCCAGAGCTGAAACTGGCACTTTTAGCCTTTTATTCACCAGGTGACATGGAGTATTTGTTTCTGCTGAGCCCCAGTTCAGCATGTGTATGGTTAGTTAATGTATCAATGCTTTCATTGAAGTAGATTGCTAGAAGGTAATTGTCAAATTAAGGACAACTAGCAAATAAAATAATACTTCATTAAGTAGACAGTGGAAATCTTTATACCTACATCTTTCAATGCGAACCTGACTCTTGTCTTGTGTTTTGAGATGGAAACTATATGTAATATACGCAGTTCTTTGATACAGGGTGTTTGGGGACCGAGCAGGCTGAAACTTTGGGTGACATCACTATATTCTTGGTTTTAAATTTTGAACTTGTTGCATACTTTTGACTGTATAACATACAATTTATGTTATAAAAATTTATATTTATATATGAGTTTATATAGTTCTATAGTAGAGTGTAACATAGATAATGTCTATGTTCTCTTTACACCTATGCTGCACTCTGTTGTTATATGTGTGCTTATACTCATTGTAATACGATTTTTTAACTTGTGAGGAGACGAGATCACTACATTCTCTCTGATAGCTACTCCAAGAATATAACCTCACTTTTCTTTTTTTCTTCATTGGAAGAAAAAAGGCTCTGATTATCAGGTTTTCATCTTCCTTTTTGTGAAAGCTGTTCCGCGGTACAAAAGATTGCATTCATGAAAATAATATGCTATGCATGATAATTGCAATATTCAACTGTATGAATATTCCCTGGGAAAACATTTGCAAGCCATTTTCATTTGCTTTGGCAGTAGTGACATGCTAATATGAATTTTAAAAATTAAAAATAAAATGCAGAATCTTAATTTGAAAATATAAATATATTGATAATGCACAAATAATCCATGGTAAAATTTCCATTACGTTACATACTAATTTTAAGAAATTTATCTGCTGAGATTGTAAGAATTTATTCAGTTTTTGGAATTGGGCAGCTAGATCATGTGCCCTATTTAATATGAGTCATTTTGAAAACACTATTTATTCTACCATTGGACTCATCCTACTAATACATTCACTTTAAGATATTTTTTTATCAAAGTAGTCCTTTTTAACTGAAATTTAACAGAAATTTATTTCTGAATTGCCTGAATCACCAAAAGTTTATGAGATCTGCAAATACCATTTTTTATAGTAATGAGTTTGGGGCTTGTTGCAGAATCTTTACAAAAATATGAATATTTGTAACAACGACTGCAATGTTTTGAAGGAACAAGCATCTCAACATAAATATTTTTGAGGTTTTCCCCATATTTTTTCACATGTACAGAATATACGGTTTGTGTCTCAGACCTGCATCCAAGAAAGTATAGATATTAGTGTATAATACATCACTTTTCTGAGAGAAAATTTTAGTGAAATTCAGTAAATTTTTGCTTATGCAACATTGTAATTGGAATCCACCACCACCACATATTGTGATGGGCACAGAACACACATTTCTTAAGAGACAAGTTAAAGTTAAGCATTCTATAACTTCATATGATCCTGTTTTTAGTAATAAGAAACTGAAACATAGATGAAATAAATCTAAAGGAAAACATTAGGTACCTCAGCCTTTTCCTCATCCTTTGTCACTGTTTCCTCCTGCATCCGATAAAGGATGGAGATTCTCCTTAGCCTTCCTTTTGTTGTTCATATACTTATAGAAACATTTTTATTGTCTTTTACGGCAGTAGCCAGATTAAGTTCTAGTTGGGTTCTGGTTCTTCTGATTTTCTGCCTGCTTAACCTCACTACTTCCTTGTGGTCCTCCTGAGTTTCCTGCCCATTCTTCCAAAGCAGTAAGCTCATTTTTCCCCCAAGTTCCAGCCAAAGCTCTCTGTTCAGCCAGGCTGGTCCTTCTCACTGGCTCATTGTTTGACATATGGGGACAGCCTGTTCCCAGCCCTTAGGGATAAGATCATTGTCTGTTTTGTTTTTTAAAAAAATGAAAAATTAAAAGCTTACATTTTTGTTGATTTTTTTCAAAACCTGCTACTTTGAAAGAGTCCTGTAACTGAAACTGATAAGTGGAGTGCATTTTTTTTCTCTCCATATTGTTGTTCTATTATTTATCATCAGTTTATGCACATGGAGTTTCAAACCACAGGGTACGCAGTTACAACATCAGCCAGTTTAGTGGCATCCACTACTGGCAAAATGTTAACATTTTTTTTAAGCAGTTGTATTTTGATAGTGTACTAGATTATTGTGCATTCCTGTTTTCCCTTTAGATATTTCCTCGCACATATTTTCCTGAACAGTCTTGCTTGGCTTTTTGTATATCTTCAAAACCTATTAGTCTTTTCCAGACATTATTTTTTTTGTTTATTTCTTTTAGCCTCAGTTCATACAGTTATTTTTCCTGTAAGGAAGTGTATTTGCTTGCTTTCTGCCCATGCTTTAGAACTGTAATGAAAGGTGCAACTATTCTAAGGGGCTGATGAAAACTAACATCATTTGCACCCCAAACATCATTCAGTGAATGAGCTTTAAACATTTCACTAGGGTGAACTGTGTCTTTTCTTCAAAAAATTACATGTATAAAAGTTAGCCCTTTATTAATCCAAGGAATGCTTGTTTTACACAATTATGTAAATACACAATATGTAAATACTGGTTTTACATGAACATGTACACTTGTTCAGATAGTAAACTGAAGTAAACTCTAAAAGAATCTTTGTAACTCATTCCCACCTAATCTTAAAAAAAAAAACTTCCTCATTTTTGCAAATGGCAAGAACTGTGTCTTGCTCCAAAATTCTTCCATTGGTCTAAGAAATTTTTGTTGTACCTGTTGCTTTGAGAATAGTGAAGTCAATTCAGATTTGTCTAACTGTTTTTGGATGCTGCAGGAATTAATCCAGATTATTACAAGCATTTTTTACCTGTTAGGGAGGGATAGACTAGAAACAAGTATAAGAATTCTTAGCTTAATCCACCCAGAAAGGAAAAAAACACTAAAAATCTTCTCCCATACTTTCAAAAAGGTAGTATTTGAGCAAGTTAAGAATTTGTGTAACATATAACGTCTTAATGCTCAAGTACTCTAAATATGGGCCCACCAAAACACTTGAATGTGTGTTTTCTTAGATTACTAGTGCCAGAGGACATGATCTTCCTAGCTCAATATTTTTCTTAAAGATATTTTAAATGAAAATGGAATGTTAAAATATATACAATGAACATAAAAATTGTACGTTCTTTGTATTTTGTGCTGGATTAAAACTGACACAAGCTTATTTTATTTGCCTTTTATTTTTGTCTGACATTAGACTTTGACTAACATAATTTTGTTATTAATAAAACATTCTTCAGAGCTATTTCTGGATAACAGAATAAGATATGGAATTTACTTTTTCGTTTTCTAAGGAAATGCCTGAAAGAAAACTAAACCAGATGCTAACGTGACATGAACTCCAAAACATGCTAGATTTACAGTCACAGATGACCAAAAAAAGAAATAAAAAAAAAACCTTTAAATACGTAAGAGTAAAACCAGCAATATTGAAAATCTAATGGTAGTATTTGAAAATAATATATCATGGGTAATTTTTTTCAAATTCTTTCTTACCTTGTTTCCAGGGAGTTTCTTTTCTTTGGAACACATTTCTAAGTGAGATAGTATCATAAATGGGTAAGAGGACTGATTAAGTACAGCAGTTCTTATTCAGTGAGATTTTTACAAAATGCCATACATATGACCAGCAAAAACCCAAAATGAATTCTTCTCATCACTGTTCAACTTACATTGCATTTATATTCTTTCCTTTCTAATGGCATCTTGTACTTTATTTTTAGGATCGTATTATGGCCTTAGAAGTGGTAAGTTTCTTAAATTCATTTCCAAAAGATGCTGATAATTTTTCTAAATTATGAAAAATATTATTTTAATGTATTTTTTTTTAAAAAGGGTTGTAATTCTGTTGTTAAAACTGTCATTTTACTTTTAAGAGAAGATACGATAATTTTACACTGCACCATTCCATGTAGGTATTTGAGCATCGGTTATACAAAATACAACGTAATGTAGTTTTTCTGTACAGTTCAATCCTCATCCCATCCCTGGGAAAAGAAGTGTTATAGATTTGAGCCATACAAAAGATGGTTTTTTTCTACTGCTAACACTTCTAACCGTCAAGATGTAATAGATCTAATTATTCCGGTAATCAAATTATTTCAGCATGCTTTTTACAGTTTTACGTTTTCACCTGCTCACATCAGCACTGCGGCTAAAAGCATGAAGGAATACCACTTAAATGATTAATCAATATAATTTAATAAGACATTAAGTTGGAAGGACAAAAGCCTTCATGCATGTATATGCCATGAATGCAGCTGGATTATCCAGATGTCCCAAACTAGTAAATCTATGAGGGGGAATAGCTGGGATGAGTCATGGCTTGCACTGGCATTTCTGAACAACACTTCTTTCCTCTTTTGTAGGAATGTCCAATTAGACATCCTACAATAGTATCTATCAGGCCCGAAGTTTTTTTTTCATTGGAAATCTAGAAAATTTCATCCAAAAAACCACCCCAGTGCTAAGACAATATCAAGGCTACAAGTATAAACTTTTAAAATTTACTTGTTCAAATTATTATTTTATCCTTTGTGATTGTGTATGTATCTCTGAAAACAACTTCTGATTTAAAAAAATATATGTAAAATATATTCAGTGTCTTTAAAAAAAAGCTTGCATTCACACACAAAAGGCCCATTGTAAATCAGAGTGCAGAGTTGGAACTCGTGCCTGTGTGGGAGCAGGGAGCTAATGCTCAAATTCAGTGTCCTGGCACTTCACACAGTGCTGTGTTAGTGTAAAGTGCTGCCAGGACATTAGTTCTGTTCAGGAGCATCTCTTATTCATGGTTTGCTTACGTGACAACCAGTCAGGCATGGAACCACTGCCACCCCTTTCTCACGAACCATGAGTTCAACTGCCTGCAAATGCCTTGTCCTTTCTGCTCCCAGAGCTGTTTTGACACAGGCAGAGGGTAATTGCTTGCAAATAGCACAATGTCATGCAAATTCAGTCCATATTTTGTGACAATGTTTGTTTCTGCGTTTTTTTGGGAGCCTTTCTACTTTTTATACTTTTAATCTCTCCTACTTTAAGAGAGAATATTTATAAGTGATTGTAGAGACAGAAGAGGATTATCATCACAGTAAAATATAATTATTGTTCTTAGCGCAAGTTGGGAGGTAACACCTGCACACACATTTGTGATACTAAATCCTAGAGCTTGAAATCAATCACTGCTTTCTTTGTTGCTAACTTGAGAGATGTGTAATGTTAAGCCATGAGATTGTGCCCAAGAAAAGTATGGTCATCCCTAAGGCTGTCAAATGTTCCCAAGGCACTCTAGCCATAAAGTTCCTCTGTGGTGTCAGGCAAATCACTTAAACTAAATTTTCCACAGGCTGTTAATTACTTTGTGTTCCTCGATTTTTGGTTGTCTAACTTTGTGACTTTTGCGGCCTGATTTTCAGAAATGCAAAGTTCTAAGAATAGCTAAATTCAGTGGGAGCTCCGGCTCTATGTATTGCTAACTATACTCAGAAGTCTGCTGTGAGATAGCTCATAATGAATACTTTAAAATAATAAGTGGTTTTGACCTTTATATCCCTGTTTCAGTTCTGAGGATGATAATATTCTCTCTCTCTCCTCACCCCCTTTATTGATCTGAAAAAGAAGATACACACAGAGTGATGCTTATGTGGTCTGAACGTGTCAGGGAAGAGCTATGACAGCAAAGCCCTTGGGTAAAAGAATGAATAAGGGTTGCCATTTAAGGGACCATTAAGAATCCTTACATTTATAGTGTGTATGTCTACACAGCTGTATATCTATGCAGCATTTATAACACTAAGTACATAATAGTTATGGTACTCATATATTTGTATAATTTTCTTATCACCTTTTATTTCAAGGCTCAGGATACAACCTCAGACAAGTACAACTATTCACACAGTTTCTGATTTGACTTAAATTATAGAGAATGGAAATAGAATGGAGACATAAGGTATTAGATTCAAATTCAAACAGAGTCCTTGGATATAAAAAAAACTTCAGTTGTGTAGAAAAAACATTTTTGTAGGAAAATTTTTAGAGAAAGGTGGTAGTTCACAAAATGCAAGATACAAAAAGCAGCAAAAAAGGGAAAAGCCAGAACACACATACACAAGCTGTACAAAATGCATAGGAAAGCATCAGGTCTCCAGAGCTGATTTTAAACTGTGAGACCAGGGGATGGCTGGGTTAGGAATCTCCCACAGCATTCTTATTCTCCTAATACTGGGAAGAAACTGCTCTGCACAGGAAAAGAGGGTGTTTAGCACAGAACTGTCTGATGTACACCACAGGTGTGAAGCCTCTTGCAACTACATTTTAAATTGTTTTAACTCTGTACATGCCTTTTTAAGGAACAGAAAAGACATGTACATGTAGCAGTAAATGCATTTTTTAAATATTTAGATTAAGATTTTAACCTAAGCAAACTGTTTAATGAAATGACCTGAAAACTGTCTATGTTTAGGTATTTTGAGAGGTTATTTGACAGCCTGCTTTTCTCCCTTTCTCTATAATCTACTAATTTCTGTCTTCTGCACTCACCAATAAAATTGTTGTAGTATCTGTGTGATGAATTTGGCAACTTTGGCCAAAAAAAAATTTTAAAAAATTGGGAAAGAAGTGAGAGAGGAACATAGTAGATTCTTTTCAGAGCTTTGGGTGAATAAACCTTCCAGGTCTAGTTTAAGTGATAAGCTCAGTGATTTTGTGAGTTGCAGCAAACTAGGGGGGTCCCTTGCATCATCTCTGAGCCCCGTCAGCTCCTTCCCCTGTCAGCAGTCTGAGCTGGAAGCTCCATCTCCTACCCATGAATGGTCCTGTCTGCTATACCTGGCAGTTTCTGGAATCTTCTTTTTCCTTAGACGACTCCCTGGGTTCCCAAGGAAAGTGCTGTATTCCCATTCTTATTCAGACATGACACCTAATCTGGTCACTCCCATAAGAAACCTGAGAACAAATAGTACCCATCACATGAACCCTTTGGATTTTTTTGGCTCTTTTTCTTCAGTCAGGTCAGTTCTACAGTGTGATTCGGTAGATGGGTACAGCGCTTCTTGCTCCAGGTGCAGGGTGCACAGGCAGGAGCAGAAGCTGGAAGGTAGGAAGGAAGACCAAGGGTACTTAGGAAGACACGTTAGTGGACACCAAAGGAGCTGAAGAACCAAGGTATATTCTGCAATAATCCTTCAAATCCTGAGAAGTGCCAGGGCAGTAACAAGTGCAGGCAAAACTGAGGTTTTGAGTACCTAGAGATTATGTGTTTTGTTTTTTTTGTTGTTTAATACTGTTTAATAAAGTGAATTTAATTATTACATAGCTATTAACAAGTAATTTTCCTGATTACTTTAGTAATCAATTATGTTGTCTGATGTTTTGCCAGAATACAATTTCTTTGTAGATAAGGTGATTTAGTTTATTCTTGAGTGTAGCTTAATTCTTACAGGGGATTTCATTCTATATTATTTATAGACAAAGGTGTACGATTTTTCTTGTATTGTATTCTCAGATGTAGCTACAATGGGAAGCTTATCTAATTCTTGTAAAGAGGTCAGGGTGCCTTTTGTAGGTGCAGGCTGCTGCCGTGCTGTGTTGTGGCTTCAGTGGGTTTCTGTAGCTACAGCGTGTTCTTTGCGAGCTTAAGCTGCAAGTCAGATTCCTCTGCCTTAGTAGTACTAGTCTGACATAAAAGACTGGGAAATTTAATTTGAAATCAACCCTGTCCTGAAGCTATTCCAGTGAATGTATGCATTCTATATCCTTTGATCAATAAAACAGCTTGCTGCTTCTAGGAGAGAACCCAGAAGCGAGGTTACCAGTTGCTTAGAATACTTGGATCAGATATTTCTGGACATGATTCAACTTCTGTTACAATGTCATAAATCTAGTTTAACTCCACTAATGCTGTAAGTACTCTGCAAAATAGTTACTTAATGTGAATTTCCTTTCCAGTATGAACACTTATGTATTTTGTTGTAACTCATATTTTTATGTTCATGAAAGTAAGACTGAATACCAGTAAAACAAATTTCTGTCTGCACACATTCAGCAATATAAAAGTTATTAGACTCTTTTATGGTAGTAGCAGGCTGAAATTCTAATCATTTTCCTGATTTATCACCCATTTTAAAAGGAGACTTTTTGGAAGGGTGACAATGCCCAAAGCATTTTACGGAGACATTATGTGACCGCCTGACATCATCCATGTTAGGGTGCTCGCTCTCTCTGTGTCTCTCAATGTGCCTTCTATCCAGTAGGTAAATCTTGCCGTTAGCGCTTGAGATTATTTACTGATTGTCATACTTTGTATGTATGAAGGTTTAGGAAATCTTGAATCTAAGGGTTAATACTTTCTTCTCCCCTTGCTTTGCTTCTGTAGAGTCTTGCCAAAACTACCAGTACTTCAAAGGCCTTCTGGTCCTCCCAGAACACAACCATTCTTTGATCTTATAAAAATGACCGGGAGAGGAGCAGCCGTCTGAGATCCTCTGTCCTGCTTGCCTCACCCTTTCCTTTCCTTTCATGGCGAGCCAGTGTGTCACTTCCCTTCCCTGGAGGTGGAGAATTTTCCCAAGGTTCCCCCAGTCCTTCCTCTGCTCACTCCCCCCAAGTAACTTCTGCCACCCAATGGTGCTTGAGCCAGCTGTTTCTTCTTGCGTGATGCTCACCTTCCTCTTCCCTTCTTCCTTGATGTCGTCTTCTCCCCTTACATATCTATTACTCTTCTTGAATACCTGCTACTCATCCATCCTTTGCCCCCTGCTATTTGGTGCTTTACTTGTTCTTTTAATTTTGTGTTAATGCAGCCACCTCTAGTTTTCTTCTGCCAACATTTTGATATTTCTTTGCTGTAAAAGAATTAATTTTGCCATTAAGAGTATGATTTATTTATTTTGTAACAATTGCTTTTCTGACCTATTCATACTTATTTCTCACTTTCTGGCTAATTCTGGGATTTAGAGTGGGAACCAAAAATACTGAAATAAATAGATGTGTAAGATTTTGCACATCTCTTCTAATTTATGTATTTCATTTAAGGCAGTGTATTTGCACAAAGGCCCCAAACTAATCATATATAGGTATATTTCTAATGTCACCTTTCTAATCCCCCTTCCCTCAAGAATTGATGTATGGCATCATTTTTAAGATACTCTATATTAAAAAAGTACCTCAGTATTTTTTAAAAATGAACTACTGAATTAATGTAAAAAATACAATAATTTATTGTTACAAATATATATATATATAATTGTGTTGAGATTTTTAATACTAAATTTGCAGACAAGCAAGGTTACAAAATGATGGTAACTGTAAACATTATTAAACTCATCCTTGTTTGTCGGTCAGGATGACAGTTCTATATTTACTCACTCACAAAAAATCATGGCGAGTGTCTTAACAACTTGGCCTAATAACTTCATAGCTTCTCCAACGGTGATACCAGTGATACAGTATGTTACAGAATCACAATATGGCTGAGTTTGGAAGGGACATCTACAGGTCTTCTGATCCAACCCCCTTACTCAAGCAGGGACACTTAGAAACAGTTTTCCAGGACTGTCTCCAGTTGGCTTCTGACTATTTCTGAGGATGGAGATTCCACAATGTCCCTGGACAACTTGTGCCAGTTCTCAGTCACTCTCACAATGAAAAAGTGTTTCCTATGTTCAGATGGACTCTTCTGGTTTCACATCTTGTCCTGGCACTGGACACCACTGAAAAGAGCCTGGCTCCTTCTTCTTTACATCCATCCTTCAGATAAGATCTCCCTGAGCTTTCTCTTCTCCAGGACAAACAATCCCAGTTCTCTCAGGCTTTCCTTATGTTCCAGTCCCTTAAAGAACATTAGTTGCCCTTTGTTGAACTGTCTCCAGTATGTCTGTCTTGTACTGGGCAACCCGGAACTGGACCCAATGCAGACCCAGATGTGTCTCACCAGCACTGACTAAAGGAGAAAGATCACCTCCCTTGACCTGCTGACAAGCACTCCTCCTTATGCAACCCTTACATTCTCTGAGTAGAAAGCTCCTTTCAGTATTGTAAAGATGGGTTCTACCTGTTGCAAATATTAAACATTTTGCCAGATTTTAATAAATCAAAAGCCTCTCAGTTTTCCATTAAAAATGTAAAAAAACTCAGGATAAAATCTTTTTTACAGAAGATTATAATTCTTTGGATATATTATTTCTCTTAGTTTAACTAGATGTATGTGGTATAATATGGGTTTCTTTTCATTGGTTTTATATATCACAAAGTAAATTAAAATTTTATTTGACACTGGACTATGACTAAAATCTTTCTAATGTGCTGCCAGGTCCTTCATTTTAGATTTAAATATTTTATATTTGATCAAATTACACCCTTTAGGAATAGAGACATCAGTTACACCTATTGATGCTACCACTTCTTTTTTTTCTTATTGTTTAATCTTTTGATTAAAATGGGAAAATCTATAAGCCAAAGTCTTTTTTTTTTTCCCTACTCTGACACTGATTTGCTGTGAATCCTTGGTTAACTCACTTCTCTTTGTATTTCAATTTTTCCAAGCTGTAAAACTGAACGATATTTCTTCTTTCACATGAAGGCTGTGTTAATTGAATTTCTGTAAGGCTTAGTGAAATACTGTTACAAAACATTAATGTAAATTACATGTAAAGATTTTTAGTCTGCAGAGCTCCCAAGAGCTGAAGATTGATTCATGAATGCATGACAAGTAAGTCTTTATACCTTTTAAGAATGTTTGCCCGCTAACATTGCTTCACTTTACACACTCTGTCTCTTGTGTTATATATACATATATTTTCCTAGTATTTATGTCTGGATGTCTTTGATCAAAATCTTGGTAAATGATAAAGAATAGAATCTCAAAAACTAGTCCTATGGATCCCAAATAGTACTCAGAGCAGGAGCAGATGCTTCACAGAGAGCTGGCTTGCTAGAAGCCCATGCTGTCTCCTCTACATTTCCAGTTGCTAGTATGCATCAAACAACTAAAAATTCAAGAAATACTTTTCCATTTAAACAATTCCCGTAGTTAGCGCAGGGATGTTTTGTGCTTATGAATGAGAGTAAAGGTGATCCATGTCATTGCAAACAGGAAAGGAAGCATCCACGAAGCTCTCTTAATTAAAATGTGCAAAAACATCTGGAGAATAAATAAAAAGTTCAGTTAATTTTATATTTGCAATGCTTTGTTAACAAAGATCTTTTGTTTTTTCATTAGTATAAGTGTAGGTTTTGCTTCAAAAAACTAGTTAAAACTGATAAAACAATGTAGTATTAAAAAAAAAGCCATTTGAACTTGAAATGTTGTATAACTTTTTCAAGTTACATGTGTTGCCTGTTTTTGTACAAATAAATTGATTTCTTGATGTGCTGAAATCATCAAAACAATGATATAATTGGACTAATGGTATATGTGGAATATAAAAATACAAAATAAATTATTTGCTATCTCTTGAAGTCCCCGTTCTACATATGATGTACAAGGTCACAGAATATCCCAGCTATCATCCAATTTGCCTGGAATATGAAAGGCAACAGAGAACCTCGTGCCTCTTAAGTAGAACCAGACACACAGAAGAGAAGACCATATGATGTATCAGTCTAGCACTGGAGATAGAAGCTGGCAATGCATAGTTTTACAGATGTTAACGGGGAAAGCAAAGGATACGTGCTGGGTGCATCCTATTCTTGCTATTTAAGTATTCAACATGCTAAGGCCATTTACAAAGAAGTCACCTTTAACATTACATCTTTCATCTGAATTGTGAGTAACTGCCCGCTGACTTGCATTGCACTCAGTTAAAATTATAGTCACATTTAATCTTTTATGGGTATTCTTTAGGGATTAGCTAACTGATACTTAAGTCAGCTTAATTTTCAAAAATATCTGTGCTATACAGATAGCCGTTTGTTTTTACTTACCTCAGAAAAGAAAGGAGCACTGTACTTGAAAGTCAATGAGGTTTGGTTTCTGGTTTATGTTTATATGTTTTCATATATCAACTATAAAGGCAAACTTTAGGAGGACTGTACACAAACCTGCTTTGATTTATTTGCATTTAGCATTGCAGCTTTGAGACCAAAAATAAAATGTGTATCTGATTTTGATTTAGATCTGTCCCTTGAGACAGTGTGAAACTATCACCAAGATCACATCAATATATAAGGATTAACTGTTCACATTCAGTTTTAAATATCAAAGTGTTTGTATGAAGTCATGGAACATGAGTAATTTGTTTTATCTTTCTCTGTGAAAATATAGAACGCCCCTTTTCAAAGTAAATAATCTTTATTTTAAAAACAGAAAGATTAATAGCACTCACTCTATGGAAGAGACTGCTGTTAAGTAAAATACCATTAATACTGCTTCAGTCAGTACAATTGGTGTTTCTTCCTCTTATCGGTACCATCGGTGCACTGTATCAGTACCTTCTGTTCCCTGTTAAACAATGAGCAGACAGATGTCATTGCTCTCTTTAGGATTATTTGTATGCATTATGGCACACAGCTTTCCGATTTCTGGGAAAAAAGTTAACAGCACTTAATCGCCCTCTGGGTCAGGTGCTTCTAACAGCCTTTTTCATATTTTTTTCTGTGGAGTTAAATCCATCTCTTTTAATAGAATAGAGTGCAGTCCTTAATGATTCAAATATGGCATTTGATCCACGTTGAGGAGGTTTTTGTGCGTTTCATTAAATTACCAAACCAATTTTGTGGGCCAGCTAAAAACTTTCATCACCTTTTCCTCCTCCGTATTCTTTTGTTGCTGCTGCCTTTATTGAATTTCCCCTAACAAACTTGGCTTCTTTCTTTTTTTATTTGCACATCATTACCATTCTTTTCATTGGCTTTATGAAAAAGGCACACATTTCTGTCCCTGCAAATGTTAGTGTGTGAGTTGTCATGTTCACATCACTTCACAAACTGTTCATAAGACTGTGAGAATTTTAGAATATAAAAGGAACTGTACTGGTTAAGACCAAAGGTCAATCTAGCCCAGCTATAGACATCACAACAATGGCCAAAATAAAATGTATGAACAGGACTGACATACATATTGTTTCCCACTCATTCATTCTGATTCCAGCCATTCAAAGTTCAGAGGTTTCTGGACCTAGATGTAGTTTCTATGGATTTGGAACCCTTCCATGGTCTTTCTTGTTCAGGAACTTGATCAGTTTTCTGCTTAAACCCATATAAGTTTTTCTGCCTTTATGTGACTTCTGATTTTATGCAAATTGGTCAGTCTTCCCCTCAGGGTTCTGAATTCCTGGCTGAAAAGTTCTGCTTTTTCAAGTCATTGTATTTAATCATTCCTCAGATGGAAATAGTGCTCCACGGCTTGTCTTCAATCATTCTTCTTGTTCTTCTCTGACTTTTCCCTCTTTCTGTTTTGAAATAGAGGTCCAGACCTGCACTCAGCAGTCAAGATTCAAACACACTGTGGATTCATACTTGGGAATAATTATGTTCTCTGACTTTTTTTTTTTTTTCCTTTTCCAGTTATGTCCAGTGTTGACTTTGCTTTTCTGACTGATACTGAGCACTGAATTGGCAAGTGTGGGAAATAGGAATCATTACCCCATGGTCTACTTCCTGAAAAGTAATGGCTACCTTAGAGCCCGTCATTTTGTGTGTGTGTAGTTAGGTTTAAATTTTAGCAATCTGAAAAGCCATTCAGAAATCTAAGTAGCCTATATTATTCTTTATCCTCTTGATTCTTGGTGAAACCAGAAAACCAAGCACGGAGGATGCATATAACCCAAAGGCTGGTCTGCTTTCAGGATTACATTTAATGATGTAACTAATGAAGACTAGGTGAGGCACAGCTAATTATTTATTCCCCCCCCTCAACAAAAAGTACATGAAATAAAGGCAATATATTTAGAAGACACTTTGGGAGAACAGATCATGAGCGTCTTCCTTAACTTCATTTACAGACAGTGTTGACATGAGGGCTTGGCGGTGAAATTTAGAGAAAGAATTGAAAAATGGGATGGCTTAAGGCATGGGCTTATACTTACAGCCTGAGTTCCTTTTATGTTGAGAACAGATCACAGGTCTTGTTTATTAAAATAGAGGGGGGGGGAAGCAAAAAACTTTTTGTAGGTGGAAAAACAATTGCTATAAATTGAATATACTTTATATATATAGCATACTGTGGAGCCACTACATTAAACATGTCCGGTGTCCCAGGCAACTTTATTTCAACTCTGTGTGACATCTCAAATGTATATTTTTCTGCAGTTCATAAGTAAAATACTCTAGCAACATTTTGGGGGTAATTTATACCACAGGCTTAAAATATTTATGGTTTATTTGGTGGTGGACAAATAGGAGAGACTGAGGAGTGTTACAGTTGTGGAGTTATTTCCCACGAGGAAGGACTTTATTTCTAAAAGGGGTAGGGAAGTTGTTGGTGTTCAAAGTAAAAAACTTTTGTGGACACATGACCGTCAGATCTGTGTGATACTGAAATGACTGCTGAAGAGTAGGATTAGGTATTTTGTTTCACATATGGTTAAGTTTGGATTGCTCAGGGTCTGTTATCCCTAGTATATTTCCCAGCCTTAGAAAACCACGCGCACCAGTACCAGGGGCTACTCTGCGAAGAAGGAGCAAACATTGCATCTCATCATAAATTAATGGAGTGGAAAATCAATGCTTTGATGAACATAAGGTCATTGTAAATGAAGCATGAAATATGAATGAATACTGCTTTACTGTTGTAAAAGTGAAATGGCTGATTCTTATTAAAGGGAAACAGAAATTGATAGATACCTATAGGCAATTTTACTCTGAAGAGGAGATGTATGGTAGCATTTAAAAAAAAAAAAAAGGCATTTTATAGCTGTAAAAATGTTCCTACGCTATAATCTCTGAAAAACACTTTAGATGCAATATGTGGGACTCCTGCCTGATTGCATCCTGCAAATATGAAGAAGAATCAATTTTATACATTCATTATTAATATATAACTGCAGGTTCTGTAATTCTTTTCTGGTAAAGAACCAGATATATTACAGGAAAAGTAATTTTTCTTTCTCCTTATAAAATCTCCTTGTAAAAATTTTTAAGTAAAAAAACTTGATTGCAAATTAAATTACACATTGAAATTCAAAACTTCTTCTGAAGATAATACAGTAAATTTTAGTTTTGGTCCAAACACAACTAGCTAAGAGTGAAATCTACTTCCTTTCTCATGCAGCAGCTGAGAAAGAAGAAAGTACTGTTTTCTTGTTAGAAGAAATAACCTTTATTAATTCTAACTTAGTTTTGCAAAACTGATTTGCCCTACTTTATTCAGTGACGGTCAGCACAAGTACGCGCCTTTCTTCCTTCCAGGCTTTTTCCAGAATTTGCCATGGTCAGTTGTCAAGATTGCAACTAAGGACTTTTTCGTACTGGGCATTCTCAGTGCTGCCCATTTCAGGAAGTGATTTACCTATCTTTCAGGCTTAACTTCATATATCTAGTCTTGCATAATTCTTGTAGATTTTTAAAAGTTAACCTTTTAAAATCTAACAAAACGAACGTGTTAGTATAAAAAAATGCAAAAGTACTTGTTTTGGTTTCATACCTAAATTACCTCCACCATATTTTCTTTGTCTAATTTCTATTTTCTTGTTAAAGACTTGCTAAAATGACTAAAGAATCTTTGGTTTACTCTGTTTCACTTTTGACAGCTTTTCCTGGGTTTCTTGAAATCTAAAATATATTATAAAATATAATCCTTGCTGGTCAGTCCTTTTACCCCATTTTGTAGGCTTCATATTCTTCCTATTGTTCTGTAAGCTACAATTCATCCAACCTTCTCATCAAATTCTTTCCCCTTACCTGTGATAATGGAGTTGTTATTCTTCTAGCACCTTTCAATGTAATATATTATTGTTCTTTTCTGCACTGTGTGAAAAGTAGAAATTAACCTGGGAAAAAGGGCCAGTTTGGGGAATTTCTGAATATATTTCTGCTCTGCATGTTGTATTCTTACTGCAGAATGTGACAGTGGGATAAAAGAGCTTTTTTTTTTTAGTTAAGCATACAATCTAAGGGTAAAAGTTTCTTCCTAGAAGGTGGAAGATATTGTTTGAACCTCAGTAGTTACAGAAAGACAAGGAAGCCAGATGTCTGAAAAACTGATTTAACCAGGTGTTTGTTTTATAGCAACGGTCTCTAATATAATCAGCATATTAACTGTCAGTACAATTTTTTCATCGTTACAGAAAATTAGAGAAATGCTTCTACATACATAATATATTTGCGTACATATAATTACAGAAACAGAAAAACCAGTCTCACATCCACCACCAAATTAGTTTATTCAGACTGAATATTGGTTACAAGTTCAGTCCTGTGAAATGCAAATGAATCCCATTGTTTATGAAACTCAACCTTCATTTGTTATGGAAAGTATATTTATTGCAATCTTAAAAACTGAATGTTTGGAACTGTTAGGAGAGAAGCAAGCAAGAAAGACATCGTTGCTTCTAAATTGATGGTATGTCTGTTCAGTTGGGGTTCTCTGCTCCTCATTCCCCCTCTCTGTCTTAAACAAGACAGAACTGGAGAGGCTACACAAGACAAAAGAACAATCAAAAATTTGAAAATTTTGCCATGTGAGGAACACCTAAGGACACTAGGACTTTACAGCCTGAAATACATTAGTGGGAAAGATTGCAAGAGGTCTGTTAGATGAAAAGTTGCAGAGAGAAAATGAAGAGAGATTTGTGATACAGTCTCTTATAGTATAGGAATGAAAGAGCATACCATTAAGGTAGCAAGTGGTTGGTTCAAAGCAAAATGTAATGGCTTTTCATATATTACATTATTGTAGTCTTTTCATATGTTATTGTAATTCAACACTCAACATATTGGGTTGCTTCTGAAACTTGTCAGGGAGCCTTGCATGATACAACACCAGATTTTTGGAGTGGACTGCCCTTGTGCTGAGAGGTTCCCACTGATTTTTCTTATCCTGCTGTGACTGAAAGTTTTAGTGTCTTCAGGTCTTAAGTCTGGGATTGAAGTGGGATTTTTTTTGTGTTGATCAGATGGAAACTTTCCAAGGCTAGCAACAGAGCTTTTGTTATTAAGGGCAAGTTAACTCAGTTTGCACAGACTTTACAGCATAACAATATTTGACTTCAGAATTGATGAATTTTGTTATACAGATTTTTGCTTTAAAGTGCTAGAGGAACAATATGGTTAATGAAGCCCATTAGTGGTAGATTGTATACCAGGTTACCAGAACCATATCCAAAGAAACGTGATTTATAGGGTTGTGGATGAAATACCACTGTTGTTCAGATAGTACAACAGTATTGTTTCAACCTGCTTTTCAGCAAATAATAGAAGGGCAGCCTTTGGGAAGCCCCAGAGGCATCTGACTATGGGGCATGACTGCTCTTTATGCATGACCAACTTCACCTGTGAACAAAACCTGAAAATCGAGATTCGTGTTCTTCAGTTCTTTGCATCTTCCATACACTAGATTTTTTTTGTGTCACTTTTTGTGGTGTGGAGCTGTAATCTTGTTGAGTCCAACCCTTACACTCCCTAGGGTGGTAATTCATCTTTCAGCAGTACATAATGTATATCTAAATCAAAATATGAAATTTGATTATTCTATATTTAGCTAAGTGCTAACTGCACATATTTGTATTTGCCAAAAGAAATAATGGATAAGTTCCTACTATGTGTTTAACTGCAAAGATATAAATATTGTGATTATACTTTTATGTTTTTGTTAAATGTACTTTACTCCCTGAAGTACAATACAAGAAAATTTCATTCTGAAGGCTACATAAACTCCAAAATTGTAAGTATTGTTCTGCTCAATAAACTGGTAACTATTCATGGGGATTCAAATTAAGGAAACTGTGCTTTGTCTTTCTTTTTCCTTAACAGTCTGTTTACTGTTGACCTGTTTAATTTATAGACACGTACATACCTACAAATGTTTTTCCATAGATGTAATATGTTTTTAGTGTTTGAGCTAGCTGAAAGAATTAATTACATTTTTTATGTTTTATCTTGTGTTCTGTTCTTTAGAGTACTCGAGTAGCTTTAGACCATCTGGAATCTGTTCCTGAGAAACTGAGCCTGTTAGAAGATTTCAAAGATATTGGAGTGAGAAAGTTTTCATTTGACTCTTTTAGGAGTTCTAAAATATCTTGGTTAATGAATATTTAAGTCAGTTAATAAGATATTTTAAATTACGTATGCACATATTATATAGACATACAGAAATTTATTTCCATGTTTATGCAGATTTTTTGGAGGTTATAAATTTAGTCCCAATTAGTAACACTGCTTAAGTGCTCTATAAGAAAATTTGTAATGAAATAAATTATGCCAATTATTTCAATGTTTAAAGTAATGAGTGAAAATAGATGAGCTTTAACCACTTTTTTGTTTTGTTTTGACATAGTGCCAATAATTGTCACTTATTTTCCCAGTATCATTATCAAGTCAAGGTGTGTTTGTTTTGACAGAGGGATGTATTGAGAGTAGTGGTGGAGTACTGTCAAGAGTCATAAGCCCCAAATTAGATCTTCAGTGGCTAAGTGGTTATACTGCTATAGTAGTATTATTTTCGATACATGAAGTTGGTTGTTTACTAAAAAAGAATTTAGAATCTCATTGCACAACTTTAAATTTATATCAGTATTAAATCACAGATCAACAAATGCATAATGATTTGCATATTATTTGCTAGTTAGAATTTCTCATCCTGCTGTAGTCATAAACATTTCAAAACATATTTGTTTGGAACATTGCTTATTCTAAGTGTTTCCTTCAGGAGGTCACATGATTTGTACAAGTTGTATGCTATTTTCTTGCTGTCATCATCAATAGAGTTAGGAACATAAATGCTAATTGAAATGTGTAGGTTTTTTTAAAAAAAATATTGTTGAGGTATATAGTTTTAATATCACTTCTCAGATATCCCTAAAAGAGCCTTTTGCTCTGACAGATTTAGACATTTGCCTTCTGTTTCTGATGGTTCTGCACGGCTAAAGGAAAAATCCTTTCAGTTAGGCAAAGCAGAAGCTGAAATGCAGCATCTCTACAATCTCCTTCACACTTGCACTCTCTTCCTTAACGTTACTATGAAATGACATTGTCATTTTCTGGTTTGCTGTAGTTATCACTCAGCCAACATTCATGAGATTGGAACCTAAATACTTTGGTTTAATTTTAGCTCTGTCTTTCTCCTCTATGCTTAGTTTTTTTAAAGTTATTTTCTTAAGACAAGTCCCTGACAACAACTCTTTATTGTTTAATAGAAATTATTATTCAAGAGAGCTAAGTTTTATACCTTAGCTGGGACAATGATGTCAGTTTGGAGTTTCATTAATTTTTCTATTTGAAAATAATACTTTGGATTTTTTGTGCAATAGCTTATTTTACCCCAGTAAAATAAGTATTTCAAAGCCGTTCATGCTTTCCACAGCTAGCAAGGTCTTCCCTTGATGTTTTCCTAGGAAGGGAGAAAGAAAAAGAAAGTAAATCTTTGCCTCACAAGTTGTGTGTTATATTCATTCAATCATTAGCTAGTTCACTGAAAAGTGTTATGATTATTTATTTGAAAATACTTTTTAGTCTGTATCCTTAGCACTCTTTTGTCTTCAAGTCTGTACAATATTGTAATTAATTTTTTGCCATTACAGAACTTCTTTGTTAGAAGGTATAATATTACTGAATTTTGGAAAAAGTTACAAGAAGTCATTCACCAGGATGAGGCTGTTCACATTTTAACCATTATTTCCATTATAATGTTATTTTTCTGTGCAAAACATTATGCTTTCTTATTGCCCCTGTATCTCAACCTCTGAAAGTCATTAGTTCATTCTTGCTATATTGAAAATCCTTGCTGACACCTGTCTTTACAATAGCCAGCAAACATTTATTAACTGCTTTTCACAGTACAAAATCATTTATATCTTTCAATGCGTTTCTAGGAGTCCCATTACCGAAGGGAGATGATTGAGGAAAGGTATATGAAGTATAAAGAAATAGTGAGTTCTCTACAGCAACAACTGGAAGATTCAAAGCAGAAAGTCCAGCAATTCAAGGTATGAGTGTGTACTTCACTTTTGTTTCCCAATTACTTTCAATCAGCAACGTATGCTTATATATATTAACTCCTGGTACAAACACAGACTAAAATCACACATGAGCATTTCTGGTTTATGTATCTGCCATGGCTGATGTAAAAGTTATGACAGAAGTGTTGTCTTCATTGTAAGTGTCATAGGTACTTTCCAAAAATCTTTACAATTTCACAGAAAAGTGTCTCACCATGTCTGACTACTCTGAAGTATTTACCTGCTTCATCAATGTGCTGCCTACAGCAATTGTTTCGATTGGTCTGTTCAATTTTCCCTTGTCCTTTCATGTAAAAGGTAAATATAGAAACCTGCTGCCTCCATTAAAAGGATGACTCATTTGTAGATTGTGTATAGTGATTTTTCAGTAGTTGATCTTTGCATTCTTTACAGAAGATACAGTATGGGGTCCATTTCATATATAAACAAAATCCGAGCAAAGAGAGGGGAAGGGATTTGCTAAAGGTCACTCAGCAGACTGATAGTGGGGTTAAGCTTAATTTCCTAACCCCCTGCAATATAAATCCAGTGCTCTTGTTTAGAAACATTGCCTGTAATGAGTTGACCTTCCAATTGTTAGCACACTTGCTTTCTCTTCGCATTAGCTTGTTCGTTGTCTTACCACTTCTCACTGCTTGTCATTATGATAACAGCTTACTTCAGAAGAACTACAATTTCTTATGGAGATGGTTGAAATAAGTGATCAGAACCGAACAATCGTGCTAGCATCTCTGCTATTTTCTTTGGCAATGCCTCTTTCCAGTGTCCCTAAGCAGTTGAGCTCAATGAAATCTAGGATCACACACCGTGTAGCAAAAAACTTTAAGCTGTGTTCTCCGTCTCCTTGTTAGTGGTCTTCCTTCTGTAAAACAAGGACATACTTACCAGTAGGTCTTCTGAAAAGATAAAATAAGTTGCTGTTGTAAAAAGAAGGTATTAAGCTACTTGAAAAAGCCATCTTGCTCTTCTCTAAGAAAAAATTGAAAGGAAGAAACAGGGCAGATTCCCTTTCAGTCAGTTGCTAATGATAATCTTCAGTTTCTTGAATTTCTCTTGCATTCACACAAGAGTTACTCATTGAATAGCCTTTGAAATCTGGAAAACGTTGAAAAGCTAAGTGGAATGCAATCAGCTGGTGGTAGAATATAATATTGCAGTAAGCTGACTGAACTCACTGAGCTTGCATGATTTGAACTCTATATTCAGAATCCAGTATAAAGCTGATTCCAAAACAATATTTCCTCTTTCTTTGGACAACAGAGAGCATTTAATGGCTTCCATTTAGTCAGGCCTAATTGGGTTTTTGCATGACAGTACTTTTGCTGTCACGGCTGTTAGAAATAGAACAGAATGTTCAAAAACAAGTAACAGACGGGTGCTAATCTGATTTCACTGATCAGGCTGGCTTAGTCTAAAAAAACCCTTTTTAATGCTTGCCTTTCTTACCCTCCCTAGGAACTAACTCAAATGCATTGTTGCTTTTTTTTTTTTTTCATTTTGCTATTTTTCAATTGGGAGTCTCTAAAATTGGTTGGTGGAAGAGTGTTAGGTTTGAGGATGTGAAAGTTCATTCTTTCTGACAGTTTTGATTCATGTTCTGTAGGCAACACAGTGCTTCTGCTGTACAAAGTAGACAGCTCTTTGGTAGGTAATAAGAAAATGCATGTTTTAAAAAAGAGTTCTTGTAAAATCTTTACATTGACCGTTCTAGATAAAATTACTTCTGGAATTAATCTTTCTCCTGGGATATGCTCTTCTTTCTAGGCTTTCTTGTTATACACTTTTTTCAGCTTGCTTGACAACATTAATCCCAGACAGGCATTATTATCTAATCCTGCATCCCATCCTTTTCCCATTTTAAGGAGCGAAAATAAAACCAAAGTTGAGTGTTCCCCTAAAAGCTATTTTATTTCCTTTCTTGTGATTTCATTTATCCCCACTCAGTCTTCCTACTCTTCTGTAGTCTTTTCAGATGGCTGTAAAGTATCTGTTCCTTAGAAGCCCAGGAAAATAATATTTTCTATTTGTATGTGTTAAAATGTAAGATTTCCAGTAATAAAGGAGGCCAGAGGCTGGCAGAGTGCCATCAAGTACACCAGTCGTGACTTTTCAGCTAAGAAGGGGCTGAGTGATAGTAGATAAAGAGGAAATTGGGGGAAAAGAAAGTAAATATAACACGTAAAAGTAAACTATATAATAGAGAATACCAAATGAAGCAAAATCAAAAGAGAAGGCTGGAGGAAAACGAAAAATAAGTGTTATGATAGTGTTATGGATAGATACAAATATTTTAGGTGTTATGTCACCTGCCATGAATAATTGACCATCCATTTAAACACAGCATGCAGAGGTAGTTGTAAATGAAGCGTATCAGAAAAGGCACATTCTGTAAGTTAAAATTTCTGTAGAGAAAGCCATTTTGTATTGCACCTGGTAGAAGCACCTTGCTTGTTTAAAAGCTCTGTTCTAAGGTAGCATTTCTGGAGGCAGAAGGGAGAGACAAAACCTTTTTTTATTCTTTAAAAGTTGTTATTCTGCTATGTACACATTAAATATTAAGTCTTTCATCAGCACATAAGGGGATTAATATGTATAAGTCCATTAGTATTAATAGGAGTAAATCCATCTTTGGTGATGGCACAAAAGCTCATTGTATCCCTAAATTAATGTTGAATTTTATTTTGTTTTCTGTTTAGTTTTCAAATCTTAGTATCAGCATGAATGATAAATTGCAAGATGTTTTACCAAAACTCCCTAAGGCTGTTTATGATAAGAATTGAGTAGCATAACTGAGTGTTTTATGAACTGATGCATTTGTGCACTATTATCTCTTCTCATTTCAAGAAACTGAGTAAATTGCTTACTAACCCAAGCTTTTAATCTTGTTTTTGAAAGTATTGAAACTGGGGACTACTTGCTGCAGCGGTATTAAAGATTTAAGAAATTTTTGTTTAAATGGTCTTTTTAAAATGATCATTTTTAGCTTATAGACCAAATTACTCGCCAAAAGGCAACGCTCTATGAATCTAGCCATAAATAGTAAGAGTGTACTTCAAACTTTGTTTACTGGTTTAACAAAAAATGGAAACGCAATATCAGGTATTTTGAAATCAATGAAGTTCAAGTTTCCTCAGTAGCAGGGAAAATTAATTTAATTTTTATTACTACTTACTTGTGGAAATTTAGTGAATTAATGTGGACCGTTCATTGATGAGGAAATCGTCATTCACTGGTGTGTGCCCTGCTGTTTTGTCCTGAACTGTAGATGTGATGTAAACAGGAAAGAGAGCATTTTTACAACTTACTGTAGTGACAAGCTACAGTAATGCTTTGCTCAAGGCGAAGCAGGTTTTTTGTAGAGATTTCATAGTGATGAAATGGGCATAAAATTCATAAGCAAATTAATTTCAACCTAACTGCAATACCAAGAATTCTGAGAATTTAAATCTGTCTTTTCCAGAATGTGTGAAATCACAGCATATACGTCTATGTGTTCTACTGTATGTTTTTGTTAAAGTTTACAGCTGCTTGATATTAACAGATAAATATTATTTTTATTTGGCTGCCATAGGATGTGAAAATGGATGCTGAAATTTCTGATATAGAGGTGGCGGCTCCCTCTTCTAGTTGGCAAATTCAAAACAGCTTTTTGTCCAGCTCACTGCTCGCAGATTCAGGTTGTAAGTATTGTTTCACAGAAAAATATACAAGTAATATATTGTCATCCTTTAAAGTTGTTTTCCTTTACTACTTTTCCACCAAAAAAAGTGCTAGATCCATTTTAAGAGTCTTCTTGTGTTTAGCTTTTGATACTGGATATATGTCTTTGTCTAGGAAGTACTTCATGACATCCCACTGTTGTTTTTTTTTTTAACTGGGGCATATAATATATTCTGTTTGTCATCCAAACCTATACCAAAAAAATAGGCTGCACTTGATTCTGAATCTCTGCATGAAGAATCATACCTGTGTAAGCTGTGTGTCTTTTCAGGGATGAGAGAGATGTCCTTAGCCAAGGATTCTTTCCCAGATCTTTCATTTGTACCAATTAGTCTTGTGCTTGTGTAGCAGTTTATCAGTCAAAGTTGAATTCACTAATTCTGCTTCTACTTCAATAGTTGTTTCTAACTATTCCTTCTGTCCCCTAGTGCGTATACAACTTGTGGTCGTGGAAAGTCATGAGATTTCTGATACGGCTAGGAATTGCTCAGCAAAAGATAGGATATATTAGATCTTTATCTGGTACAGGCACTGAAACACAAAGGAGTTTCAAAATTAACTTTAATAAAAAGGTTTTTAAGGGGTTTTTTGAGCATATCAGCACATGAATATCAGAGTACTTTTCTTCAGAAGGTTATCTCTTTCCATTCCTTCTCAACTTTGCCACTTTGTGTTCTGGGAACCCATTCAGTAAGTTGCATTCTATATAATGGAAAGTCCTATTTCAGGCTTCATTGCACTGTCAAACCTTTGCATGTTAGAATGAGTGCTGCAGTACATTATTGCTCACTAGTAAAGCCCTGAGTTGATCTACTGAGGTTAAAAACAATTGGTTTCTTTTCCTTTCAGATTCTGCAGGTTGTGATTACTATCTTTTTGCAGAGCATACTGAGCAACAACAGTGTGACTAAAGCATAAGAGTAAATGCCTCCATCTGCACTTCAGGAGCAGTTTCTGCTGACTCAGACTCAGTTTTCCATATTCCCTAACCCCATCCCTGTCAAAGTCTTGCAAGTCAAAGTACAGCTCAACCTGGCTTGGGTATGGAAAAGAAATAACCCATACCTTGCAGGCATGTTGGACTAGATGACCTCCAGTGCTCCCTTCCAACCTCAACAACTTGGTGATTCCACTGCAAAAAAATGCTGAAATTTAAAGATGCAGCATAAATGTTGCTAAAATATTACAATATCTTTATCTTGCTTAACCTGAATGGAACTTGCTATAAATTTGTTACTTTAGTACTTTAAAATAATTTTTAGGCAATTGTCAGATAGATGGGATCCATATGATCTGAATACCAACACAGTGAACCAGTTCTGGGTATTTATTCTCTGATTCAACTAATTTTTACCAGCACTAAACTTTCTGGAAGTAAAAAAATAAACGATGAATGAAAGACTGTAGTGATTCAATGTTAATCATTATGAAATATTTGAGGAAGGCTCATTTTGAAACCATATTGAGGCATGGCTGAGGGACTTTTTTTTTTCTTGCTTAAAACTTTCATATTTTCCAAATCCCAGAATGATGCTAAGAGTGTTTTTAGTTTTGTTCTTTTGCCCAGATGGTAAGAAGTTATTTTTGAAAATAATAATTAGAAAAAAAAAGAAAAAAAAAAGTAAAAAAACCACTGAATGTGTTTCACTTTTTCCTATTTGTTTTTAAGGGAAAGGAACTGCTTACAAAAGCTTTAGCGTTTTAGTTTCTTGCTTGTATTCAGTAAAAATCCATTAGCCAATTTTTCTGAGGCTAAATCAGAGAAGCAGGCATAGAATAGTTTTCCTATCCCTGATTTGATTTGACTCTGATAGGTTAGGTGGTATTCTTAATTTCTCACTTTCTGATTCTTTTCTCTGAAAGTCAGTGCTATTGTATGTTCTTTATGCTCAGTAAGTATGAGAGCAAGTCAGGTGCCCATTGAAGGTACCTGATGTTATTTTCATGTCCTAGAGCATGCTTGAGCCTGATCTCCACCAGTCAAATGTGTCTTTTGAAGTTGTTGCTCTAGTTCTTGAGGACAGTGAATATTCTGCAGTGGTATTAACACTAAGGAGCTTTTCTTGTTATTGCCAGTGAGAGGCAAATCATAAAATCAGCTACTTCAGTCATGTTGGTCACATAAATGCCATGAACTTTTAATTTCAGTAAGGATATTAATTATCTATATTTGAGGCCTTTTGCTCCCAAACCTCCTGTAGCTTTCAATAAATTAATTAAATAAATAAATAAATGTCATCACATCTTTTTCTGTAATTAATTTATGTCCTTACTTCTTCAGAAACAGAAGAATGGACTCTTTTTTTTTTTTTTTTTACCTTACCTTTTGGAGCACAAGCCTTTATGACATGAAAGGTATAGAGTTAATTATAGAGCCAATAAGTAGTACTAGAAGGTCTCTTCCCAATGTGTGTCTCTTACGACTTGTGGAGAGCACCAGGGTGGAGAGGAGACACATTTGATGTAATTTAATTTATCAGTGAGAGGGATCCTGGGATTTAAGTTTAAAGTTGGTTGCAGAAAGAGGAACAAAAAGCATGAAAAAATAAATAAGGGAACAACAATCTGCTTCCATATATATATTTAGCAAAAAAGTTGTCAATGCAGCAAGCAGTTAATGAGAAAAGTAATTAACATTGACATTCTGTTTTGTGTCTGGTCTTCATGTTTCTGGTATAATTTCTACAATTATAACAGCTTTTTCATAACAAACTATTTTAAACATGAGCTTTTATTTCTATACACATTTTCTTAGAGAGGAAGAATTTTAACTGGGAAAATAATTTATACAGGGAAGCATCCATTAGACGTGTTTTGCAATCTGGTTTAGTATCAGACCAAAATGGTTGGTCTAAAAAGTCACTACTGGTTGTTATCTAAAGAAATCTTCAGAAATTGGTTTTCATTGCCAGTGTGTTTTTCTGAAATTTTGTATTACAAAGATCCTTAGAATTATACATGCTTTACATTAGCTTTGTGAATTGGGTCCTGCCTTCCTCTTTGTACAGTTCATCACTTCAAGGTTTTAACCTGGATGGTTTCCCAGAAGCCATATGGCTTTCAGGCTTTCTATTGTTGTTGGGAATTTATGTTCCAGTGTTTCATAAGCTGTGACTTTATGGAGAAGAAAATAGCCACCAGTTTTCCCAACTTCTGTAGGTGGGACCGCAGCCTTTTCTGACCATTTGGCTCTGGTGTCGTCGACTTGGTATATAGTAGGAGTGATATCATCACTCCTATTAATTAAACTATGAAGACTTGCTCCCTGTGAAATAACTCTTGTCTGTGCATTGCTACAATTTTACTGAAGTATTAAAACATTGCACTATGGGTATTTGTTACAAACAATCAGGAAAGAACACTTTTCTTACACACTTACAATATAAGGAAGGCCATTAGAAGAAGAGTATGTTGTATAAGCTGATGTTCACTTTCTTCCCCTTAATTTCTGTCTTTTGTTAAATAATTGCTAGATGTTTGGAAATTTGGAATTTTTTTCTTCCAGCACATTGATGGACGAGATGTCAACTCATATTGTCTACATTTGGATGCAATGTAATGTATTTAGAAATAAGCATTATATATGCAGCCTGCTGTGAAGGTATATACAGCTATGGCATCCCACGAATAACTGTTCATTGTCACTTGGTACTTTAGCCCATGCTCTTGGTAAAGATATTCCTGTGAGAATAGTGGTTTGCTTTGTCTTATCTAAACAAAAATACTGGAAAATTAAATGGAAACTAAGTGTTAGTAAACATCCCTTTTTTTTAAAATCTAGTTTACATTTCCTCTGTACAAGAAAGCTCTTGGCCATGCCTGTATTTTATAGTATTAAAAATTGTTTCTCTAGAAATATAAGTCCGTTTCTCAATTTATAGCATTATGACTATTGAGTATTTATTAATACCGTATGACTTGCTGTGTAAATTATAATATTGTATAATGAAATATATGTTTCATATGAACATTGATAGTCAATCAGCAAAATGTACGTGTTTCTCTGAAGATGTTTAATTACTTTTTTTTGTCTGCCTTATTTCTAGCACTTAGGAAAAGAATGGTTCCTTTTGAAAAAAGTGGCACCAAGGAAGATTCCATTAATGCTGCCGTCAGTGAAATGAAGCTGAAAGCAGAAAGAGGGAAGCAATAGGACATTTTACAAAAACCCGCCAGCTTTCTCTGTGGTAAATTCCATTCCACTCTTTTTTGGTTTTGAACAGTAATTCCATCTACTATAGGAGCAATGCACCCTCAATGATTCAGCTGGTGCCAAATGCTTGAATGAAGGAGCACCAAGAGTGAGTCTAATGAACTCTTGTGATAATTTATGTAATTTGTACACCAAAAGTTTTCTGGGATTATGCTAATCTCTTGTATTTGTTTCTGCAGTCCTCCTGAACTAAAATTATTGTATTTCTGAAATATTATGAAAGACCTGTGACGTCAATCTTTGCTATGAGCTTATTTACTCCTGTACAGGAAATTTTCTGATACTTGCTTTTTTTTATAACATTTAATAACATTATTAACAATGAAAAAATATTCAGAAATTACCTTTCTCCTAATATTTATTATGAGATTCATTATACAGTGTTGCACAGACACATTTGTGATTTAAGGTTCTTCAGTTTGCAACAATCATCTAAGAAAGAGTAATAAATATTTTTTAAAAATCAAATTTCCTTAAACTTAGTGGAAATTCATACAATGATTTTAAGTTCAGCATATACTTGTGATAAGCTGTTAAGCATTTTTCTTTTGACCAGAACAGTTTTGTGAGATGACCTCTAGTATGGCACTTAACAGCACCTGAATCTCACCCATCTGTATTAGGCATGTTGAAGGGCACTGCTATGTGGCTGTGAAAATTTTAAGAGCAGGGTTTAGTCATCTTTTATTTATTCTATTTTTTCTCTATTAGAAGAGATGTGTCATATGGCACAGCTGTATTTGTTCAGATATCTCTCAGATATCTCAGCCAAAAGAAATGCAAGTATTTCTGATGATCCTTGTTTTATTCTCCTCTATAGTGCTTCTGGTTGAATCACTACTAATGTGCCTTAAAAAATTTGCCAAGTCTATCAGAGTACTGTAGTAACAAACATCATTGAAACCATTTTGTTTTGTTGGCTTCTTTCATGGGAAGCCTAATTCTTCTCTGAAACACTGTCTTAGCACTGTAGGTGCCTCAGGTGTAATTCTCAGGTCACTGTGTGCCACCTGATAACCAGACTTTTTCTTTTTTTTTTTTTTTTTTAATTTTCTGAAGAAATGATCTGCAGCCCTAGTGAGTTCTCTGGACAATGCCCATGTATTCAGCCTGTTTCAAACAGAACTTCTTGTTGAGAACACCAAAACAGACAAGAAAATGAGAAAAAAAAACCCAATCTGTTTTCCTCTCATTTTCTATACACTTAAATTGCTTAAAATAAAAACAAAATCAAATATGGTCAAAAAAGTTTTCTTCACCTTTTGTATGTGCATAATGTTATGGATTGTAGTGCTGGCATTGGCTTTTTGCAGACTTCTGGCACATCTGCTCATTCAGAAGGTCAAGAAAGCAAAACATCCATCTCTACTGATCTCAACAGCAAGGACAGGGCCAAGACAAAAACACAAACAAATAAACTTCTACTCTGGAGAAGACAGGACAAATAGAAACCTGTTTGTGTCATGGTCTAACAAGACTGTGGATCTATGAAGCAGTGTTTAGTTCAAGCCACAGTTACCATAAACTAAACTTACTTTAAGTGTCTCCAATATTTGTAATTTATTTTTTTAATTAGATCAGAACACAGATGTTTAAAAAATTTTAGATGGTTTGTCTGGTGAAACATTTAAAAATTGCAAAATTGTCACCAGCTTGCAGACTTTATGGTACCTACAAATTATAGCTAAAAATATAAACATGTCATTTTAAAATATATTATGAAACAGTAAATCATGGTCTTCAAACAGCTCATGTTGTAATGAGGTCTGATGCATGGGTTGCTGATGGATGAATGTATGCCCAACCCACTTTACTGACGTTGAGACGATTTTTGAGGTAAAGTGCCTGTTGGTAAATGAATGGGGCTTTGAGTCCCAGCTGAGAAGTAATACACAGGAAAATAATATCCCTTCTTTTTGTTTCATAAGGAATTAGTAAAATTTTTGATATTGATTGTTCTTTTATGTATTTATACATTTTTCCCTCACTTGTAACTCATAAATCTGAAGTATGTTTCCTTAAAACTGCATCATTACTGCTTGATAGTGTTAGGAAACGAGGCTCAGCAGTCTGAACTCTCTCATTATTACATCAGGTATTGAATCAGTTTTTGTACAATGTGGGATAGAATTGTCTACTGGGTAAAGAATTTTGGCGTTAAGACTTAAATATGCTCAGTGCTTAGAATATTTGCTTTTGGCTCCACGGCCAGGTTTTCAGCAGTTTTACATCGGGTTTTTTTTAGATGTCTAAAAGAGCTAGGGGAGCAGAAGGGAAGAAGTCAAACCACACACACACAAAAGGCATTTTTAATGAGTAGGCTTATGGACTCCAAAGGCAGGAAATACTTTCTTAAATTTACCCTCTTGGCATGGCAGTCCAGATAGCATGTAATATTTGTCTCTTTTCCACCTTTGATAGAGGTTCATATTACAAAGTGAGTTGCTTCCTTTTAACTGAAGGCTAAAGTTCCATTCATGACATTATGTGAAACTGTCCCTTTGTGGTTTAAGAAATAATATTTTTTCCATATTGGCCTGAAATAATATTCCTCTGACCAGTTTCAGTTTTAAAGTAGAAAAACAGATAACTTTTTAATAAAATAATTTGTATATTTCAGATCTTAAAAATTGATGTCCCTTCTGGTAACCAGATATTTTAAAACACTTTAACCCTTTAAGGTCCTTTTCCTCAATTCTTGCCCAAAGCAGGAGTTTTAAATAATCAAAAAATGTGGTATCACATCTAAAAATGGTGGTTTGTTTCTTTGTTCTGTTCAGCAAATTTGGTAAATCAGGCAACTTTGTATGTATGTACTGATTTAACCAGCTGGTTAAATTTAATTAGCTGGTTTAATCAGCTAATATCAGGCATCCGTGTTTTTTTCATGCTGCCCTGAAATACAGGGGTTCAATATTGTGCTTTCAGAAATGCACCAGCCCTTTATATCAGCATCTAATAATTGTCACTTGAATAACCTTTAAATTTTATGCCCTTCTTTTCCTTAATGTTTTACAGCAGACTTAAGAGTACTTGTTTTTAATTACATTTGAGATGGTATTTATCAAATATTCAAAATAATTTATTTTTATTACGTAATTATGCCATCCTAAGAATAAATGTCAAAATACAAAAAAACACTTAGTCCAGGATAAAAAATTAAATTTCCTTACATTTATTTCTCAAATTTTTGATGGAAATCAGTCTTCAGTGGTGGTGGGAGTACTTATTGGATATCCAAACCTCAGCCATATTTTTACTAGCCATCCGACCAAAATAAATAAAGAGGATATATAAAACTACCTTAGAACAAAGAAAATACTATTCTAAAATCCACTTTTGAGCTAAGGAATCTGCATATCAGTTCATCTCTGGCATAGTCTCTGCACAGTGTAGCAATGAATGGAGCACTGAATGGATTTTGCATGAATGAAAATGCCACTATTACGCTGAAAGTAAACAAGTGGCTGCTTTTGTAACAATTATACCATTTTTATGGGTAAAAATCAGAAATATGAAACCTGAATACATTCTCATATCTACAACATGCAGAAGAATTTATTCATACATTTTTGTGGGGCTGCTTGTTACAGTCAAACTTTACCATGGCTGTGTTAAACTCTTTGTATTCAAAGTGGGCTGGTAATATATGTATCTCCCTCTAAACCCTGTCTTCACCTCACAGTAGTAATTGATGCTGAAGCTAATGATGTGAGCTGCAGGCCAGTATCTGTGGGATGCAGCCTTGTCAAAAATGGATGTGTAGGAGAACATCACAGAAATTCCTGTATTTTTGATATAATCATAGAATTTAAAAGCAAATGCAGAGGGAAAACTGGTAGTAGAAGGAATGGAAAGCAGCTCATGATTAAATTAAAATTTCAGATAACTTTTATTCTTGGTGTCTTAATTTAAAAGCTGCTTTAGATCTAGCACTTACATCTAAATAAAAGTATTCCCTAAATAAGATTCCATCATGGATAATTATTTTTTTTACATACTAAAATATTTTCTACTCCAGTATAACTCATCTCAACTCTTTACTGTAAGCATGTCTCAGCCATCATGAGTATGAACTGTTTTGCTTTTCTATGTAGTGAAATAAATTAGATTTTAAATCTGAAGAATGTTTTTGTGCTCTATACAGAAGAGCAGAATCCGATGACCTTGGTCTTTCAAAAATCCATAAAGTAGTGCCTCTGGGAATGTTGACAACAAAAATGAAAGAGATTGCTGTGGTTAAAATACAGCAACATCCAGCAATTACCATGTGTGCTCACAACAATAGGTCTCAAGTTTCTTAAGCTGAAGTTGCACATCTGCCATTTCTCAGGCTCTAAGAATGAGTTTTTATTTTTTCTTGCCTTAACAGTGGCAAAATCTGTAATACCTTGAGCCTTGAGAAAATACTCAGTGATGATATTTTTAAATTTCTAGTAGTTTTGTTTAGGTACCTACTTGGTGCTATTTGGAACTAAATATTTTTGGCACCCCTTTGTTGTTAACATGTTTTCATTAAAATATTGTATTTAAATACAAGAACCGCATAAAGATATCTCTTTTAATATAATTCCACTATCTTTATTTAGGGACATGGCTTCTTAATAGGTGTCTTGCTTGAATAAGTACAGCAAATTTTTCCCAAGTTGTCCATTTTCCTCTGTCTGCAGACTAGAGTTGTTTTGATCTTAGACTGCTTTTCTCATCTGCCATCTACAGTGCACTAGGATGTCAGAAGACATACCATCAGTTCCTTACTTGCCCCGTGTCAGGAATTTGGTAGTTGATATGCTCAGGGGAATGACATTAATTTTGAAGGCAGTTGTTTTTTATAAAATAATCTCTTTTCCTATGAATTCCGCCTCTCTTATTTGCTTGGTAAAAGAAAACCTACTTGTTGAACTGACTAACATCAGATCACATGCTGCCTAATTTTAAAGATTATCCCACGGGAAAAAGTAAATGTGTTTTACTACATTTGTCTAGATTTTCTAAATGCTTCCATTCGTTCTACTGTCAGTTTGTAGAGGAAAATAGTAAAGGTTAGATTTTGCTGCAATAACTCTGAAATATTATTGATTCCAGAAAAAGAGGCTACGACTAATTTAGGAGATCTGCTCGAGTGCTCAGTCGAGATCCTAACAAAACTCGTGTAACAAAGCATGTTTCTTTAGCGTGTCAATATCAAATTGTCCTCAGTAGAAACAGTTGATGACATCCAAAATATTTCTGAGAAGCGACACTGAAATTTGCTAAAGGTGATCATAGAATCATTTAGGTTGGAAAAGAACAAGTCCAACTGATGGCACCATATCGTTCTGCAAATGTGGCTTTCTGTGTCACTCATGTTGTTAAACAAGCATTGAACGCTACGAAGCCAGCCCAATTTATGTTCTGGCATTAGGCTCTTCACAGAAGCCACCATTGACTCAGTTTTGCACTTAGTGTGGAAAACCGTGAAGGTAAGCTGTGTTTTAGTGCTCACCAAAAGAACAGTTTGCATCTGTGGCATGAGCTATTTTGTATATGGAGCTCAATGAGCCACCATTTTTAATGAGGCTTTCACGGCTGGATGCGGCACTGACAACACAGTCTCATCCAAACAGCTGCAACCATGAAGACATCATGTAGCTGGCAGAATTTTTGTTACATGTTTTGACTAACAGAATGTCAATAAGTCCATTCTGTTTGTTTTGTCTTCACTGGAGATACCTGTAGTGAAGTCACAAAGCTAGAAAATGCAGAAATCTTAGTCAGGGTGAGCTGTATCAGCGGTGAAGCTCACTAGCCATGCCATGTGAATCTGTTAGCATGTCATCCATTGATTGACTAGAGGTCTGTATGTTAACAAAAGGCTAATCAACAAAGTTTAAAAAAATGGGACAAATTATTCTTATTTGGTAGATAAAAAAATCTCTGTGAAAATGGAAAAATCTAGTGTCAAAGTCATGAAACACTTCAATTTTCTGGAATGAGAATAATTTCTTAAACTTCACTAGAGCGACAGCCTTTTATAGACTGTCTTTGAAGCCCTCGAATATATTAATCAGCAGACATCAGTCCCTCTTCATGTCATCTCGTTGTGAGAGACTTGCTCGCTTTGATTTAGACTTAATCATGTCCCATACTTTGGGAAATTGTGTTCTGTGCCCTGTGCACTGAATCTCAGACTTTTAAAATTAATTCCATTGGCAATAGCTGATGTGCTATGTATGGATTGCTGGCTGGTCATTTATTTTAACAAACAGATGTTCAAATTTCAGCCTCAGTACTACATTACCAGAAGAAAGTGCCAAATAGATAAACATTTATACTGTAAGTAAAAGTATCCATTCAGTGTATTGCTGTGGTTTGAAGATCAATTGCTTTTGAAGCTGAAATTTCTATATATGCTTGATAGCAAATAATGATTTTTTTTTAATTTTTTCTTTCCTTGAGGAGTGTGAGAAAAAAATATGTTCATCACTTTTGAGTTCTGGAACGTTTTGTCATTTTATGTTGCCAGTTTTTATTTAATTTTGGGATAACTAAAAAAGCAGCTAATTCTGATACCTCATTACATGCACTCCTAATTAAGTTATTTGATGCATGTGTCTTTTGCATCCAGCTCTTTTGTTTTCATTTAATTTGAATAACATACAGTGTTTTTTTACATTTAGTATTCTAAAACTGGAACAATATTAGTCTTGTGATCTAACATTTCTGTTGGGAAATTCTAAAACTAGGATGGCCTGGGTGTCTTGTACATGTGCTACTGAACTTACTACATCAAATTTCCCAGTTGACTGTTTACACTGCAATACAATGTAAAGTGACTTTAAAGAGTCTACAGAATTTCAACAAATTACACAGATGCAGGATGTCTCTGTACTGGTGTGAAGTCAGAAAGGTCAGTTTAATACTTCTAAACCTTGTTGTACCTGTTAATGTAATGGAGATGGGCATAGTAGAATGAAATGCCTCAACATGTGATTATTTCCTGACATTTAAAGTCCTTGAAAGACCTTTTGCCAGTAGCTAAGCAAGGAGCCCAGCTCCTGATTTGATATAAAAGGCTCCCTGACCACATTCCCATGTAAGCTCAACTCTCAGCAGGGCATTAGGGACATCTGTGTGAATAAATGTGTATCTGTCTTTACTTTCATCTTATTTATCCTTTCTCATGGGTTTGATTCTGTGTATGCACATAAGCATGCTGCTGCTTTTCATTCCTGTAAAACACACTGGAGAAGGCATCGTTGTAGTAACCAGAACTATTGCAGTTTCCTTCAAACTTGAGTTCTGAAATATAACAGTGTGTTCAGACGTTCATAGCAATGTAGTTGTCATGTATAGTCCCGTTCAAATAATTACATATCTTTCTTCTAGACATAAACCTGCATAAACATGTTCATACACTGTAAAATTTTACTGGTCAAAAAGAAAATTAGTCTTGTGCTTGGAAATCCTGACTGCAGTAAAGCTATCAGAGACCTTGTGTCTAGTATCAGTAGGGTTATGATTTCATGCTGAGTTTGAGAAAATGGGGCAAGAAATATTTTCTCAACCTACTTTTTCACTACATTTCAGAGGTCTGCAAGTCTACAATATGTGCTGGTTTGATGAGCAACAAATACCTACTGAAAAATCCATGATCTTGTAAAAATAATTTCAGAGAAACCTGTAAACATTTGGAATAATTTGGCATTCTCTCATTTTTCTATTTTAGTTTTTTTTTTTTTTTTTAATCTGAGAAATGGGATTATGAGTTCATTTGAGCTCTTGTAGAAATACTTTTATTTTCTAATAGAACTAAAACAAATTTAGTTATATAATGAAAACTTCGGTACTTCTAAATGGCATCAATACAAGCTTATGAAATTTTCAAAATTTAGAAATATTACAGCTCTTTGCTCAACTTTAATTTTGATTACTACAGCTTCTTCAAAGCAGTGAAAATGTCTCAAAGGAGAGAGAGTTCATCTGCTGAGGCGTATGAGTTGTATTTCACATTCACTTTAAATGTTTTGTTTCACATCATTTTTTTCAAATAAAATCTAGTAATTCACTGGGAATTTTCATGTGTAGGCAGCAGCTACCTTAGATCTAAATACCAACACTATTGACAGACTTGGGCGGGGGGGTGGTGTTTGAGCAAAAGACTCACAAAATAAAACCAGTTTTGGCTATTTTTTCGCATTTTCTAACAAATTTTTTTTCCTTTTTTTTTCCCAATAATATTTTTGTTCCAAGACAGCTTCCTGAGGTGTTTGCATTCCAGTTTTTCCATTATGGCATCTTTGGGGAAGGAAAAACCAACTTAGCTGTCTTGAGAATTACATAATGAATTTTTTAGAAAAATCATAGAGTCCTTTAGGTTGGACCTTTAAGATCAAATCCAACCAAATTACTGCTTGACTGTTGCATTCTGTGAATCGCATCGATGCCCATGAAATGAAGTCTACAATTTGCATTTTCATAACACCTCTTGAAGTTTAGGATCAAAGCATTGTAAAAGTATAGGATAGGAGGAGCTGGTTACTGTGTTATTCTAAAGCACAGCTCCTCATCAGCCTGTGGAGGTTGTGGTTCTCAGTTACATACACGAGGTCTGACTCGTGTCACCCCAGTTTTATCATTGTGTGGCTGCATCAACTTCAGAATGCCTGATTTATACCTGTATGGATCCACGGTGAAATCCCGTGTATCAGGTGTGAGAACTAATCAAAGACCATGTCAAGTGATCGCAGTACAAAGCATATGAAAGCTCTCTGTGGTGCTGTCAGTTCCTTGTTGCAAACTGAGAGCTTGACACAGAGTCTGGAGGTATGTTTAAGTTTGGTTAAGGCCCTACCTGCAAAGTTCCTATGTTAATTTAATGTAAACATACATACCTACTTTCTGCAATCAGAATATAAAATGTTAGCCAATGAGGCAGTAACAAAAACATCAAACTTCATTACTTTTTGCTGACTTGGGACTCGCTCCAAGCCATTCCTGAAAGCAAAGTCCCAAGTGTTTATTGCATCTCAGGAGATAGTTAGTACCTTTGCAGGATCAAAGTTGCTAGCTGTACTCATAATTTAAAGTGTAACATGAAACATTGTCATTTTTGTAATCTGACAAAATAAATTATTTTTCCAAGCAGTGCATAGCATCTGTATTCATTTCCCTAACACTGCCAAACTTTTGTAAAGACCTGTTTTATGTAATTGATCTTTTTTGTGTGTGTGAAACATAGATGTGTGATGTGGATTTATGTTGTCTGATTTTGCTTTTTAGCCTGCCTCTAAGCACAAAATATGCGTTTGAGTTTTTGCTTTGTTTTCTTTCTTCTACTATAAAATTTATTTAAAAACGAAGAAGCAAGTTTTACGTTGTGAAACAGTAGTTTTCTTCAAAGTATGTCTTTGGAACACTTATTTAGGTGAAAGATTTGTTTACTCTTATAGACCAAAAAAAATAACAATCTGGCAACATATTATAGTGTCACAATAGGGGTGGGTCTTTCCATTGGCCATGAACCACTGAGTGTTTCCAGAGGTGTCCTTGAATGGGACAAGGCTGTTGTGCCTGTAGCCTCTTCCAGAGCATGAATGAGACCCATTTGACTGAACCTGGGTTTGGACAGAGCGCATTCCTCCATCTCAGTGAACCTCCCTTTGCAGTCCACAGAGAACCTGGGGTCTGGGGCATTATTCATCTCACTCCAAAGTAAACACCCAGGATTTGATCGAAAGAATTTCAGCAAACTATAGCTCTAACAATGTTGACTAGATGTCCATTTAGTAAAAAGAGAAACCAGATGGCTCCTTAGATGCTCGCTGTGCTACCTGCTTCAGGGTTAAAGTCCCTCAGCAAGGGGACACGATACGTCCTGTAGCTGGAGGAAGATAGGCTCCTTGATGGAGCAGCCTGTAGTAGACACCAACCACGAGGTCCCCTTTATTCTCTCTGTCTCTAATTCTTACACATAAACTTACCTATAACCTGCTCACAGCTATTCTTCAGAGACAGCTCTTCACACTACATCTATTTCCTGATATAGAGAGCAACCTCTCCACCCCTTCTTCCTCACTCATCCCTTCTGAACAACTTGTAGCCATTGATAGCCACACTCCAATCATGGGATCCACCCCACCAAGTTTCAGCACTGATGACTAGGTTGTATCTTTCTAGCAGCATGGTAACTTTCAACTCCTCCTGTTTGTTGCCCATGCTGTGTGTGTTGGTGTAGCTGCACTTCATCTGGGCTTTCAGGTATATCACCTTTTTAGAGGTGTCACCTTAATGCCTTTGAGGTATTGCCTGATGTGTCCTTGTTGACTCCTGTTACCTCATCTCAGCACGTACCCAGCAAGTCTCGGAGCAAAGCTGTGGGCCCTCATTGGCACTACCTTCCTCTATCCTTGGGATGTTGTCCCACAGCTGGTCACAGGTAAGCCTGATATTGATTCCCTTACACTTTCAAGTTAGTTTAAAGCTCTGTCAATCAGCCCCACTGGCTCATGACCAAAGACCCTCTCCCCCCTCTGAGAAAGGTGAATCCCATCTGATGCCAGCAAACCTGGTGCTGTGTAGACCATCCCATTATTGAAAAGCCCAACATTCTGGCAGTGACACCAGCCACAAAGTATTGCAGTTCCACTGTAAGGCACAGAGCCATAGGAAGTCTGGCTTTATTAGTTCCAGAACTGCTTGGATTTCTTACACCATTTTCCCTAAGATGAATTTGTAGTTGGTAACGGGTGACTATGTACATGTTTTCAAGTGGTTCTAAAAAGAGGGGGGAAAAGCCACTATACAAACAAACTATTATTTTCAAAATCTTCCCACTGCTTCTGAAGGTCAAATTTTAAGTACAAATCCATTTTGGTTTGGTTTGGTTTTTTGTTTTGTTTTATTTTATGTAATATATGTTGGCTGGTATTTTTATCTTGCAGTGGAACAAAGCAGCTTAAAGTCTAAGATACTGGGGGTTGCCAGATTTTTTCAAATAAATAAATATTAAAAGAATAGGTGACCCCTATATACACTGTAACTTCTAAACTATTGTACTTTTACCTTGCTTTTCTAAATTTATAAATATATTACAAATAAATGTTTATTTACAATGTTCTTTATTTCCATCTGCAGCTTCCAATATACATGGTGTAATTAAAGCAGTTACATCACATTTTAAAATGTTTTTCAAGGTCAGTGGTTACTTAAAGTCACAGGTAATCCAGAGGGAACATGATGGAATTTTGCTGGAACTTTCTAAGAAGAAGAATTACAAAATGAATAATAAATAGTAGGAATCCTCAATGAAAAAAAAAAAAAGTTTGCATTACTAAAGTGCTTAGGAATCAAGATCCCGTTGTATTAAATACCTACAAAACCAGGAAAACTTAATATTGGTGCCTTTAAGAAGCTTTTGAGAGTAGAAATGTATATGCAAATTTTGTATCAGTTTGTTTCAATTTATCTTTCCTAAAGAGTGGATTATAGAATCCAGCCAGGAATCAACAGGTGTGGGAGAAAGGTATTTCAGAAGTACTGGAAATTTTGAATGGTGGTCAGCATTACTTGGGGCTGTCTTGTATTGTGGCCTGTAGCGTGGCGTTATGGCTTAGTCTACTGTCCCAAAGTAATGAGGCATCTCTTCGTTGCTTTTGAAGGAGGTACCATCCACAGCTGCTAATGGAGACTTCAGCTTGAGATGTATCCCCTGACAATAGAGCTCTCACGATGGCAGACAAATAGCCTACAAGCTCCTTTAAAAGTGAAAACAAGAAGTTTATTCTAGTCTCCTTTTGGATACCTAAAGAGTATGTGATCCTTAGGTAGAGTTGAAAAAGCAGCGTATACTGCGTGGAAAATGCTGCCTGAAAACCAGTGCTGGAAGCACTCATGGTTCTCCAGAAGACAGGATGACTATGAGAAGTCAATCAACCTCTCTGTTACACTTGGCTCTACACCTCATTACAGTTCAAACAAGATTTTTTGGTGAGTAAGGAAGTTAGGTTGATATAAAGACTAGGCAGACTGTTTTGATGGGAATTTTAGTGGTAGTCTCAGGAAAATGCATTTCTTGTTTCCTCAGATAGAAGTTCCAGCTGTTTCTAGGTCAGTAGTGTGGACCTCACTTTATGCTTATTTTATAAGCAAAGAACTATAAAGTGTTGAGTCTTCCTGGCCTGACTCTATGTCCAGGTGCCTCAAATGCTGATAGGAACTAAACCAGAGTATAAGACTGGGTCTACAAAAGATTCCTGAGAAATGTGGAATAAGAACACCAGGCAATGCTAAAAATTAAGATTTGGATTTTATCCCAGGAGCTGAGAATTCTGAAACAGTCTGTTTACAGCAATGTGCAAACCAGTTAATAGTCAATTTTGTGATAAGTTCCACGCAGGCAGTGGTATATATAACACTGATTCTAACATGCATTGCTGCAACCATCAAGAGCCATAGAGGTGAGTGCAGCTTATAATTTCCTCACAGTCCCTTGGAACAAATTATACTATGACTTTGCTAAGAGATGGTTCCAAAAATTTGCCCCACATCTACCCTCTCTAGAAAAACAGTGTATTTCTCTTAGTTTACTGTGTACTCTGCTTTGTGGTAGAAATAGGATAAACTTGACCTTTTAGGAAATCCACCAAATACAGACATAACAAAATTTACCAGCATAAATCAAGTTAGGAGAGTTGGTTTTTAGATTTTTATGGCCAGGTTTTTGGTCATTTTGCTGAGTTCCTGAGAGTTGCTCTCTTGGCATCTGTCTGTTGATCTTACCCCCAGGGCACGGGCAAGTTTCCATTTCCCAAATCCTTTTGTCGTGAAATCCCCGTGCAATGGGTCACATTTGCTTTATTTGTTTGAGTTTATACGTCATGTTTCTTTAAAAAGAGACTGATGGGGTCAGAAACCTTTGGAGAAAGGCAGGAAGATGACTTCTTCCCGAGGAGTAACCAAATGCACTTAGGCAGAGAAGTTTTCAGTACGTGGGGTGGAGCGCTCAGAGAGGGAGAGCTCAGCAAGAGGTGAAAATAGGACATTGCAGAGAGAAGGAGGGGACAGACGTACAGCCAAGCCTGAGAGGTGATGGAAACAAACATTCCTGGGGACTTAGGAGGGGCTGTGCATCATTTGCCACATCTCAGAAAACCACCATGTCGCTGGTCTGAGACCAAGCCTGGAAGAAAGGACTCATTTGTGGGCAGGAGGAAATTTGTTTAGAGATGCTTTTGATCTTACTTTTAAATAAAAACTTAAACATTTTAAGATTCCTCTTTTTTTAGAAAGGATAATTATTCAAACCTGTGTTCTGACAACACCTCTTTTTTTCTGCCTAGAAATCTTTGTAGTCTTGGATAGGGAACTTGTTCCAGGCTGATTGTTTACAATGCTCCCTGGCTGACTCAAGGCCCCATCATACCATGTCTTCAAGACTGCCCTCTTCAGAATTCCATTTATTTTCAGAACAAATCCTGGAGGTGCATACCCCGTGCTTGACACCCTTAGGGCCTCTGTACACAAGGCTCCTGCTCAGCAGGATTATTTCTGTGCACCTGTCCATCTTCACTCATGGGCTTGTTCCTGCTTATTCTCTGCCAGCCATTCTAATCTGTCCCCTAATTATCCTTCCTACCTTCTGTTCTCAGCTCCAGCCTCCATTCTTAGAGGAGCCATCTACTCCTTTTCCACCAGAAGGCAATTCACTAGTCACAAGTTGGTTACAGGTTGCCCAGGGAAGTCATGGAAGCCCCATCCCTGGAAGTGTTCAAGGCCAGGCTGGATGGGGCTTTGAGCAACCTGCTCTAGTAGGAGGTGTCCCTGCCCATGGCAGGGAGGTTGGATCTCGATGATCTTTAAGGTCCCTTCCAACTCAAATGATTCTATGATTACTTTAGTATGCACATTCCTCTGGTAAGGAAGCTTCTTGATAAAGCAGGGAAAGTTACATATTCCAGTTCCTTTGGGATCTGTCTGGTTAGATTCACAAAGGAAACCTTTCTTGCTCAGTTCCAGTTATTCTACATGTTCCATCACTGCCAGCTTGAAGGAGCTTGATGTTATGCCTACAGCTGGCATTGGCTGGCAGTAACCCCTGATTTAGCCAACTTTCATCATACATGTATTGGCAACAACTATGCTCAGAGCAAACTGCCTAAGGTTCACATGCTTTGTTGGAAGTACCTGAATGCAAAGTAAGGCAATACTCTTTTGGGACTTATAGCCCAAGAACAGATGTACCATTTCAAACAAAAGTTTCATTTAATCTAGAATTCTGTCTGCAGATGTCAAGAGACAGTACTGAGAATTTTGCAAATATATCACGTGTTTTTCAAGGGTATTTTCCTACTATCTAACAATTTTTTTTCATGGTCTTCCAGAACCTGAGGTCACAGTCATGTATTTAATAACAGCTTTGAGGTTCCTTTTTGCTTCCGTGAATTTGTGCTGACACTTTTTGAACCTGTATGAACAATAAGATCCTTGAGCAAAGAATTCTATTACTTAACTGTGCCGTTTGGGTGTAGTCGCTCTTTTGAATATGCGTCCCCCAAGTTTCTAATTCAAGTGACCTAATTCTAGCTATAATAAAAGAGAATTTGTCTCCTGAAGACCTTTCTCTTATCATAAATTTTTGTCTTCTAAAAAAATGAAGAAAATGAAAGATTCAAGTTGTTTCTTTCATGGCCAGTCTCTGCTGCGGCTGCCTGATATGTTGCAAGTGCTTCAATAGCAAAGATCCCACCTGGATGGGAATTTTCTAACAAGGAAGGAAGATTTATTGCAGTTGCTAGTTACTGGAGAGAGATAACCCTCTTCCAAGCACCCTTCTGAGTTTAGTCTGTGTCAGTTAGAAGGCAAGGTGTGAAACAGAGGTCCCATGACCTCTGATGGAGGATCTGTCCCTTAGACACATCCTAATCTGAAGAGAACACTTTTTGTTCTCTGAGGAATCAGGGCTGTTTTGCTGAACAGGTAAGATTGGCTAATAAAAGAGATTAGAATAGCTCAATTGGTTGCTCAAAGAGAATGAATGGCTTGAAGACAGTTGGGGCCTACCAAAACTGCTGTCTTCAAAGTGGGCTTTCTGAATGAAGCTGGGGAGGAGTGATGTTCCCTGATTCCTCAAGTAGCCTCAACTAATCTGGTATGTAACTGCAACTGTGTCTTTTTATCGAACAGTAGATAGATCGAACAGAACTGTTTCATGTTGGATTCTTATTTTATACGAGAATTCAAAGCTCATGCAATCATTGTTGGGTCTTAACAGGCTGCTCTAACACAGAAGAAATTACCTTTTGTGAGATACTGAAGCGTGCAAACCCACAATACATCCACAGTTTTGTTCCAGCATACCCAAAATTTAATCTGCAGAATACCAGCTGCTGCTACACACAACTGGGCTCTTAAATCAGGTTTAATCTCTGCCTATCTGGAAGTGTTTTCATCCTTGTCTGATCTGGAAGAGTCCAAGTTTTTTCAAACTTAGCAGTTCGGGGGGAAGTCCATTGTTTTGTGGAATATTGTGGAGTGTTTTTCCCTAACAATTCCTATGACCAATGGAGTCTTGGCCCACTGCAAGCAGTGTCTATGCTACAGGCAGTAGGGGAGGGTATTGCAGGGAGGGGCTGCTCTTCTCTAAAGTCAGTGCTGACAGCAGTATCCTCCGTGGTGCCAGAAGGACTGATGTGGGTGACTCAAGAGGGGTTGTTCTTCCATCTGTTTCAGTACCAAAACAATGTCCCAGCAGGATGCTGGAAGCTGTACGGGGGATGAGATGTAAAAGCCTACTTTTCAATGCTCCATTACTCTGTTTAGTGTTTGCTTGTCTTCTCTATTGTGTTTTTGATGAAGTTTTAATTATTATTTATTATATTTTTAACACTACATGCCAAATGCTGTGGATGCAATGAAGATGGTTGATAAATATAATAATCAGTATTATGCACAGGAATAATTTGTAGAAGTTGGTCCCTTGCATAGTGAGTAGCCTCACTGAGTACTTCTGCAAAAGTTTTACTACTCACACTGTTTCTGTAGCTTTTCTTCCTACAGGCCAAACCTGTAATTGAATCTGCCCTCTTGTTTCTCATGGTAAGTAAGGAACGGTGTCTACTTCTAACTTCTTAATTTCCAGGCACGTAAAGTACCTTGGCCAAAGCAAAGCTGCAAGCTTGTGGCTCAACCAGGAAGAGTCCTGGTCCTCAGTCTCCTTGCTTTAACTGTAAGATCCTGCAGTAATCTGCTTAATGTATTTATGTGTAAAGTTCTTTATCTGCACTATAAATGACATTAATAGTCTAACAAGTTGCCTTTGTTAGCAGGCTAAGCAGAAGGAAAGAGTGCTGTGGCACTTTTTTAATCAGAAAATGTAAAATATCTTTCTACTGTCCAATTTTGAATTATTTAAAGAAACCTAGCAAGAGGCTTGATTTCCCTCTATAGATTTTGCATTGCTAATTTTAAGTCTGTTTAAATTGGGGGGGCACACCCATGCCAAGCACAGAGGAGAATTAGATATCAGTTAAGGGAATTGGGAGTAAATCAACGCAGGAAGGCCTTGAAAGAAAATGCACAAGTCACGGAATTAAAAAAATACTTCAAAAGGCAGGAGTCTGTGACTGGTTACAGCTGTCAGGAAACTCCCGGTCTTCTTCACTATTTAAGGAAAGAAAAGAAATCTGAAGAATTTAGTTTTAGTTATATAAAATAACACGCTGGGGAAGTTGAGCATGCCAGGGCCTACCCTGTATCTAATGTTTCACATATTTGCCTGCTGCCCTGGCTGGGAGCTCCTATACAGGCCTGTCATGTGCACTGCAGTTCCCCAAGGCTTTGGGATTATTCTGGTTTTGTGCCATAACACTCTGTTCCTGTTGCTTTAAACCTGATTAATGAATCAGAAGTTGGGTTGATTTAGTACTTCAGCTACCAGCTTAAAATTAATGGTTGTAATAACTTCCCCAGATCCCATTGCCTTATTCTCCCCATTCTCTTCGAAGAAAGGCAGAGAAGAGCAGTAGGTTGAATTTCAATATAACTTTGTTTCATTAAGCTCTGGAAACTCAGATGCAAATGTGGGCGACGGAAATTGGGTGTACTTTATCCCTCCCCATGAAGTCTCCAGGCACTGTTAGAGAAAGTACATTAGCTGCAAAGACATGCAAAATTGCTTCTAAACTTTGTTCACCTTCCGGCTAGGAAAATGTTCGTTTCCCCCTTAACAACAGCAGCAACAAAAACCCAGCCAACCAACCAAAAAAATCAAGGGACTGACCAAGGTCTGGCCAAGTAAGAGCAAATACCTTCCTTACTCTCCTTGGTGCTGCCATGCGTGACAGTAGTTGGGTGTCCCTGCTCCCCTGGAGGGAGTTCAGAGCATAATCCATGGGACAGCCTGGGAAAAGGAGGGGACCTGGGGAGGCAGCACGCCCCCGCTGCTATGCTGAGGTGCCACAGAGCCCTACTGTGTTCACTGTGCCCCCAGCTCAAAGAGAAAGTTTTGTTTCATCTCTTCTGGCAACTTTACAATTCCCCTTCTAAAGCCCCTGAAACTGAGCGGTGGTTGTGTCACATGAGATGCACAGTGCAAGAAAAGCCGGGTTGGAATCAACGGCACAAAAATCCCAAAATACAAGTGGAGCTAAAGCACTACCAGGTGCTTAAATGCTGCCCTTTGCGTAGGAGCAGCAGGTAAAATCAGCCATCAGGGAAGAAAAGTTGCTCTGAGAGCACCAAAAGTGTGCCATCAGGATAGATTACCTCTAGAGAGATGAGGATGCTCATCTGCCTCCTCTTGGGAGAGCTGTCCATGACTAAATTTACCCTTATGATGATGATGCAAGGACAAGAAAGATCCAAGCTACTTCCTCTGGAAATCAAACATGCTTTTCTAACCCTTTCCACTCTTGACACTCCCTGCTGATAATAGGAAAAGGCCAGAGAGTGTAAAGTTCATCGTAGTGCAAACTGATAAACTGGCTATATATATATATATATATATATATATATATATATATTAAGGCATCAGAGTCTATTTTGAATCTTCAAGATCAGTACTATGGGTTTTAGAGTCTCAGGTTACTGACAGCACAGCATTAATATGCTCTAAATCCTGTTTTTTTCATACAGATCGAGTACATCTACTGAACGGAAATCACACTAACTAAACAAACCCAAATAATCCCAGGGGTTTATGTAGGACACTGTCTCAGCTTCAGATGTTTCGAACTTTGGGTGTTCGTTTCCTTCAATGCTAGTCTCCAAAGATCTGCAGTTCAAAGGGGAAAAAAAGCTGAGCATTTGTGCTTCAATAACACTGTGTACTGTTTATTCTATTAGTGACGGTGATCCAGGCACTTGTATCATTCTTTGTATCAGACTTCGACACTTGGATGTCTATCGTTGGATGGGCTGTTAGTTACAAAAGGCTCTTGCTTCAGTCATTGCTTGAAACACTGGAACGAAGCCTGGGCCTCTTGGACATTTTAAGTAGCTGGTTTATTTGTCTTTCCAAAGCAATTTATCTAAATAGGCCAACACAATCAAATTACATGGGATTCTAAATACATTCCGCTGCCCAGACTGACATCTTAATTAGAACTTTGAAAAAATAATGATTACCTTTCATCTCCCAAAATTTCACAAACCTTTCTTAAAAATTGGCCAGTGAATATCACTAACAGCCACACAAAGTTATTTGTTTTTTAAAGTTGATCAGACTTTCCATTGGCACATGTCCTGGCAAAAAAAAAAAAAAAAAAAAGCTACAGGGAGGAATACAATTTATGCTGGTTCAAAAACACAAAAGCAGAGAATCACTGATAGTTCCAGTTATGATGTTGATCTTGCATAAAACCTTTCTTATCCACCTTTGGCTAAAATAGTGCCTTATAAAAACATTTCTTTTCCAATATAGTGTAACCTAATTGGGTTACACAACACTGTGAGTAATTTAAAATGCCATGATGATTGCATTGCCTTTTCCACGCTGCTTCCAACTGAACTTTGTTTCCACAGGGACTGAGTATGTTGAGCTATTGCTGTTAAGCGTCACTTTGACTTTTTCTGTATTCATGTAAAAATTGCTTCGTGTATCTCAAAGTGGGTTATCATCTGTGAATGAATGAGGATAAATATTCCAACTACTCAGAAACAGAAGACTTTGGAGTGTGTGGAAGACAAACAGCATCAGAACTAATGGATGAGGATTTAATAAGATGTTATCTGGCATTACTACTTCCCTTGGTTTTCTGTGGGTCATTAAAGTGAAATGAGTTTTAGACACCTTAAAAAAGCCAGTTGATTTGCACCAGTCTTAGAAAATAAAAAAAAAACCCAACCAAAACCCCCCCAAAACAACAGAATTTCAGTATAGCTTTCAAAACTGCAAATAGTTTTTTTAATATTTTATGTCAGACGTACTTGTTTGAGGGTCTAGATACCAAGCTGGATACCAAGCTGACCAAGATGCACATTTTCTTTTAAGATAGTTGTATCTGACCACAAATTATATCATAACTCCATTGCTCAATGTGAAGTACAATTTGCTACAGATTAAAAATTGTTAAGCATTAGTTGAGTTAGCAGTCTTGGTGCACAAAAACAAGGCTCTGTTCAGTAGAAATTGCATTAGAAGTTTCCCTCTAGGAACACACAGCAGCCCCTAAGAGACACCAGCACCAAGGACTGGGCCTTCAGCAAGCTTCAAACATTATTCATGAATGCTTTCATTCTAGGGGACCAAAAATGAGCCTAGTCGGGCATAAAAATCCCCTGAAAAGCAAACAGCTGAGATGCAGGGTTGCCAGAACCAACTGCTTCCATCTACAGACCCTCTTTGCATATGCAGACGTAGCCTTGGTGACTTTGGGAAGTTTCAGCTGCTCTATCTGTGAGCAGTTCATTTAAACTAGTTGGCAATATTTATCATTTTCTTGAATACCACTTTCACCTTTACAGATGTATGGTACTGTTTGGTTACAAATCATCTGAAAAAGAGGACCATCAAAAGTTTGATGCTGTATGCATAGAGACCATAATACAAATAATTTCCTATATTCCTTATCTGCTTGTTGCAATTCTGTGGTCATACTTCTTTTATTGCATTTATTATATTGTTTCTATTATCACAGATAGTGTTACGCCCAGTATTTTCCAGTATTTGAGCAAAAAATGACAATGGGAGGGAAGGAGGGAGGGAGGAAGGAAGGAAGGAAGGAAGGAAGGAAGGAAGTTGGTCCAGCCAACAGGAAAAAGCTATCAAACACTGAATAATGGAAATAGGAACCTGTATGAAACGGAACAGAAAGAATAAGGAGAGTCAGAGGCTTGTGAGCAGCAGAACTGTTGGAGAGATGGCAGCAAAAAGACTAGTTGAGGAGACTATGAAATTGGAATTCTTCAAATGCAAAGTGAGAAAATGATGCTATGTGAGAGAAGACAGAGAATGCGGGAGGATAGAGCTGTCAAAGGAGAAATTCAGCTTGATCACCTTAGAACAATGTCTGCTCTGCATGTGTACATCATCTTGTATTTGTGTGGTAGACCTAGTAGCTGTGCTGCTTGCTGAGGAAATAATACCCAGTTGGCAGCTGCAGGAGAGAAATTGAGAGATGGAAACAATGATATCAAAGTGGGAAATCCTTGCTAATGCCAAGAACAAATATGTGAGACAAAAGGTAGGAAAAATTTCACAGTGATGGAAGAAGGGAGTAAGAGTATCAGAGCTAAAAAAAATACCCAAAAAATTGAAGTTGAATAAGATGCAGCGGGAAGAGAAGGAAGAAGTTTAAGGTATAATATAATATATTTTATTATATAATATATTATAATATAATATAATATATGATCCAAGACAATCTTATATCATTCAAAGATCAAACAAAGTATGCTGAAAACAATGAGATGACTTAAGGAAGAAATAGTGATTTTATTAGGAAGAGGTAAAAGAAAAATTAGATTCCTTTGCCTTCCTAAAAAGGGTGAAAGGACAAATAGGTTGAAATATAAAGAAACACTGCAAACATTATTTTGTTTACTGGCAAACAGGTAATTGATAATGCTGGTTTATGACTAATCTGTCATAAAAATTTTCAGGCTGTTCATGGAAAGCTCTTTGAGAAACAACGAAAGTTGTCCCTGGAAATGAAAACTTCACTGTTGTGCATATTAAAATACCTTCTCTCACGCTCCTGAAACAAGCCAGCCTTCTTCAGCTATACTCTAAATAAAAGAAAAAGTAATGCTTTTCTAGCCTGTGTGACATGACTTTCAATTTATCCAGGATATATAGCCTGTCAAGATCTGTACTTCCACAGCAGGCTAATGTGAAGCTTGTCTGAGTTTCCTTTGTGAGTAGGATAGCCTTGCCTACAGCTATTGAGCTGCTGGTAAAAGAAGTGCAACATTATTAATTGAATTGTTCATCTTAAATGGCACACACAAAAGAAAAAATGAGACTGGGTCAAAACCTCACTGACACTAGAATCTGCAGAATTTCTTCAGATGAGAAGCTGAAACAGGAGAAGCCAGGATGCTTCCAAGCATTAAAGATAGTTTTTTTGCTTTTAACATTTTTTCTTCGTGAATGCCACATACCTTTGGAAGTTTTTCAACTTAATCTAACCAAGCAGTGGATGCTTGCACAGGTACTGAACAAACACTCTGCTGGAGAGGTCTGTACATTACGTTCAGACACCAGTAAACACAGAGTTGCCAAGCTGAGCAAATGTTAGTTTTCCAGTTGAGCGAACAAAACTTGATGTGCTTAATTCAAACTGATTAGGCAGTGCTTGAGCTTGTACTTTTATGTAACTTCTTTTTTAAGGTATTTCTGTTGGCAAATATTTGAATACCTGTTAGTTTGTTTCTGAGATGCTGGAAGATAATTGACATTTAAAAAGAACAGAGAGAAGGTAAGAAGCAGCACTTTGAACTAGTTAGAAATGAGACATCACCTAACAACCCTCTGCAATCAAAAGGAAGGCGAGACCTCAAGGCATCAAAGTTCAGTTTCTGGATGCCATATATAGATCGTGGGTGAAATCTTGTCCCAGTCAAGTACATTGCAAAATTCCCATTGATTTCAGGAAGGACAGCCAACTAGGGTTCTCTTTCTTTGTCTTGACTATAACCCCTTTTCTTGGGCCTTTGAGGAGCCTTTCAACCTCCAGGCTTCTGATTCTTGTAAGTCACTAAGAATGGAACCCTGAAGATTCTCATGTGCAGGATCTAGCGCGCACAGTTCGATCATGCAGGCAGGATTTTGGAAGTCCCACAACAGTAACTTGAAATTCAATATTTCATGCTAGAAGGTATAGTCAAATTACAAGACTTTCATCTCTTTTCAAGAGATGAACACTTCACAACATTTGAACCCTTAAACACTTCACAACATTTGAACATTAAATCTTTTTTCAGTTCAGACATATCACAGTTCTAATTCTTGCAAGTTGCTCTGTAATAATAATATACATCTTGGTTCTATGTTTTTATAATATAAAGCTCTGTAAAAAAATTCACAGCTGTAAGGAGCCAATATCTATAATGGAGTACATAATTCATTAGGGTGAGTGACTAAGTTTGCAGAATTGTTATAGTTGACTTCAGATGCCTTCACATAAAAGTAGCAAAACTTGAATTTGTTATTTATATCTTGAATATTCTGAATATTGTTATCAATTCTGTTTTACATTTGTACTATAGTATAAATGGCAGGTTTTGTTTTCATTATGAAGTGGTTAGTTTTGAGGAGGAACCTGACGGTGGTTGAAAAAATGGCTACACGTGGTTTAAATCAGAAACAGCCATCTGAAGGGAGAAGTAATAAGCAAATCAGCCAGCCAGATAACAAGAGAACACAATTCCTGATAAGTCTTTGGCACAGAAGTGCCCTCCCAGTGCCCCAAAGCATCTGGGAAATGAGTATGACATTCAAACCCTGACAGATGGTGAGAGCATCCTGCCTGTACTCGGAGCATGCCAACCGAGGATACCTGGTCTTTAATAGTCAGAATTGCACTTAAAAGCAAAAAAACTTTTCAATCATCTTAAAATTGAGACCATTGAGATCAATACAATGTCTGGTAAGTCTAGTTTTGCTGCTTTTGATGAGAAACAGAACAATGGTTTTGGTATTAGAGCAGAATACCAGAGCCTTCAGAGTGAAAATTGAAAGCCTCTCTCTGTGAAGCTGAATTGTTTTAGGATCCATGCTCTTCCTTAAATGATCTTCATTTAGAAACTGTGTGTTAGTAAGATATTAACTCTTTCCCAGACAGATTTTTAATAGAGGATTCTGCCAGTTCTATTCCCTCTGGAGAGCAAACCAGAACTCCCTTGGGGCAGGCAACACTTAAATGATGTTCCAAGAAGTTTGGCTCCACAGAACACAGTGGAATAGGGTAAACAATACATGTCTGCACTGAGCAGCCAAACAGCCTTTCAGACGGCTGGCTGTTGCACAAGGTGGGTAGTTTAAGGGGCATGTGTTAGACTAAGGGCTTGATCTGTAACAGGCAGGATACCTGCTGTCAGTTCAGCTTAGATCCAATCTTAGAAATCAGAGGAAAAATTAAGTTAACATTTGCTAAAGTGTGGCTGTCAAAGTGAGTTTTTATTTTGTACAAATGTTTTCTGAATTATGCAAAGAAATCCTATGGCTCTCCATTTACTCTTATGAATAAAATATATTGCATTTACAAATGCTTGCTAAGAGGGAAAGGGATTAGAAAGTTGAGGATTTGAGGTGGATAGAACTATGACTACCAGCTGGAGGCTGGGCAAATGTTGAAAGATTTTGGGATACTGAAAGCAAGGTAAGAGAGCATGCCCATCTGACATTCTCTTTTTCATAAGTAGCAGGAGTTGAGAATTTCAATGAACAGTCTCTCTCCTACCTATCTTTAATACTAGTTATTTTACAAATCACTCATACCCTTCTTCCTCCACCATTCCAGTTGTCATTTTCCAAACTGAAGACTCAAGAAGACCCTACTTGTGTGGATGCTCTATGGACCAGTACTGCTGTCCTTCTCAAAGAATGTTGCTAGTGTATATATATATATGTACACTAGTTGCTACTATACATATATATATAAATATTTTTTTTTTGAGGTGGGGAAAGCAAACCACATCATATAAGAGTGTAAAGACACTTTATTTATTCTTTATTCCTTTTCTAATAATTCTTCATATATCAACTGCTCTTTTTAGTTGCTTACTACTAAATTTTAAGATGAAATAATCTCAGAATTATGGGCAAATTGCCATCTGTCCTGGATGGCAACAGCTGGTCCAGCTCACGTAATTTTATATGTGAAGTTGGAATGAATCTTTTTTTCTACCTGTGGTACTTTACATTTACTTATATTACATATCATCTTCTGTTTATCTAACACATGGAAGTTACTAAATCCTTCTGCAAGTCCTCTTCAGTACTTAACTAATTTAATGAACAAACTTTATAAATTAATTAGTTTACTGGGTAATTTATTGATACTTTGGCCATCATAGATCCCTGTGTAATTTGCAAATGATCTTCATTTATAATGAAAACTACATATTTATTCATACCTCTGCTTCCTATCTTCCAAAGCTTTTATTTCTCAAAAACTATCTGCTTGTGTGGTGGCTGCTTATTTTCCTTTAGATCCTTTTGTGCAGGACCTTGCTGAAAGTCTCTTGAAAATCCAAATAGACTCCAGTCCAATTTCTTCTACCCATATGCTTATTGATTTCCCCAAAGACCTCCATCAGAGTTGTGAGCCATGACTTTCTTTACCAAAGTCATCCTAACATTACCCCAGGATATCAGATTTATCCTTGTGTTTGCCAGTTCTATTCTCTGTTACAAGTCCTGTCTCCTTTATAGATGCTTAGTTCTCCACTGGAATAATAGTTAAGAACTGGCATCAAAAGTGCCACCTTCCCATTCTTGGTGCCAAGACCATATTAAGCAAGAGGTTACACAACAGTGTGTAGCCATTTTACTCCAAGTTTTTTTCAGTTTTTAAAAGTTTTTTCCAATGTTTATATCTGCAGCATAGGACCAGTGTCAGAATCCAGTATGATATCCATACTATATACATGGAGAGTTTTGAAGTCTGTGTTTGGCCCTTGCAAACACAATCTGTTGTTAATGTTCAGGCAGGAGCTGACACTTTCACTTCTTTCAAAGAGCTGAACCATCATTTACAGTTCATAATTATAATGCCACTTAACATGAATCTCAAAAGGTTGTAAATTAAGAAGCAAGCATTTCTTTTCCATTATCATAATTTTTATTGGTTTAAATATGCAGATAGGGTACATTTCACTTCTAGCATGTGTACATTTTTTCTTAATTGCATTTTCTTTAATTACCAGAAATCCACAAAAAGTTTATGAAACTGTTACTGCTTCTAACTAGCTCTGGTTAAAGGCATAATTCCTCTGTTAATATGTACTTTTCATTACAAATTTGGGAACTAGAGCTGTTGTCATAGCAAATGGCCACGCCTGAGCAAGTTATACTTAAAGATCCCACGTTTCTATTGGTAGAGCTAGAAACAAATTTGAGTTTTTGCTGACTCTCCCACAGGCAAGACTGTGGCTGAACAGGACACTGAAATAAAGCTTTTTTTCATAGAATGGAAAAACATAGCTGATACTCTAAATTAAGATGGGTAAGGTGCAAAATATTTGTTGTTTTATATCCCATGCAGGATTTCTTCTAAGTACTTTAGGTAGCATTACAACAGTACAATCTACATTAAGATAGAAAAAAATTACTTCAGTAACAGCAAAACTGAAACCCCAGAGATTTAGGGAACCTAACACCAATGTGGCAGAATCTGGATACCTTTGTATTCTCATAAGAAACCGGTATTACAGCTTTTGCTCTCCAGCTATATTATTTTTAAGCTGCATGATTCAAGATTCTGGAGACCAGTCTTTTCTCTTAATTTTCCTTGTGTAGAAAGCTCAAAATGAAATTATAGTTTGGATTCTGTAACTTGTAGGCCAACCTTTGTTACCTTATACACTACCTAAGGTCACAGCTGAAACAATAGTTGAAATGAAACTCTGAAGCTGAAAATAGCTTCTACTGTGTAGCTCGTAGAACACATCCTGCTTATGACCATTGTGTTTAATTTGCATTGTTTTACACCCCATAATGGAAAGGAGTCCCTAAGACCCTGGAATGTGGACAACAGTGTCTGCTTCCATTGTTGCAGAATTCAGTCCTGCAGAGGCAAATGCAGTTGTCATCTTTGCTTTAGTATTAGCCAGTGCTCCATAATGACATTTGATTGCTATAGGCACCGTTTGGAGCTGTGACTGCAAATTGTTACTTGGCTGGTAAAAATCACTAGGGAGGTGTTAGGGCCATTGTCTGAAGTTTATTCTTTAATGCCTTCCATCTAAAAGGCAAGATGCCAGTTTCCTTTGGGTTCTTTTTTCTGGGTTTCCTTTGGCTTCCCTAATGGATAATAGGCTTCTGATGCTGACAAAACTCTTCAGCATATCCCTGTTTTGGTGTTTTCACTCTCATTTAAGAGATGGTGTAGGGTTTTCAGTGACATGTGAGTTTCACGTATACAATTATTTATTTTGTGGAGAGGAAGCTGATTGTGCTCACTAATGAACTCCTGTTCAGGGAAGAAGAACCTAGGCTGAATATCTCAGATTTAGCATATTATGATATCACTTTAATATCACTTACCTAAGTGTGCTATTGATGTTTATCCAGACCTTGAGTGATCAGAGTCCATTCTTGAATATCACTATTCATTTCTTCCTGAATATTCACAGGGAGCAATAGTGCACAGCTGCCCTAGTGGGAGTAATTGTTTAAATATGAGGTTCACGAAAATATTTTATCTGGCTGCTTCTCCGTCTTCTCATTTTCTGTACACTACGTGCCTTCCTAGGCTGTAACCTTTGTAGTGCAGTCTGTCTTACAAAGATCTGTGTCATGTTGGGAATACAGTGAGTCCTGGCACTGGCAGAAACCTCAGGAGCGTGTTGCAGTCCCTATGCTAAATACTAATGTCATAGTATATTAGTAGCTATTAATTATTTTCGCAACTATTTAGCCAAAGGAAAGAAACAGTGTGTTTTTTTAATATTAGCTGAAAAAGTATAGATAATGTGTCAATGTTTTAAACCTTTAGGTCCTTTAACCAGGAAATAGCTTAACTTACTAATGTGGTCAGATTGGTTACTAAACTAATCTTCTTTGCTTTCACCTTCACCTTGCAGATATTACGAAGTTCAGGATGAATCTGTCAGCTAAACTGTTCTGTGTGCTAGGAGTGCCCAGTCTAATAAAACATTAATGACTGACATTTGTAATGGCATCCAAGAATTTCAAACTGTTCTACCAAAGGTTCCTTTATTAGCCCATTCCATCCTTCAGCTCCTTTCCCCACAGGCAAGGAGTTAAAGACATCAATCAATTACAGAAATGCTAGTGTGAGAACATGTGAACAGCCATTCCTTGTCTGACCAGTGGTCCATGTAGCTCACCAGCCTGTGGGTGATACTGTCCAGCAGAAGATTCTTAGAGAGGAACGTATCAAGTGAACTCTGTATTCAGTTTCCCTTAAGCGGTGGTTTAGCAACTGCATCCAGAGCACTTTTAGCCATGATAATAGAACTACTTTCCATTAGTCTATTTTCTGAGCCCTTTTTGTTTATTTAGTACTCACATCATGTAGCAATGAATTCCCTACTTTAATAATGTGTTGAGTGAAAAGTTCTTCCTTGTTTTTGCCTTAAACCTGCTGCCAGATCACTCATTTTACTTCCCCAGCATGGAATGTTATGAAGAACAGCAGGACAGGATCTGAAGCATCCTACCCAAATCCGATTAGTAGAAGGACAGAAGGTCAAGACTGAGAATGGCAATGACTACCAGACTTCATTTTTATTGCAACAGCACTTGCAAGTGTCAAGGCCCCTGTGTGCCAGCAGTGATACAGACTTCTGAGGGAGAGTATGATCCAAAGAATTGATAGTATAAACAGAAAAAGCTGTCAAAGGGGAATAATGAAGAAAATAGGAATCTGATCTGATTGCAGTCGTAATCACTGCTGCTGTTGCCCAGACAGTAAGTTGGGAAATATCCTTGTGCACTGTGTCCTCCCACTTCTATTCACAACCTTCTTCAGCTACATGTAGCCATTCCTGCTTGCAGAGGTGTTGGCAAGCACAGCAGCAACTCTCAGAGGCAGTGAAGAGTGGAGCACAGGGGAAGAAGGTGAAGAGCAGAGTATAGGGGAAGAAGGTGAGCAGGAGACTGGAGACAGGGAAGCAGATAGTGATGAATGTAAGAAAAGTCATGCTAAGTCAGACCAAAGTTCCACCTACCCCAGTGTCCTAACTCTAGTGGAGTCATTAGGTGAATAGTCAGTGGAGCAGTGGTTCCCTCACATGGCCTGAGCCTTATTGCAGCAAGATTTTTGAGGCACAGATGTCCATGAAACCAGCTGCTTCTCCCTGCAGAGGGCCGCAATGATGAAGAACATAGATACCAAGGTGACATGTATTGATTGCTGCCTGTGCAAGCAAGCAGCTGCAATGGGCAGGAGAAGGTAGGAAAGATGCTCTGGATCAAGTATTCTATTAAGATTTATAACTGCAACTACCTGATGCCCGCAGCTATACTTATGATATTCCTTCGTACAAAACTGCTGTCAATAAGGGTGCATTAAGCATTGAGTACTAATATGCAGGGCCAAGTATGAAGTTGAGTTAAAAGGAGGAATCTTTCTTTGAGGAAAGATTCAGGAGTGTGAAAATAAGCAGTTTTTCCAGAATGTGCAGTTCTAAGTTTGTAGCATGGCTGCATCAATGAGAGTCTCAAAACCAAACCAGAAATAGTGGCCTGTAAAAGATGGCCAGAGAAGACAGTAGTATGGGCAAGTGCATACTGATACTTCCCCAGAATACTCCCCCAGCAGCCAGGAATCTACACATTCCTTTAAAACTTTGATGGATTTTCCTTCTGTGGTTTTGTTCATTCCCTTTTCGAATCTGCGTGACCTTTAGTGTCCACAGCTTTCTATGGCCAGGAATTCCAAAACAGCACAGTGGTCAAAAGGTATTTCCTTCTGTCACTTTTGAATCTAGCCCTGATCATTCTCCTTGCTGCTCTTGAGTTATTATATTGAAACAGACACTGAATAATCTTTTACATTCCCCTCTTTATCTTTTTAACCAGTAGTACACTTCAGATTAAATGGTCTCTGCTCCAGATTGAAGAATCTTAGATAATTTTTTTCTGGTTTGAACTTTCTACCTCCAGTAATACTACTTGTCATTTTTTGATATCTTTTCCAATTCTGCCTTATCTCTTTTGGGAAAGAGAGATCAGACCTACTCACAATTTTCATGAGTTATACAGTGGAATAATCCAGTCCTCATGATTTCTAGTAGTCTACAGTTGCGGTTTTTTGAGTGTTAGAAAGTACTAGAAAGAGATTATGTTTTCATCAAACTGCTTACTAAAACCTCAAGATTTTCATCCTGCCTGGTAATAGTCATCCCAGAGCAAAAGTTTATATGTGAAGTTCAGGTTGGTTTTCCCATGTGCATTTATCTGAACTGAATTTCATCTGCCATTTCTTTGCCAAGTCACTCATTATCATGAGGCTTTTCTGAAACTGTCTCGCTTCTTTATTGCCTTGAATAGTTTACTGTCATCACCATTTCTTTGCCACCTCAGTATTCTTTCCCCTTTAATTAATTTTTGAATACACTGAGGACTTCAGGTCCCAGCACAGAACCCTATGGGTACCCATGGGCCCTTTATTCTTAGGCTCTGTTTCTGATCTTCTAAATGGTTCTTTATTAATCTAATGACATTCCCATGTTGTTCAGTTTATTTAGGAGTCTTTGGGTGAGGAACATTACTTAATGCCTTTTGGAAATACAAGAAAACCATATCAAAGGGATAGTCCTTGACCACATTCTTAATTGCTTCTTCCGAGAAACTACATGCATTTGTGAGGCACAATTTTTCTTTTTAAAAAAAAAAAAAAAGAAAAAGAAAAAACTCATGTCTAGTCTCCCCTGATTATATTTATCCATATGGCCATTAACTTTATTATATAGAATAATTTTCACTAGTTTGCCCAGAGGGTTGAATGGCTCATTGGTTAGGTCTTCTCTGGGTCTCTCTGGAACTTCTGAAAAAAATTTGGCATTGTGTTGGCCATCTTCTAGTACCAAAGCAATTTTAGGCAAGAAGCAGTGCACAATTAGTGCTTCCCTATTTCATCTTGAGTTCTCTTAGAACTTTGGGGTGAACAGAGTTGCTGTTTTTATTAGCTTCTTATGACTTTCGCAAGTATTTTCCCATGCTTCTTTTATTTCTTTTTCTTTTTGGCTTGCCTTACTGTGTTTTTTTCACTTAACATGCCAGAACTTGAGTTTTATGAAGGGTGCTTTCTCACTTTAGAAGATGACTTTATCATGCTTTTTAGTCACGCTGGCTTTCTTCTGCTCCTTCTTAAGTCTTTCTTTATGTGTGCTGTTTGTCCTGAGAATCTGATAAATGATGGTCATTCCAAGTTGTGGGAGGAAGCTGCTGATAGGGTGGGTACAGAACAAAATAAAAAGAAAAGGGTGCAGACAATGGGAGTGTATTTCTAGTGACCAAGCCACTTGATGTGCCTGTATAGGAGAGCAAGAAAATGTTACCTATACTTCACCAATGCAGTTTGGGTGGACTAAGGGTCATAACATTTTGCTAAAAGGCATACAGGATGTTTACCATAGAGCAGAAAATTGAACTCAGATATTTAGAGTTCAGGACTGTCAGACAGCCAAAGCACCAGATGGATCTCTATTACGCTTATAATAAATGCCATTGCTAGGATGATCTTAGTCCCATTAGCAAGTCAGCATTTTCACTAGCACAGTGGCTTAAATAATATTACAAATGAACTATAAAGAAAGGAAAATAAAAACAGAGGCATCGATGCCAATGGCTTTCAAGGAGTGTGCTTCCTTCTCAAACAGTTGACTGGTTGTTTCAAAAGGCAATTGTGGGAAAAGAGGATTAAATACAGGAAATATGAGAGATGCAACTGGGATGGGTACAGCTTCTCTTCAAAAAGAAAGCAGTAAAATGTGTGGAAGCACATGGGGAAGAAACTACTTTATTCTGCTAGCTTAATACTTTAAAGAAAAAAGACACTATTTATCTTTATTCTGAGGATTTCATTTTGCTAGTTGCAAATAGGAGAAAAACAGACATAGAATGAGAGGAAGAAAATATCAACATGCTTGCTAATGAATGCCTTCTTTTTAAATGGAACTGAAGGTCACTGCTTTTATATCTTTTATATGCTAAATTACGGTGCATTATTAAAAGTCAGTCAATGAAAAATGTTTATTGGAAGATGTATTTGTAAAGACTTGGTTCTGAAATATTGTTATATGATCTACTGATTAAAAAGACGGATGCAGAACTGAATGCTTTGCTTCAGCTCAGGCACTGATTTTTTTTATTATCCTCTGGCATGTTATTTCACATGTCCTATCTGTAGAAATAATTGGAAACGATAATATAACATTAAATATTTTTTTTCCATCCCTGGAAGTGGGATGCCAGGCTGGATAGGGCTTTGAGCAACCTGCTCTAGAGGGAAGAGTCCCTGCCGATGGCAGGGGTATAGGAACTAAATGATCTTTAAGGTCTCTTCCATCTCAAACCATTCTATGACTCTATGATTATAACAAGATGACCTTGTTATAATATCCTCAGCATATTCAGCTTTCAGTATAGATTCATAGAACTGTCTAGGTTGGAATGATGACCTTTAAGATCATCTAGTCCAACCATCAGTTTCCTCCTTTTCAGTAGGAAATCTTTAGATGAGAAAAAGCTATCTGGACCCACTTGGACTTTCATGGTCTATTTCTCTGGGAAGTGGAAACCACCAATTATTTTTTTGGATTCACAGTGGTTTCTTATGTACATTTCTGTTCATTCATATGTCTGTGGGACATATTTCTACTTTTAAAAATATTTAATTAAAAATAAATAAAGGGATTTAGAGGTGTGTGTTATTATAAATATTGTGAAGTTCAATAACATTAAACTTTTTAGCTTTAATATAGAACACTTTGAAATATTAATTTTTTTAAAATGTATTCAGTTTTTGATCTACAGGTCTTTGCTTAAGCCCCACTGATGTTTAGGGAGCACAGAGTACAGTGTAGGAGTGAATAGAAAGCTTTTATACAAATCTGATATACAGAATTATCTTTAAACCCTTGCTGCTCGTGCCATCTGTGCCTCTTTAGTGGAGGACTCTTTAGTGGAGGAAGGAAGATGGAACAGAAAAAGGTATTTCAGGTAGAATGGAGAATAGTGAAGATTTATTTCTTATTTACAATTTTAGAATGAAAATATATTACAGAACTACACATCTGAATATTTATTTTAGTTGATACAGTAACTTTAAAATGGTTTGTCAGTTTTGAAACACTGGTTTTGTATTGAAGCCAGCTGAGCTACTTCTGGGTTTTTGTTTGCAACTTTGAATACATATCTCAGAAGCTCTTCTTGTCTTTTTATTAGTTTATTCCTGATTTTGTAGACCTATTACACTTTTTTATATGCTACCGACTTTAGTGTTATGAATTTGAAGTTGTAATACCTTTTAAGGTTGCCAATCTTGAAGCCAATAGGAAGCACAGAAAATAATTTTACAGTACCCAGCAATGTAAAATTACATAGTTCCCATAATTTCTTTGCCCTGAACCTTGCAAGTATCTTTCTCTACTGCTGTCTCCATGACGATTTCATACCAGGCCCCACGTTTGCTAAATATGTCCCTGGCCTCCTGAAAGCGATAAGCGAGTACTGTGAAATGCTGGGACGTTCCAACTTTTCCCAGATAAAATATTAAACCTTCACCTCTTTCAGTGTTCAGAATGCGAGTCTCTTGAATCTATTCCAGTAATGTATAAATAAATAAAAAATCAATACTTCTTGGAATCTAGTACAAAGTTTAGCAGAGCAGTGGAGATAAGATAAGCTTCCTGGTGTGAAATCCTTTCACCTTTGTAAAGGCTTTCCTGTGTCACAAATTTCCAGTGAAAAGATTAGCAGGAACTGATGTACTGTTCTGAACGGAATGGAGTAGATCCCTTTCCCTGCCCTCATTTCACATGCCACACTAATGGACTGTGCTATTCTTCATACTGAAGATCATTGGGGTTGGAGGTAAAGGACCTGAAGTTGTGCAGCCTTGAAATTCTGGGAGAGTACCTGAGCCTCGGACAGGCAGAAGATGCAAGGGTGTGTCCTGGGTTGAGAGACACAGGAACAACTTCTTTTCTAATGCTAGGGAAAACTGCACATCCTAGTGTCTGGATTCATGAAAATATTTACTTTATAGCCAGCCAAGCTCTGTGGGATTCAAGATTTCAGTACTTTCAAGCCTTGTCAGGTCCAAGGATGAGGAGAAACAAGGCCTGGGCATTTTGACCCAGGCTGGACAGCAGGGTTATTTCATACCATGAATGTCACATTCAATACAAATTAGAAATTTTTTTTTGCTGCATAGCTCTCTTTCCCTTGATGGCGGTGGTCTAGACAACTCCTTGCCCTGGTGCTGGACCCCTGAGGCCTTCCCTTCCTCCTGAAGCCGTTGTGCTGGCAGTGTCCGCCATTTGCTGTCCCTGCTGAGAGAATTGGCTGAGTATAATTCTTGTATGTCCTTATATGAGTGTCAGGGTTAATACTGGTTCTTTAATATTATTGTTAATTATTTAGCCTTAGTCTATTAAATCGATTTATATTTCAACCCTCATGTTTCTTTGTGTTCCCCGATTCTCCTTTCCAGTTGGGGAGGAGTCATCAGGCGATACAATAATTGTCTAAATGACAATAAATTGTTACGGGTTTTCTCAAACCACAACTGGGTGTTTTATTTTCTCCAAAGCTTCTGACACAAGTCTCTTGTATTAGGCAGACAGTGGACCTATTATAACATAGAAACTCTCAAATGGAAGAAAAGGGATGATGTTGAAACAAATGAAGACATAGAATAAAACATCTAACATAATGACCATGAGTTGAAAGTGATTTTGCTGCTTGCTTTTTGGATGAGCTCCCAACAGAGAAAACTAATATTTAGTCTTGTCTATGGCTATCTATCAGGAAAATGTGTTGCGTCATTTGTCTGCAGCTTCCAGGTGCTTAAAAAAGCTCAGTGGTTACTCACACTGAAACTTGAGTGTTGTCCAAAGTTTCTAAAATAAGTTTCTAAAAAGCTCGGTTCATTCTAGAAGGCCATGCCCTATGGGACAAGAACCAAAGCACCCACTGCCCTACTTTGTCGCTGTCATTGGCACTTCTCTCTCAGTTTTGCTAGCACGTGTCTTTGTGGGACCGTGTAGTAAACTGGAACAAGGGCTGAAAAACACCCTTCTTTTCTGCTGGGCTATTTTGGAACAGGATCATTTCACTAATTAAGTTTAAAATTTGATAACACAAATAGTTGGGCCAACAGCAGTGAAGGGATACTACACCACTGTCTAGAAATGAGTGCTGGAGATGGGAACATCTCAAGCTGTTGTTATTTCTGAATAGAAAACTTTACCTGATCTAGTCCACCTGACTGCTGGTTAGATAAAGCTGTTGTACTACCAAAAGACCCCAGAAGGCATATGGACACCAATATCCCACATGCATTGAAGCTCATAGCCTATAAAATTTCCACAGGGAAACGACACTCTGATGCCTTTTGAAAAGCTGTGCATGTTTGTGAATAGTTTGTGTTTGATATAATTCCACCCCTTTCAGGTTTTATTATTCTCCCCCACAAAAAGGGTCTTATTATTCCCTTCCTATTTTCACTTAATCTTTTTTTTTTTTCATTTATAATACAAATAAGACAATTTGATTAAATGCTGGAAAAATAAAATAAAAAATGTGTTCTAAATATGACAAACTGCAAATACTCTACAGACATGTAAATAGTGGTCCTTTCTCTAAAGAATTTAGAGTTTGGAAGAAGACAAAATGAATACAATAATTAAAGAGAAGAACACAAAGAAAAGAGATTTTTGTGATTAGGTTCTGGTAAACTGTATCAGGTTGCTGTATGCATAATCCATCCAAGAAGTAATTCCAAATGAAAGAGCAGCTTGGAGCTACATACCATGTAAGTGACTGTGAATTTGTTAACAAGTCATTCTCTTCTGTGTTGGTTATAAGTGGCCACAAATTCAACAGTCATCCAACACTGTTGGGTAATTAACTGGTGACTATGTGGATTCCTGGTCTGTAGCAATCCATCTTTCAAGATCACAGTGCAGTTGCTGCTGGGTAGCAGACTCAAAAGGTAGAAGGATCAGACTAATGCATCTGTTCCTTCTAATGTAGTGTTTTGTCTTAATGAGAGGAAACAATAGAGGAGTGTAAACACCAATTGAGGCTGTATATTGATGATTCTTCCTCAGTTTTGAGAGTTGGTGGAGAAGTTATACCCTGAAAGTCTATATATCCCTCATATTTCTAATTATGGTTGTTCTTATTTCCCCAAATATCCATTCCTCCCAGGCAGGGAGCAGGCCCACTGTCAAGAACCTGTGGAGGAAGCTTTCAGATCAGTTTTCTACACTGCGTATGTTCTGTGCATAAATAAAGCTTTACTCTTTAGGCTGACAGCTTTCACTGAGTGAATGTGAGACTGTTCCTAGTGTGTTTTGGGGTTGTGGGTTTTTTTCTAAGATCTGTAGAGCAGAAAGTGTTATGAAACAGAATCTGGACTCATCTTGTGGGGGTTGGTCTTTCCCACCTGATCCTCACTTCAATTAGCACAGCTGGGGTGTGGCACTAACCAGATAATCCCCCCCTCTGGCAGTACAGCTGAATGCTGTTAATCTTTCAAATTGTCTTTATTTTATCACCCTCATTGTTTAGCTTTGCATATGCTTCATTAGAAAATGGAGTAGAAGGAAGAAGCTGTTTTCTTTTCTCAGCAGAAAGACTTGATTCTGGAGAAGAACATGATGTTGCGATGACGCTAATCCGTGTACAAGCTGAGGTATGAAATTCAAGAAACTTGTTAGAATTCTTTTTTTCTTTCTTAGTAACCCTTTAAAAAAATATTAGGAGCTAATTCAACTTACTGGTAGTTTAGGAATACTGAATGTGGTAAAATTCTAATTTGTCTATGTCTCTTTTATGGTTTGGCTGTTGCTGAATGTAGCAGGAGGATTCAGTCTGGTGTGCCCATGTGTAGCAGAAAAGTCCCTCTGTAGCAGGGCACTGCCTATGAACAATCAGCATAGAGTAGCTGTAGTAAAGTACCAACTGTTTCACGGTATTCTTTTCTTCTCGTTCACCTTTGTCCTTTTCTTCTCTCTTCTCATACGTTGTATAACATTTGAGCCAAATCTGAAGTTCAGAAAGTACTCTAATCTATCACACTGTTAAAAATTATTTCTGTAAACTGTAAATGCATCCTGCTCATGCAATGTGTAAGCCAGTGGTGTTCAGTTCTGACAGGTTTCTGGATGTACTATAAGGACTAGTTAGTTATGCAGAACAGTTCGTTACATTCTGATTTTCCTCAGGGTTTTTTGTTTGTTTTCTTTATTGTGCTCAAGTTCATCTATGCTGAGGTTGGCTCAAAGAGGCAGAGTTGTCCAACGTTAAAAAAGGTCTTTTAAAATGAAAGGCTTTTCGTCAGAAATTTCCCAGATCTGAGGTCTTTACCACAGCCATTCTGCAAAACTTGGGTCTGATTTCCTTGTACAATAAACCATTTATTTTATCCCCTTAGCTTTTTTAAGACGCTAAATGTACACAAACAAAATTCTTCCCCACAGTCTCTCACTTGCTTGAGTGACATAATTAACCTTAGATTCAATGAAAGTTTAAACCCTTTATTTATTTTATAGCATAGACTAAGAGACTAGGATTATATTAAATTTTTCACCAAAAATGGAATCAAGAGCAGAAAATAATACAGATGCAAATGTAACTAACCTTTCCATTGGAATTTCCTGATTTTGAAAGTGGTTTACCAGACTTGGATCATTTGACCCAACATTTATGCCTCTGTATAACTTAGTATATACATGGATAACATTAGTCATTAGATAAATGTCTGCAGGAGCATAACAGTGTATTCGTGTTGTTTTTTCATTTAATTTTCTAAATTCCTTTTCTCTTAAGAAGAAAGAAAGGTCTCGTAAAAATACTTCAAGTAGTATTGCCAAGGGTAAGGGATGTCATTAGATGGAGGGTTCCCTGAGACCCATTAATCTTTAGGAGCCCAAAGAAATACCATTGACTGATGGCATCTGACTGTCCTGCTCTTACCTTGCCCCTCACTCAGGCTTTCTTGTCAAACACTGAGTAGTGGGGTATGGGACACTGTGGGGTAAGACCCCACAGAAAGAACGCTGTGAGGGGAGAGGAGGACTTTGGCCATCAAGAGTGTTAAGTGACAATGTGCTTGTCCACAGCTTGGTGGTTGTAAAGCATGGGAAGATGAGAAGCTCATTCTAACATGGGAGACCTGGAGTGCTCAGGAAAGGGATAATCTACTCATGTCTTCTGAAAACAACAAAATTCATGTATCTGCTCTTAAATAGGCTTATCAATGTCACTTAAAGTAAACCCTTTCACCTTTTTTGCCAAGGGAAAGCTTGAGGAAAATGTTAGTCCATCTCCTGTCTCTATAAAGGAATCCCTCTGGCAAAGACGGGATCATTTAAAGAAGGTGGCTAAAACTGGAAGGTTTTACAATTATTTTCATTATGTGTAGCAAAATATATCATAAACTTGACTTTTCCAGTACTGCAAAATGTATTTTGTTACATTTCTTTATCTCAAAGCTTTTTTAAACCAAGTTATTCCTTATACCAGAAGAAGGGTGTAGGAAAGTTCAGTCCCCCTTCCTTCACCAGTGCTGAAACAAGAAAAATCACCTTGTTCTTTGCTCTGGGATCCTCAGATGTCAGAATGATCCTTTGGAGCCATTAGTAGCAGGTGTTAATTAGAACAATCTTTTAACTGCTTGATGCACTCTAGGTGCAAGCTGGGGTTTAAAAGCCATGTGGACACATTCACTCCACTTCCCCGTTCTGAGCAGTACAAAATGCTGCTTGGCCACAGATCAAGATCCAGATCTGAGTAATTTCAGCAGAAGGTTTGAGGTTTCACATTTCAAGTTTTATCATGCTTTCCCCTTGCACTTTTTTTTTTTTTTTTTAATGTATGAATAGAGTTTGTGTTAACAGTTAGGGATCTCGGCCAGGAGTCATAGTGTTGGTTTGCTGTGGGTTATTGCCGATAAGGAACAAGGAATGATTTATTTCTCTCCTTTAATGGAGTTTCTTTAAAGCTACTAAAAAAATAAAGCTATCCTTGTACATTTATAATCAATCTGTATTTGTGCCTTTCCAGCATAGGAACTATAGGAACTATTTAACCAATAGTTTGATTAAAATGGGATTCGCTTACTTTTCACTTACTTACTTTATCAAAAGTGTGACATTCTTCAGCTATTGTGGTTGCCTTGGTAGTTAGTACACAGCTATCTAAAAAGAAAGTTATTCAAATTTCAGTATATTTCATCATGTTCTCCGTACCTCCCTACTTGCTTCCACTCTCTGACCTTGAATAATCATATCTTGGTACCATCTCGGGCCATCCAGCATTTTTTGCTTTCTCATAGGATCTCTATGAGAGATTTTGTACTCCATCCTATGAAAATTGGTGTTTGACTTATTTTTGGACTCTGGCAGTAGGTCTTCTGACAGAATGAATGATGTTTAAACGTGAAAGTCTGTGCTTGCCTCTTCTACCTCTAAGTGGAACCTTCTAGAAGCAATGTTGCTATGGAGCCTAACCTTTGAGTTGGGCCATGACATCACCAGTGCTGGAGATTCTTACCCTTGTAGAATTTCTAAATATTAGCCTATGAATCTGATAAGAATCTGTTGTTACTCTAAGGAACAACTGCATACACAGAGTAGTAGCGGGTGCATTCCCTTTGTGACCAAATCCAGAAAAAGCTAAAATAGCTGCTCTGTGACAGTGCATTACATTTCTGATCCTAAAAACTAAAGCCATGCATTAAACTCGGAGAGTTTTCAAGTCCTGTGCAAGTTTTTTCCAGGGTGTTTAGAGAAAGCCGGGTAGTAGTTTTTCAGCTACTGCCTCACATTTTATCCTGCGTGTAATGGAACTTAAAGTGCTTCTGTGTGATCCAAAACCATCTGGCGGAGAGTCTGCAGATGTAATTCCAGGAATGCTGCTGCACCTTGTAGGCAAGGCAATAGGAATAAAATACCACCGACAAGTTTTTAGGTGAGGATTACGTTGGCAGTGAGCTAAGAGGAAAGCAAAATACATCTTAACCGTATATATCAAACATGCCAGAAATGTGGAAGTGCAAATGCTGGGGGACGCGGGGCAGCTGCTGCCTGTTCCTGGTTCTGGGATCTGACCTGGAAATGGGCTCGGAGAAGCTCTCGCGCTGTTCCCCAGTGTTTGCCAGTGCGTTTTCCGACATCACCGAACACGCAAAGCCCATCGACACGCTGTTTGGCTAGGAAAAGAGTGGAACAGTTTGTGAATATATTTTAAAACAGAGACTTCACTTAAATACCACTCTTATTGCAGAGTAAAGGTCACAGAAGAAAAATTGAGCTAAAAAGCCTAGACTCGAGATTTCCATAAATACATAAATACCGAAATTGGTGTTTAGGTACCAAATAGTTTGTTCCCCATGCACCACCCCAAGTGAGAAGAGGTGGTGTGGGAAGCAATACAGGGCATAGGAGTTACCATCCTAACACAAATTTAACACATGGCAATGCTCTAAGTTGCCTAATTTCCCCGTTTCCATTTCTCACTCTGGAAAGTGGTGATGGGGGGAAGACTATTTGCACTTAAGGGAGTTTATAAGCAGAGCAATTCCTAACAATCATAAGAATTTTAAAAGATTTTTTTGATGTCCTACGAAAAATTTTTATTTAGCAACTTCAGTAAAGAATTTGAAAAACAAAGCTTGAATTTTAAAAGTGTTTTTGCCAAGTTCTTAAAGTTTTGATAAGGATCCATTTTTCACAAGAAACACTTAAGGAAATTTCTAGGTTTGTGTGTTTTAGTGTCTGGGTTTTTTGGGGATTTCTTGAGCAAAACATAGAAAATGCTGATGCATGACTACTTCTCGTGAAAATTAAATTTCAGTGGCAAAAATATTTTTTCATTAAGAATGTTGCCTTTTCTAACTGGGGCTTGCTGTAAGCATAAGTTCACTGCTTCAGACAGGGTTTTTCCCACAGATATAGGATATCAAATAAGAGCAAGAACTGTTTTCTTCTAATGTATAGTGTTTGGGACTTCTCTGCTTTAAGTAAACAACAATTTTTCTATTGCATAGTTCAGTTAGAGGATATCAGGCTTTACTGGAGACCAATATTATGTCCTGTACAGGAGCAGACAGCAAAAAACCCAGTAAATCTCTATAGTTGCTTTGCCTATCTACCATGAATGACAGATTTTCTGGTGGAGTTTATATGGTTGAGTACTCTAAAGAAGCAGATCTCACAATGAACCACAGGCCTTTTTCCAAACCCTTGGAATATCCACAACAATTGATCAATTCTAAGAAGAAACAGTTGTGACCATTTGATGATAAATCACTTACTGGCATACAAGGGTCTACTGTGCTTTCCTCCCATTTATGGTGTCTTTCATCTTCAGAAACTTTCTGCACAGAAATATTTCTTTCTGACTAAAAGTTAAGTGCCCTTGGTTGTGGGTTTTTTTGTTTTTTTTTTAATTTTTTTTTTTCTTGTAATAAGCATGCTGCAGGGACAGTGCGATACAAATCCTGAATGCATATGTAGATTTGTAGGCTCTGATTTGTAAGCAGGCAACAATGGCTTTACTGTCACTGGGCTTACAAAATCTTGGTACCTGGCTACCAGAGAAAGGGGACAGGGAGGGACAGGAAAAGCCTACTTCCAAGGTGATCTTTGGTTTGCAGAGTTGGAGTACCTCATAGTTGCAGTCCAAAACCAGCTTTGAAATACATTCAAACATTTACATTTGTGAAGTTGTGCTGAACTAGCATATGGATTTTTAAAAGTGTAAATCATACTGTGACTTATAAATCCTGAGATCCTCAGCAATTAAAATACCTATAGGACTGTGGTGTCCTAAGCTTTATGATAAATTTCACGGGATGTGTTCTTGTTAACCCCGGGATGGGGTGGTGCTGGTGGGGCCGTTTCTGCAGACCTCTGAGGAGGAACACTGAGCTGGAGCCACGTATAATGTAAATACATCTGATTGTAATGTAATGTAATACATCAGATGTAAATACATCTGATACGTACAGAAACTCAGAATGGGTCTCCCTTTCGTTCCCTTTCTTACTGCTGCTGGGTTAATAGGAGGGTGGGAAGCGGCCAGGTTTCTGTGGCAAAGGGATCCTTTCTGTGCACAGCTCCCTGTTACGTGTCGTCCTCCTACATCACACGCTCTCACAGCTTTACACAGGGAGATAGTGGCAGGAGAGAGAGAGAAGGGAACCTGGCTGGGTTGTGCTGCAGCAATTTCTGACTGACATGGGGCTTTGGCAAAGCAGCTGGCATAGATTAGAGCAGCTCTTGGATTACTTTCATCTTTGGAAGGGCTGGGCTGGCAAAGAACTGGCCCCAGGATAAGAGAAATGCATTGGCTTTTTGTGGACCTCATCCTCAGCCTCCTCCTTAGCTACATCTAATGAACAATGGCACAGCTGAGAATGAGGCCACACACAGTCTGGAGAGTTTCTTTTTGTAACTAGATCTTGGGAAAGATTTCCCTCCAATACAGAATTTCATGGATTTCCTTTGTGAGAGTTGTGAAAATAAACAAATAAACCTAGTCCTGCAGCTGGAATGTTTCTGAACTGTGAAATGAATTTGATTTCCCTACATGGTAGTATCCCAGAGGCACTGGTCGTTTCAGAGGGCCTTGTAACAGATACCCTTATGGTAGCTGAGCACATCTAGGTGTGGTTCTTCCAGTTAAGTGTCAGCTCTCTGAAATGAAAGTATACACTGAAGATGAGAAATATTTAATTTCTTTTTTGTTGGATTAATAGACATTTGGCCACCAGAATTAAATTAAGGATTCATGGAGCCTGTCTTTAGGAGATTACCAGCTGTATAACACGTACTGTCCACAATAACCACAACTGCTCAGACCTCAGCATGTTTCCCACAGCTTTCCTGAACTGGTTGAGCCAGTCATGCAATACCAAAGTGACACTGACAAATGTTATTACTTAATTATTACACCTTATTCAGGCATAGCAGGTTTTCATATTTCTATTTTTTTTTCTAGTAAGAATTTATTTATGATAATTTCATTTGGTGTTCATCCCTTAATTTTCTTCATTTGCTGTTCCGGCGATGAAAATGTAGTGTTTTCTTTAGAATACGTAGTATAGAATTGCATGCCCCTACTCCTAGGAGCCACAAAATACTTATCTCCAGAGAAGATGCAAAAAAGAACAATACAGTGTTTTGAATACTTGCTGTATTCAAGTACTTTGAATACGTGAATAGTGCCAAATATAACTCTGGCTTTTGTAGTCATGGAGGTTATTCTAGTCCAATAAAACGCCTTTAGTAAGTAAGAGCAGAAAAAGAGATCTGGATATCAAATGTGTAGTGAGGTGAAGCATAAGAATCTATGGGGTTGTCTCTCAGCTTTGCTCTGAAGCCCTTCAGTTTTATATGTTACAGTTTTCCCTCTGTCAAACTGGTACAGGGGTTTTCTGTAACTTATCCATAACCAGCAGGAGAGTTATGGAAAGTTTTAAAGAAAATCACAGAATGGATGTATTTGAAAAGAGGAAGGACACAAAAAGGGTGAGAAGGACCTCAAGCAAAAGTGAAAACACACACACACACTCGTTGTTGAAGTCCACAGGATAGTACATATCTGTGAAACCTCAAGCTCCAGAGAAGAGACAAGGGAGTGGGTGGCACCATGCAGGTGGCAGGAGGGAGTAAAAAGTCAAATTGCTATTTTCAGCATCCGTGCTCCATTAGATCTGCTTAAAACTCTAGTGAAATGTGTGTGAATGCATCGCAGATGACTGAATGCCAGTGCAGAGCTGTGCTCCTTTTCCTGTCCATGTATACCCAGGTCTGGTCACATCTCTTTCCAGAGTGAAAAAAAAAACAGCCAGAAACCACAACATTTAATCATGTAATGCCTTTGCAGGATGTCTGAAAGAATTTCCAGCTATGATAGCTGTGATTTGACCTTCATCTGTTTTCCATGGCTTGGTGAAAAGCATGATTTTCCAATACTTTCTCATTTTTATTTGTGGTCAGGCCAGCAAAAAGATTGCACCTTCAGCTTCCTGTTTTAAAATTATTATTTTTAAATATTTGGAAGATGATGTAATGTGGAGGACTGAAGTAGAGAACTTTTCTCAAGAACTTGAAAACCATACTGGATACCAAGAATACAATGTGTAAATTAAATACTGGTTTCAGGAGCCACTAGGGAGTACCAGACAATAAAAAAAGATTAGGTTGTTCATTTGCACACATGCATCTACACTAGCACAAAGCATGAACTTCAGTGAAGCAACTCCTTTTAGACCCTAATTTACTTCTACTGCAGTTTGCTGTTATCTAGTCTTAAAGCTGTTGCTGGGAAAATTCAATCACCACTGCGGTTTAAATTCTTATGCACATGGTAAAAATTAATCCCATATTAATGCATAGCCACAAATATATCATATATGCTGTAATTCATTCTATTGCTGACATACTAGTTGTCTGGCTGGTTCTGGATGGCCAGAAAGGGGTCCCTTTCTAATGTTTTAGATGACATGAGAGGGATGGCAGCTTCTCCCTGACAATTCCACCATTGCTTGTGACTCTGAGAGCTGTTTTAAAGTTGCTGGTCACCAAAAAGGTGTTCTGATGCCCATGCTAAGGCCTTTAATAAAGACTAAGTGTAAGCATTGCTGTTCTATCAGCTAATGTCACACCTGAGTACAAAGCCTAAAGGGGAAGACCCTCATGAAGCTTTGTTCTTCTCTTGCTGTTCTTACTACTCATCTGTGCCATCCCTTTGAGCCCCACAAAAGGTATCATCAGTATAAATGAATAAAGTTTTTTCAGTAGCTCTGTGAAGTACCTGGTACTGCTGCCTCCACATTTTTAGTGGAGAATTAAACACCGAGAAGCAAATGGCTGCCTAAACGATGTCTGAGATACAGGCTCTCTCTCGGTTTCTCCTCCTGTGATTTAACCTTTTAGCCTGCATCTACTTTTCCAGAGTGATAGTTGTTGAAGGTTTGAGGCAAATACCATTAAAATCAGCATGAGTCGTTCTTCTGGCGCTTATCAGGCTCTCTGTTCTTTGGTGTTATGGTAACGGTATGACCCACGGTTGACTTGTAATTATACACTTGGGGAGCAAAGAGAGTGATAGCATGAAGCTGATGTTTTATTCCAGTAATAAGCTGACTGAGTAGGGCAGGATTTACTGCAGCTGGACAGAACTAATGGCTGTGAGTATTGTGGTGGCTGTGAGCTTGCTCGCTCTCGTCTGAGTGGAAATTCTGAGGAAAAACTGACTCCACCAAGACCATAGCACACTTACTAGTGGGAATAAAAGGGACCACGTGATGCAGGAATGTCTGTCTCCAGGCTGGGAATGTTTCCAGACAAGAGATGAGGAGCCAGCTTATTGGAAGTTTGGGTCAGGACACACAAGCTGCTGCTGAAAGGGCCTGTCTACAGGCTTCTTCTGCACATCCAACCAGGGAATCTCCACTAAGGGAGAGAGAGGGGTTTTTTTCCCATTTTGTTTTCCAGTTGCTGGTCTTCCAATTCTTTGATTAAGTGAGCAATGTGTGGACCTACTTACAGGCAATGATGGCTCTAATCCCTTTTAGGTGGTGGGGATCCCCACTGAAAGCTCCCTACAGTGCGGGTGCTGTGTCCTTCCTCTCCCAGCACGATGCAGGGCTGGCTGCTCGCGTGTGCTCTCCCTGCGCTTAGCACAGGGAGGAAACTGAGCACAAAGATTTTTACCAGCACTTATGAAGTCCTGGTGCGGATGGATCCCACTTTCCTCAGTGTAACAGCTGCCCTTGCCTAAATGCTGGGTGAAGTTCTGTTGCATGGAAGGCTAGAGTAACTTAAAAGTTGCCATGAGACTTAATAGAAAGAACATCGCTAAATGCGTAAGTCTCTGGTTTTCACCTTCATCCACTGTATGTACACTATAACCAGCAGTGGTTGTACAGTAATTTCTAGCACTGTTATTTACCTACAGATGAAAATATTGACTATACCAAGGCTGTAAACTTTCCTTACAGGTTTTCAGGTAAATTCATGTGTTTGACATATCTATCTACTTCTGCTTATACTACAGCATCACCTGCCAGGGCCAGGTCTTGCTGTTTCAGGTACTGTACCAACACAAAAGAGAAAGTCTAAACTCTTACATGTTTGCAAGCACTATGACTACTTACATGTTTATTACAGTTTTGTTTGTGTTCTGTCTCGGATCAAAAAGTAGCTTCCTATTGAAATGGAAGCATCATCTTTTGTGAGGTGTGGAGGAATGAGAGACAGAAAAGCACATGTGTGCACATGCATATGTGGATAAACATGCATGTACCTTGAGAGACCAACACTCTGGAAGTATAACAGTGTAACAGCACCAAATAATCTAGAAAACACTGCTGTTTTTCTTTCAGTGTTGTATCTAGGAGGCATGTGAATACTCGGAGTTTAGAAATCCCCTCTAGGTGACTTGTTGCTCCTGTGGTACTTGTACGTAAACAGGCTGCCCAGTAGTCATGTGTGTGTGCATGTGCATTGTTATGCAAAGAAGTAGATTCTTCTACTGCCTGAATCCAGCAAAAATGAACATTTGGATGAGGACAGCTTGTATGATTCAGATAACATTCTGAACTCCCACTTCAATTTTTGAATGATGTTAGCTTTCATTGAAAATGGTACTGTGTTATATAGTTCGTTCCCATCATCTGAATTCCCCATAAATAAGAATCCTGCTTAAAGCCAAATTCAACGCTCATGAAACTCCAGAGACTAATTTGGCTCATCATACTATGGGCAATTATTGTTATATGGATTTTTAAGCTGGTTTCTTCCTCTACGTTTTTTTTTTTTCTTGGTTGGGCTTTGTTCTTGGACACACTCTGCTTTATTATTCTATTGTTGTAATTCAGCTCCAGTTACCCTCTTAGAACTGCTTTTGTTTCGGATTCTCATGGATTTAATTCAGAAAAAAAATGCACTTGGTATATTATGATGACTTTTGTTGCTAGACCTATTAGATATTAACTCATGCATACCTGAAATGTTGTGAAATAAATTTAAAATTTAAAATATCAATATCAAAATTGACTTCTGAAACAAGTAAAAAACAATCTGTATAGTCATAACCCCACATGCTTCTCAATTTAGAAATCTCAGCAAGAAATGTGTCTTTAATTTTGACTTGTGGCTCTTGTTAGGGCTTGTTAACTTTATTCATCTTTCTTCTTAGCCATGCAGTGTCTTTTTTTTTTATTATTTAATATTCATACTTAAATTGCCAATAGCTGAACAACAAATAGCTACTACAGTATGAGGATTCCAGTTAGGGTTTCTCTTCTGTGTAGTAATCTATTAGTTTTTAACCTGAAAGAAATAAAATATATATATATATAATGGTGGGGGAGTAGCACACTTCTTTCTTGGATTCCTTTCTTTTAAAAGAAAATCTTCTGACTAGTAGAGTTAACAAGAAGAAACAGATGCCTCTTTAAAAATCATCCTTAGGATGCTCTGCTCTCCTCAGTTGCTGCTGTCTGTTGTGAGGGAAAATAATTTAGACGGATATGGGTGGTACTCATTTTATCAGGGTAGAATTTGCTCTTTAATTTGGGACAAGGACCCTCTGTTGGAGAAACAATTACAGTAAACATTTCATTGTCCCAGTGGACTGTCTTTCACATTGTCTAATCTAATGGTGTTACTTCAGTTTTTCATGGAAATTCTTTTCATTTGGAAATTCCAAGTAATTATGTCTCTTTTTTTCCCATTTTGCTGCTAATGGCTGCAGAATTGACACACACTGTACTTTCTCATAGAAACTATTTACTTTTCTTTTGTTATTGACCTGATTTTAAAAAAAAAAGTATTTTTTACATGGAAAGTGAGTGGAAAGTTTAACTGCTTAGAAAAAACATCATCTTGTTTCTTTTTTGATACTTCTTGCTTAGTCCATTTCTGTGTAATTTCCATTCCCCAAATCCTCAGCAAATACATAGCGCATCCTTCAACAGTAGACTTTTTTTCCCTGGAACTTGTTTTGCACATATTTTTAACTTCCCTTTATATTTTGTAATACACACTCCCCACTGAGCAGTGACATCTGTAACATAAGTGTAACTTGTGCAGAAAAGTAAAGTTTTCCTCCCGAGATATCAATAACCTCTGGAATACCACCATTATCTAAAGATATTTTTATGACTTCAAACTTCCTCTAAAGGTAGAACACTTTCTCTAATCAGCTAGGAGAGACTGATTAGCTGTGTTTGTTGCTAATCATGCAGGTGGTAATGACCCACAGTTATGAAGCATTTTCTCCTTTTTCTTCTATTTTGCAGTCGTGCTTGCCAATGAAACAAAAGATCTTTAAAGATGCGATGTAACTTGAGGTAGGCAAGTGACACCTCTGTGTAGTTTTATGTCCTTGTTATGTCCTCATAACAGAAGTTGTGAACACTTCATAACAGGATCTAAATTAGTACATTTACAGATAGACTGTTAAGGGGACGTAAAAAGCTGAACAAAGAACTGATAATTTTGAATTCAACTCTCTAAAGTCTTCTGACCTCTTCTTTGAATTAGCTTAATGCTATGTGAGTGCCATTAATTGCAGATCAGGAAGTGGATTGCAGTCAGTATATCAATACAAGCTCACAAGGGTGGATAGGAGGGCAGTCTATTGATACTCCTGGGTGTGCAGGTGCTATGTTACTGTGTTGCTGAACTGGGTCTCCACGCAGGGCTTTGTTTGGTTTGGAAACGCTAGGTCAGAAATGTGCACCTCTTTAGGGGGCGTATGCCTTTTTACTTGGTATGCTGAGGGGAAGGAAGAGAAAAATATACTTTGGTTTACGCTTCCTTAAAATAGCTTGGAAATGAGCCATGGCACTAAACGTGTGAAGGCAAATTCAGTTTTCCAGCAGATATTCCATGTAACTACACTGAAGCCAATTGCACTAGGCTTGAAAGAATGGACCTAAGGAGAAAGTTGGGTTGTTTTCATTTGAAAATGTCCTGAGACTGCGTCTATAATGTTACTTATCTACCATGTTCCTCAAACAATAGCAGTAAAGCATAAATAATTTTTATAGCGAAACATCATTTTTCATGTTATATTCTCTGGGCCTGGCTCATTGTGTTTACATCTAGTATGTCTTAACAGTGTGTATAGACAGTAGAACTTGTCCTAAAGGATTTACAGAAGATCAAAAGTTGAAAATAAACAGAAAAGATGGTATATTTGTAGCTGTTATATTTACCCTTTTTCAGAATAGAATAAGCACTAGAGTTCACCATCACTGGATGTTTAATGGAGACTAATGTTTTTAAATTCAGTATTTGTCTAAGTTCAAACTACAGAATTGTTGCATAATTTCACCCTTTCATAATAAGTTGCTTCTGAAACTCTTTGCCATTAAATAAAATTCTGCTCTTTATCCTCCTGTTCAAAAAACACACAATATGACCCTCCCTTCCTTATGTGCTGGAAAAGACACAAGCTTCCTATACACACAAAGGCATCCTATAGCAAACAGAGTTGCTGTTATTTTTTTCAGGGTACACCTTAAGGAGGTGGATAAGTTTGCAGCAGTGAGGATTATGTAGCAGAAAGTTTTGCCTAAAACAATCTCTGGAGTCAGTTAAAGCTGGGAAACTTCCCACTCATTAAGGCAATGCTTTACTTGTTAAGGCACCTGATCAGCCCAGGTTTTCTGTCTACCTCCAGAGAACCCTGTCCCATGGGTAGATCTCCCGTAACTCCTAGAAGAGGCTGTGGTACCTGCTGTCTCTGATCTATCCCTCAGTTTAGCCTTTTCAATCTTCCTGAGTGCAGAGGGTCTACTCGGTTTCCTTTGCAGAGCTATATGCCTGAAAAATTCTAGCCAACGTGGGGAAAGGCTTAGCATGAAAACAAAAAATCCCAAAGAGCCTTCTCTTTCCTTCCTTTAAGTCTCCACAAAAAAGAAGACAAGAGTTTCAGGTCCCACCCTTAAACAAGATCCAGGCCTCACTAGCAGAGCCAGGCCTCATTTTAAAGATGATTTGGCAAAAGAAACTCAGACAGAGAAGTTTCCTGCAGCTAGTTTGTTTGAGTGGTGACCTTTATCTTTCTCCAAATGAAAATGAAAACTCTCCCTACGCGGCATGACCTCTGGTGAGGTTTAGTCAGTTGCATTATGATGAGAAGATGTTATATATCAACATCTGTTTCTACTGTGTCCGTTTCCCATATGTGTCTTTCCGTGTTATGAACTTTTCTTGTCTTTGTCTTTCTTCCTCCTATTTTTGCTCCTTCTTAATCCTTTTTTTTCCCATTAGTTACACCTCCTCTGTCCTGTCTCTCAGTAGTGTGACAGTGAGCAGGTAGCTGTATGCACAAGAGAGGAATGAAGACACTTGCCTTTGCTTTTTCCATGGTTTCATAGTCTTTTGCAGTTTAACTACTTACCTCTGTGATAACTTTGACAGATTGCAAGTGTTATAACGGACTCAAAATAAATGAATTTCAATGTTGGCACAAAAAGCATAACTTTACATGTGTTTCTGATAGGAATGGGTCAGGGAAGGACTTTAGATGCAGTTGGTAAGAATGTTGGCTAGGAAAACATTAACTCTCCATTGAGAATGAATAAATTTTTCATACAAAGTAGCATGCCAAATTCAAGTCAGAAATTTGATCTTTTTCCTGCATTCTCTCTCTTAATCTAGTTCTTTAGTTAATTCTTCTTTCCAGTAGCTGTTTCCCTTGGAAAACATCTCATGCTTGCAAAAACTCTGTTTGTGTAAAGAGCTCTGATTTCAGGTATTATTTCTTGATAGCTGTCTAGGATACAAAATCCTCAAAGTTAAACTTACTGTGCAGAATACAAGCACAGTATGTATAATTTGAAACCAAGTCTTAAAGATACAACTCATGGCAAATACTGAAACTGATGCTTAATGGTAATATTGTCACTTACCCTCTGTGATTTTTCTAAAAGCTATATCTTTAAGAGGGATCTTAAGAGTATAAGGACCTTCACTGCACTATGGCTCTTCTTTGTCCAGAAAACACTTATCTGTCCAGGTGAATTTTTTTTTCTTAATTGTCATTCTGATACCTTTCTTTTGAAGATGATGCCCTTCTTTCCTTGTCCTGTGGAGGCCTGTATAGCCTCTGCCTTTGTTGTTATTTTAGAGTCTGCCCTTCAGTCATGACAAATTTCTGAATTTTTTTCTGGGAAGACAGGGCAGAGGGATCTGAACCAGAAGTTCTTTTCACTATTATTGACAGAAAAAAGACAAGGACAGTACTTGGGCATGCTGATTGTTGCTGTGTTACCCTTCCTGGAGAAGGGCTGTCATTCTGCTTGCATCATGCCCAGCACAGTAAAGCCCCAATTCTGAGAGAGACTTTTTGGCACTAATATAAGGTGAGTGGTTAATAGTAAATCTGCCATGGAGCATGACTCAACCTTGGTAGTAAGATAAACAGACGGGACAAAATAGTTCTCTTCAGTCTCAGGTTTATATATATGCCAGATTTTAAGCTGAATTCAGCCCTGAAGCATGATATCTAAGCAAGAGCATTTTACCAGATCAAAAGATTCATGAATTGTAAGCAAGCCATGTGAAACTGAAGTTAGTAGCTAGAAAAATGATTTCATAAGGGTCAGAAAGAATCCTGTGAAGCACTGGGGCATATGGACAGATCTAACTTACAGACAAGGTAGCAGTGAGGGAAAAAAAAAAACTTTTATAATTCCTTAAATTAGGAAATCTGGGTCTAGTAAGGGTTGCCCAATATGCTTGATGACAGCCAAGAGCGCAGGCAATGCTACATGTGATGATGAGGTTTACAGGAAACAAGCATATGTGAAATGGGATCCTGCTGCAGGTGCCAACTGGAAAAACCTGAGGAGCTCTGCAGGACTGCCACTGCAAGTACACTTAAAATGCAAGGCGAAGCCATCAACTAGTGGCTTCTGGTAGCCTTTAGATTTGCTCTTCCTGGTACTGTAAAAATTGGTTATAATAATTTTTAGAAATGAATGTGTATACAAGCAGATTTACCTGTGGAAATGTTTGTTCACTTCCAAGGCTATTCAGCAGACAGCACAAATGGGTGCAAGGGGTAAGTCTCTGCTCTCTGCAATACCGTGTTGACAGAAGAGGTAAAACATGACACAGACTGGTTTCACGCTCTTACATCTTTCTTGTACCTCAGGAACACATTCATGTGCAGTGAGAAGAGCTGAGTACAGAGCTCTGATAGGACACACATTTGTTTCAAGATATATAATCATTGGGAAACCCAAATAAGGGGATGCATTTTGCCCTTTTTTGCACCTGTTTTCAAGACTGCCTCTGTTCAGATGAGCAGTGGTGTTAACATTTCTTAAGCTAATTTGGGTTTTTTTCCAGGAGATGTTCTTGCCCACAGTGTGAGTATCTGTGGCTGAGCAGCTGCAAAGACGTAGCAGTCTCAGCATGACACAGCTTTATTCTCACAAAGGCAGAAATGCTGAGTCTTGCTATTCAAAAGGCTGTAAAAGGAAAACTGCTTAATGTAGAAGTAGCAGTGCTAGCAACCTTAGCTATGCTTGGATTGATATATGCACTACCGACTTTTGGTGGAGACCAAACTGCATTTAAAAACTGCTTGCAGATGCTTTTTTGGGGGATTTAAACCTGTCCATGTGGTTGGTTTTTTGTTTTTTTTTTAAACAGCAGCAGGAGATTTTAATCATGATGCAGATTTCACACTTGAAAGAAGTCACAAAATGTCCCATCCTCAATCTGCTGAAGAGCTAAAAAAAGTTAGGTTTAACTGGTGTAGTGTTGGGGAATATATAGAAGGATTTCCATCTAGGAAACAAGCAAAGGTACATCAGAATGAAAGGCAAAATTCAGATCTTGGGCAGAACTGAAAAAAAAATATAGTTTTAATCTCATTTTTTTTAAATTAGGACTTGAGTGAGTTCCTAGAAGAATTGGGAAGTAAATATTTTCACTTTTCATTCTCCCTATTAGTAGATAATATCAGAGCTCATGATGAGTTGTTAGGGTGATGAAATACCCAAAGTTCAAGGCACTGAACTTCTGCTGATGGCTATACCTGGTAGCTGTTGATCTCGCTTCTTATAATGAACTTAGAAAAATGAAATGTTCTGACTTAACCCTTTCTCCTTGGAGTGACCAACAATTCAGAGATTTATATGGTACATGTTTGCCTTTCTCATTAGCTCAGTATCATCTTTCTATTTTTTCTTCCTATATGTCCACTTGTCTGTGACAAAGACATGAATAAAGAATTAATACTGTCTCTCTTCTCCCACCCCACTCAGTACAGTTTTGCATCTTACTCAATACCAACGATTGTGAAATTTCAAACAATGATCCATCAAGTTTGTTCTGAATGCCTGAGGCCTCAGAGAAAGGCAGCACCCATGTCGCATCTCGGTGCCTCTGGTCCATAGTTCAGTATTGTGTTTTCTTTGCAACACAGAACTGGATTTCACCCCTGGTCTTTTGGTGATCATCTGAAACAACCATTCATGAGATGTTACTAACCCTTTCTTAATATGTAGAATTACAGAAGCTAGTGACATGATTGTTTTCTTCCCATTCCTCACAGTAATCCATCTCGGGTAGTTTACAATATATGCCTGAAACAGCGTACTGAACAATTGGGTGTTATGTATTAGGAAAAGTTTCTCCTTTGTCCTGAGTATTTCACATGTGCTTTTCATTAAAGAAGCTAATAAACAGTTTTAGGGAGAGAAAGGAGTAGGAGATGTTGTGAGGTGAGAGTTAAATTTCTTAACAGACAACTTGCGAAACTCGTGTTCCTAGTGCAATACTACTGTGCCTGTCCAATTCGTCGTCATGTGCCTCAGATTTTGGGTAGGAGGAGGCAAAGATGGGCCATAACAAGGCTTTGCAAACACCAGTGGTTGCAGTGCCTGGGCAGAGGTGTGGGTAGCAGACAGGACACGACAAAATTACCCTCCATTCTCTCCATCTGAATACTTGATTTGGAGATTTGTTCCATCAGGGATCCAACCTGAGGGCCAACCTTATGACCTGCTTAGACTGCCCAAGGAGGTCCAGTAGACCTCATAACTGTCTTTCACATGAGGGCTGTTCCAGTTTTATGCTTCTTCTCTAATATTTTTGTTTCTATTGTATGTAAATCAGTATGTCCTCTTTAGTCATGTGCATTCCTTGATTCTAAATCCTAGAAATCTCATTATATGCTATATGCCCCATAGATGTTGATTAAGTTGAGACAACTAGTCACAAAATTCTTATCCTACTCTTTGTGAGACATGAAATTGCACACTCCAGGGACATGCTGATGAAGGAAGTATCTTCTTCACTCTGTGTTAAATTTCTTGAATTCTGTTCCCTTAATAGAAATACTTGATGCAAAGCTGTGCAGAGTGAGAATTAATACACTTTACCTTTATCCTTAGTGATCTTAAGGGTTCTAGAGTTACATGTTTCAAAGGAACTGAAAATTTCTGTCCATCAGAAATTTTTTTCTCTGCCAGTTTGCCAAATCCAGCCACAACATAAAAAGAGTGACTGGAGCCAATACAGTTTTCCTTTTGGCTTTTTATTTGGCCATATGAATCAGCAGGAATTGTGAACTTGAACTCCAGATAAATGGTGTGAATACACATTTAGAAATGTGCTGGGGCAGCCCAAACTAAATCAGCGTTCTGAGAGCTTTCCGTGACTCTCCTGATTTTTCTGTTGATAACAGGAAAGCACTATGAGAGAAAGCAAAGCCAGTGAGGTGGTGGTAATAAAAAAGCTGATACCTACTTCATAGTAGAAGCAATGGCAATAGCATATTTTGTGATATTGCTTCATCTTTCTTATCTTTTTGTCATATTTGTACTTTTCTTCACACTATCCTATCCCAGAAGAGCACATCTTTTCTTTTGCAGAAAAGTTTGCTTTGTTTCTCTCTTCCAGTCTTTTCATTAAATGTGTTTAGGGAATCTGTTTGTATGAGGCACTCTCTGTCAGCATCTCCTTTATGTGTCCTGCCAGATGTGAGATAAGATTAGCCTTCATGGGCTGTAAAGAGCTAACGGGGTTGGGAAGAAGTGTGGTAATAATGCAGTGTAAACAAGCAATAGAAGTCAGCAAGGCAGAAAAGATGATTGGGAAGTTGGTCACAGAAATCTAAACTGGAAGCCTAGGAGAGCATTTGTCAGCTCTTAAATCCAGTCACATCTAGGGCAAGAGCTGCTGCTTATAGCAAAGGAAATGTATATAGCTTATTGCCCCTGTGAGGGGTACACTCAAAAACCAGTTTACATCTAGCCAGAGACAACAAGCTAATACAAAAGTACAGTTACACTGTCATTATAATTTTATCACGAGTTCTGTCCTCAAAGGTGAGCTTGATTTCTTTTAGTTCAAGCCATCTGATATACCTGTGTCTTGGGCTATTTTCCCATGCAGGAAGTGGTGGTTTATGTTTGGGTTTTTTTCACTTTAAAAATGCTTTGAAATTTACAGTGGTGGGGTAAAAATTGCTAGTGATGACTTCAGTAGAGATTTCCTTAACTGCAGTGAAGAACAAAGTATTTTCAAAGTATCCGAAGAAATGGAGCACCATGTTCTCACAGAGTATGAACTAGAAAGGGTCCAGCTGGTGCCAGTGCATCTGTGCTAATCTATGCATCAACTGAGAGTCTGGCCCACTCTCTATAAACATAATTTCATAAATGGGTGTAAAAGCAGCATACAAGACCTCTGCCTCTGTCATCTTATTTTTGGCCATTGGTTCAGTCCTTTCAGCTTAAGCTCTCTCTACTAGAAGCACCCAGTCTCCAAGCGAGAAATGGGATACTGAAATAACAAAAAAAGGGCAATCAGAAGTCTGGCATCTGAGAAGCTGTACTTTTGCCGAATTTTCAGACAGTTTGTGATAGTGTTTCAGGGTTGGCACACTAACAGGTTTAAATGTGCTTTAATCCGCTTATGTAATTTAAGCACCTCTGGGAGTTATGGGCATTCATTAAATTATTTCTTATGTGGGCATTTCTATCGTATTGAGCCAGATGCTGCTTTCCATGAGATATGCTATTGTGCCTGGCCCAAACTAAGCTAAATAACTCCATCAAATTCGATTAGGCTATAAAATACATCTCTGCTATGTATTAAAATGCATCAGAGCACATCCTTGGCTCTTCCAAGCACCTGAAAAGGTTTCCTGAATGTAACTTTATCAGCCATGCTACAGCTGACAGTTTTTCCCCTTCCTTCAATATTACTTTTGAGTCTTTCTACATCATTACCCATCCTACAGACAAATGCTCATAATGGCTGATTTAGTTGAGACAGAGAAATACATTGGTGTGAAATGGCTCAGAGGTCTCCTTTATTGCTATATATTGCAGAAAGGTATCCAAATTAGAGCAAACTTGATTTTGAAGGGAATAAATAAAAATGATTCAAGTCCATGTTCTGCATTATTTACTCTCATCATTTGGTGAATTTGTACACTTGATAGCAACATAAACCTGCATATTTTGTAAATATATATCCAGTTCTGTGTTTCTCCCATGCCCAGGTTGCCCTTGGTCTGAACAGGAGTTTGGAATTTGCTAGGAATGTGAGGGCAAACATAAGTCACATAAGGCATGTACTCTCTTGACTTGAGTTACAACTGAGATAAGATCAGACCAGAAACCTCATATGTGTAAATAATGTACACAAATGCAGTATTGTTGTGCGTGTGGGTTTTTTTTTTAGTTTCTTTCTGAAAGACTTTCTCAAAGAGGTCTACTTCATTTATTTATATTTGAAATTGTCAGCATCTACTTGATAGGCCTCAACTATGTTATCTGTCTTCATATGTCTGTTGGCTGCTCTAGTTGTGTCTATTTGCAGAGCACAAAGTTCCTTTGTGGCTTTGTGCTCTGTAATCTGTGCTTGAACCAGTTCTGTTTGATTCTGTTGAACTGACTGTTTAGATTGCAGCCAGTTCCCAAAGCCTCTATTATAGCCCAGTCTGCAGTGTAGCCTTTTCTTTACCTTGTGCTGTTCCATCTTCCAGGACCAGTTTGGCATTCTACTTCCTGACTTGTTGCCCAAGTGCAGTATTGCCTTTTACAGACTCTGGGCAGGTGGGACTTCATCTGTCACATTCCACACACCCAGGCTAGGACACTGTTATCTCTGCCCCCCAGTTCTTGAAAGCTGTGGGTCGTAGTCACATCCTTAGTGCTGTTTCCCATACTGCCTACACTTTCATTTAATTAAAAAGTTAAATAGACAAAAGACAGCATGCCAAGTCAGAAATCATAAAACACAATCACTGTTAAATGATGTGCCTACAAGAGCTATGTGGAGGTTTCTGTAGGTGTCAACAGCTGCAAGAAGTGTTGGGTTCAAGCCCTATAAATCTTTTCTTTAGAGAAACATTTATGGTTTGGGAGCAAGCCAGAGCAATATTCTTTTTTTTGAAGTCAAAGAAATAAAAGTATAAGTTCTTATGTCATGTTTTGAACTTGAAAACATTCAGGCATCTTCTGGAACATGAAATGATAAAATATTTTTATGGAGTGGGGAAGAAAACAAAAACCCACAAGAAACATGATAACCATATATATCATCTAGGTAATAAACCGAAAACTAACAAATGGTTTTACTGGAAATTTGGCCAGTTTCAGAGTTCCCAGATGCAATTATCTGACATGAAGATGAAAACTGTCACAGAGCAACCCTTAAAATCCACCTGTAAGTCCAGACACATGTTTAGCAAAAGTGAAGGTCACTGGGATATGGTTGCCTACATCACTCTTTCCAAGCCTTGTGGCCAGGCCTCGTTTGATGAGGAGCTCCAGGGTTCAACCCTGACGCAGGTGCTGATGAAGTTTTTGGCTCTGCTGTCATCCTCTGGCTGGGTGTGGTGAAGTCAGCTCTGGCCACTGCAATTATGTTAGGTTCAGTTTTCAACTAATTGGGTGCTGTCTGCTCAGTAGCACTTTGCTTGTCCAGTCTGGACCACTTCTCATCAATCTATAAGTGGAGAACATGTTGGGGAAACCCACTCCTAGAAGGAACTCAAGCTCCCTGTCACAGCATCCCAGACCTTGAGGGAGAGAAAGAGCTCTGTCTTCTCTCATGGACCTATTTTCTAACTGCAGAAAACAGGAACATGTTAGTTCAGCACCTATCTTGTGCAGCCCCTGTGCCTTTTTGTTGGCTGTAAGCAAAGCAGCTCTCTTGTCATTTGTACTGCTGGAATACAGACAAATTAAAGGAGCAGCAAATATACTTCATAGAAGATATATATATATAAAACACATATCTGTTTTAGACTTCAATGGGTTCTGGCATTAGACTTCAATGGGTTCATAAATGTAGTGGCTTCATCCATTAAACCATTCTTCTAAAGCTGAAAAAATTCATGCTGCTGATGAAGTGAGAGGGTCCAATGCCACCCCATGCTCTGTGAACAACAATTTAAGTAGCATTCATCTAAGGTAACTACTGTGTTGAATAACTTCTCTTGGAGCCAAACTTTTAAACCTCACAGAAGTTAAATAAAAATGCTTATAAACACATGGAGTTTTATCACATGCATCTGGAGCCAATCAAACACTTCCCTAATGAAATGTACAATTACAATCCAAGGACAAGGTTTAAAAATACACACACGTTTTAGGAAATGTCTTTGATGGAAAGCCAGTTTTCAGACCACTGGAAAATGACAAACATTACCTTGTTATCCTCAAAGGTGGCACATGATTTAGTAAGCAATTTTAAACGACGTTCATCAGCTCCGAAGGAAATATTGCCAATGGTGCTACCAGATCTAATGAGTGTGGAAGGGATAGATGTTACTGAAATGCCTGACTCATTTAGGACTGAGAACAGTTAATAAACTCCTGACATGGGAGGTCTTGTTCCAAGTAATTTCTCAGAATTCTTGGAGTATATTAGCCTTGGTCTGTTCCCACTAGAGTCGAGGGAAATGCCACCACTACTCTCTGTGGGAGCAAGACTGACCCATTATTTATACCTTATGGTAGTCAAAGACGACACAGTAGTTTGGGTTTCTTGTGTTTATTTTGAGATTGCAGATGGAAAGTTTGTTTCTATTTTGCTGTTGTTTCTTATGTCTGTACCAAAAATACAAATATGGTAATAATGTAACATCCAAGATTTTATTTCTTAAATATAAAGGCAGATAGCATTCATATTTATGGATTCTTTTGGTCTACCGAAAAGGAGAAGAAATGTTGCTTTGACTTTCCTTAACTGTTTTGATGCTAAAAACTGTTGTAATTTCTAAACAGCACTTTATTAGTAATAGATTAATCAAATGGAATATATTCCATTGCAGTGTTAGAAATAGTAGGTACATATTACCGGCTGGAGTCTGTTTTTGTCCCATGTATCAGATTCCTTGCATAACCTTGTAGGAATGGGATTATATCAATATAAAGGGAAGCAACAACAGGACTATGAAGAGAATATAATAGACCTCAGGGTAAATCTAGTTTTCTTGAAAGGCCTTTTCTTCTGTTAGTGCTTCTCACAGAGAGTTTCGTGGTAGTTACCAGCTGCAATTTGATTTCTCCTGAACAGAAATTCTCTGCGGCTAAAGCTATGGCATGGTGGTACTAGTAGAGGTAAACTTGTCTTTGCCAGAGCTTTCCTCTTTTCCTCCATATGTTCAGGCATTGAACGAAGCACTAGTTTCTACAATACTGTCACTGTTTATCACATCTGTGGAGTTCCTATCTTGAGACATCTCGAAAGGACAAATTATTGGGGAAAAGTTGAGTCGCTACCCCCTGATAACTTAAACTGATGTAAATGTGTCTTTTGAGGAATCCCCAAACATTGCCAATTGTGTCTGCAGATCAGTTTGTCCCCAGAGGTTAGGTAATTCATACTGATAACACAGGTAATAGACAGAAAAATCAGAAGAAACAAATCATAAAGATTCTTTTGCTATTCTGCAGGGAACAATCTTTCCCACCATAGTTTTGAAGGTTTAATTTCTGTTATTAGTAAGAAGTGCATATCTTAAAAAAAAATTAAGTCATTGTATAAAACAATACATAATACAGTTATAGCACAAGAGCCCTACTGTAAGTTCTGGTGTGTGGTTGAGTAGCAGAACAGGCAAGTAGATGCTGAGAAAGTGATGTATGCTACTACAGAGCCTGAAGGGCAAAATACTTAATTCCTTGCTAGAGCCCATATGTTGTAGGAAAATATTTTTATGAAGAAAATATCAAAACTATTTACAGTTTATAACTCAAGAAAGGCGCAGTTGTAATGACAGAATGGAAGAGTACAAACTACCTGAGCCAACACAGTGTAGAACACAAATGGGGTCATTTAGGAGTGGTCCTGGCTTCAAAACTACTCCCAGCACAGGAAGGACAGCTGAAATGGACCAAAACAGTCATGGATGATGAGGTCTGAATGGCAGACACGCCTGCTGACATTTTTCTATCTGCCAATTTTTTATAACCTTATAAACAATCAGCAGGTGGGGCAAACACCACAATTTCTACTTTCACCACCCACAGAAAAAATTGCTCTATAGAAATCTCTGAGACCTAAGAAGTTCTGGGATTCAGGTGAGCTTGGAATAAAATACAAAACTAAAGCCCTGACCATTTGTGGTTAGACGTTTTCATGGTGCTTCTTGTGTAAGATGGCTGGCACCAGTGGCCAGCTGTTGCCGGGGGGGGTCAGGAGGTTCTGCTGACCTGAAAGACTCAGTGCTGGTTCAGTTCTGTGCAATATGCTCATGGATCAAAAGACCTTATCTTGTGCTGTGTGCAACTAAACAGCTCCAAAAGTCCACCTTAGTGGTGAGTAAAGCAGGGACTGATGTGATTTAAATTTGTTAGGTGCTTACCAAGGAGATACACATCAATGAGATATATAGAAATAACACAGTGTGGATGTGAAGAACCTCAGAACTAAATCGTGCCCACAACTTACACACCTTGCATAGTTCTCTGGATCCCTTTCAACATAAAGTCCAGTACTCCTCTAGAATGATATTCTGATGTGAATGCTTGCTTTAAGAGGAAAAATGCAATGGAAAGTTGGACTACCATCCCAGCTCCATTCATGTTCACGGCAAAAAGACCTATGATTTAAATAATTTAGGATATTCCCTTTAATTGGTTCTGGTTACACAATCTTCTGTTAATGTCTTTCCTCCCACAGTTTCTCTGAAGGAATGTGCTCTAATGAGAAAATATTCTGTCCGTTTTATTAAAGATGGAGTGTTAACCATGAAGACAGTTCCCATAAAAATCACCATGCAGAGGTGGATTAAAACACGAATCACCAGTGCCAAGGGCCCCAGCTGCTGGAATCATGTGATTATCACAGAATTCAATCTTCTGTCTTTTGTTTGGGGGGTGAGACTTAAAAAGCACAACTACTGTGTAAGTGAGGAAGCAGCATTTGAAAATACAAACATTCCTGAGAAGTACGAACGAATGGTATCTTATTAGAAAACTAATTGCAGATTCATTAGCTAAGGCAATGCAACAGCCCTCCTCACCTCAAAAAGTGCCTTAAAGTGGTTTGCATGCACACAGCCCTCTCCCTGCCCACCTCCCCTCCCACCCCCCAAGAAACAAATTCTCAGAATTTAACTGAGCTTCTTCAGCTCAGGCCACATACGGATATTGGCCCAGAGTTCAGCACCAAAGTCCTCAAACTCCATTCTGTTCTGTGGATAGAAGAAGTAGCCACATTTTTACCCCTCACCAAGTGTGCCTCCCACTCGTGCTTTGTACACCTGGATGTCAGGCAGGCACGTGGCAGCTGTCACTGCTTGTCCCAGGCAATTAGGCTGCCTGCAGAAATCCCTTGCAGTGAGCTCTCCTCCTTCCACACCCCAGTTTTAGAGCCTTGGCTCAGCATGGGCTGTGAGCGAGAGTAATTGCAGCCAGCAGTTTTGCAGCAGCTGAATCCAAGAGGCTTTTTTTTTTTTTTTTAAGGACTTACTATTTTAGGATATTTTGTCTTTATTTAATCTCTTCTACTTGCAAAAGGAAGTCTTGTCAGCAATTCACTGTGAAGACAGATGGGAGAGACAAATAGATGGTTACGCTAGGTTGTCACTAATGGCCCATATGGGCCAAAATAGAAGGATTAAACAAAAGGATGTGTTACTTCATGTCAGAACCTTGTTACATCACTTAAGGGCTCGTCTATGGGAAAAACGTGACTCGAGCTCCAGTTAGGATAGAGGAGATGACAGTAAATCATTTTGGGATGAGGGAAAAGATAGGAACAGCCCCATAGCCACTCCAGGGAGGGTGGGGGACTGGAAAAGTGGCCTTTGACACTTTACCTTACTAGGAAAAGAATACCATGTGTGGGGGGTGTGAGAGGGACACACACACACAGAGTGACCCTTTTCCAATATAACTGCAGAAGAAGAGAACAGAGCCTTCTTCTGTGGCTGTCCTAGGACAAGAGGCTGCCCTCTTCCAGCCCTGCTGGGCACTCTTGATTAGCAGTTCTCTTTTCTTCCCCACAGCAAAAAGGTTAAAGCACGAGCATTCTCATTTCCCCAGCAGGAGGGTGAATCAGTGTACCTGGTTCTTGGATGGGAAGTTTGTTTGCGTGCTCACATCTGTGTACATGTGTGATCTTGTCTGTCTATAGCATGGTTGATGTTTTGCCATAGAGATTAAAAAGTTAAATACCCATAGAGAATTTTAGGATGTGTATTTTTATCTAGGCACCTCTGCTTTTTCTGAGAACATAAAAAATTAGTGCACATAAAAGATTAGTGTTAGGTGAACTTTCAGCATAAATAACAATTTCAGCAGCTTTCTTCAGCAAGCTGTAGCCACTGCATCTGCTCAGTGGAGTATTTATTACAAGGGTCCTCAAAATCTCTCTGTAGCTTCTCCCTGGTGCATTTGGGGATACATCCTCCATGGTCCCTAGTGTCAGTCTATTGGCATATATGCCCTTGGCATCTTGTATATGTAAACAGATATGCTTTTAAGTCACTCATCTGCATTTCTTCATCTACATACAGTCCAACCAAGGGCTATAAAGGTGCAGATGGGTTTGTATTTTTTCACCTTCAGAACAGCAGGTTTATTCTTTTGAACATTTCATCAAGTGAACATTGTTCTCTAACACTGTTTCCTGAAAATTGGATGTCAGATCAAACATTTGTGTGTGAAACTCGGAAATCTTAGCTGACATCTGAGTTCCTGAAAACATGCATTGCAATTTTGCTTTGCACAGCTTAAAAATTTGAATCCACTTGTTTACAGTGAAATGTGATTCTAATTTAAGCTTTCTAATTTCCTGATGTATAGGTCAGAAGGACTTTTAGTTTTGAGTATACCTTTCTGAGAAGACCAAATGAGTTCTGTTCCCCAGAATTACCTGTGGTTAGAGATCAGTGTGTCAGGTTCTGCAGCACTGCAGTGATTTTCATTTGGAATGGCTTTGAGGTGACCGTGTGACATGAGTTGTGGTACTGCACCAAAGAGGTGCTGTGTAGAATCCTTTGCCAGGGGTATGCAAATGCTCTCCTCCTGCTCAGTCTTTCCACGGTAGAATTTTTTGTGTAAATTTAGTGAAAGAATGGCTGGTCAGTAACACAGAACATGACTTTGATATTGATTGGTGTCACTGTTGCGTAACATTTAGGAACTCTGTAAGAAGCAGGGTCAAATCAATCTACGTGGCTTAAATACTCAGAAATAAAGCAGTGGAAAAATTTTGGGAAAAAACCAATCAGATCTTACCAGAACATGATGTCTGTTAAGCACTGAGCCAGACCAAACTCTCCTTGTCTTCAACAAAGCCATGAATTTACCAGCTGTTTTAGTTCTGAAGTAGCGATAACTGACAGACAATGAATATTGAAATCAGTGGAAATTCAAGGTGCCCTACGTATCAAAATATATTTTGTAGATTTAGATGTTAATTTACCAAAATGAATAATGGGGCCCACACACTCATGATATTTTTTTTTCATGTAAAAATATGTAGAATCCCAGCATTTATATCAATGGGGAAGGTCTCAGATCCTTAAAACTAGATAAATTCTTATCATTATGTTGAATACACAGACAGGTATATGAGGCACACAGACCATAAATGTTTTGCCTACATCACCTACAAAATTAATGACCGGAGTGAGCCAGAATAAATTTGCCTTTATTCCCAGGGAAATAGGAACAGGCACTGTGGGCAGTGGGCAGATAGCAGGATGTGAGGCTCTTGTGTAAGACTTTTATTGCTGCATAACTGTCCCTTCTGCTTTGAAGGATGTGGCCCCTTTATTTTCACATAAAAATGCTCTATGTCACCCCAGGAGATAACCTTCTTTACATGTACTTGTTTTTTGAAGCAGTTTTTCCATGTGAAATTATAGATTCTCCTTGAGATTATTCTGGAGTGATAGCAACTACAGTTTATATATGTACTGGCAATATATATGTTATGGACAGCCAGATCAATAAATTAACGGAGGGGAAGGGGGGGGTGGGTAGGTGAGGGGTCTCTAAAGATTTTTTTAGTTTAGATTCACACTGGAAATAAGATCATGACATAGGCTCTATTTCTGTATATAAATGTCCTCAATATCAAACTAGATTCAGATGTAACATTGCGACCTCAAAGATCTGTCCCCAAGTTTTTCATGATCCTTGCATCTGTTCTTCATGGCTTTTATAATGAAGATGTCTTTTAATCATGCCTATTGGCATATGAAACATTAAGTTTTCTGAGAGAAAGAATGTAGCTCTTAAATAGCTGAAGTTATGCTGTTTTAAAATCAGCTTTGAGTCTGGAAAAAGCTGTGTTGTGAGGTTTCCAGAGGTTGCTGCCAAGATGCCATGAGACCATTATTTCACATTTGCTTCCAGATTTATCTGGAACCCAGAAGTGCAGACACAACAGAGAAGAGCTGGAAGAAACAAGAGTTCACCAACCATTTCTGAACTTTGAAAATGAATTATTTCTGGTTCAGTCTGAGAAAAACAGAGAACTTTGAGGAGGGAGGAAGTTGACTTTATTTCTCAACTCTTTTCTATTCTAAAGCAAATCCTCTTCAGATTGAAGATCAGTTTGATTAATTAGAAGATAATTATCCATTTGCTGACTAAACAATAGTTCCTTCTGTTGAAACAAACAATAGTTTCTTCTGTTGAAGTCTATACTTAAAACATGGTCCTATTCAGAGAAATGACAGAATAATTGCCATTGCCTATATTTATTTCTTACCAATATCAGAAAAATATGCTCCATTTCAGAGAAAACAAGAATAGGAGACAATACTCATAACTGGTATCCCAGCGAGCAGGACAAACAAGTGGGTATGTCAGCGTGAGGTTCAAGTGTCTGATTGGAGTCAGACAGAAACGCGACCGCATCTGAATCTTATGCTGTCTAAAAGCACTACCCATCAGCCAGGTACCTATTTTGGACTTATCCTCTCTGGTTTTGATCAAAGTTTCCATCCTGGAGGGAATCTTTTGTTGAAGCTGTTCTGCTTTTAAGAAAAGTTCCAGTTTCAACAAGTAGACATTTTTAAGATGAAACACTGCTTAACTGGGAATCTCATAACAAGCTCTGGTTGCTTAAAGATTTACTTTTAGGGAATAGGATTTTTTTCCTTCTTTTGCATCATCCTTCATTAAAAAAAGAGTGGCACTCCTTGCATCAAAGCGTGCACAGGATTAAAATTATTCATACTTCAACAGGTCAAACTTTAGCTTAGCCTAACATCCTGGGGTATGTAAGCCACATTATTCAATGGAGACATATCGAAGTTAAACACAACACAGCACAAATTACAGGTCTGACTGAACTGCAAGGGACCATTTTGAAGATCAGTACAATCTTTTGTACTGACTATGAAAATTGTTCAGGATCTGGTAAAGGGATCCTGACAAAATCTTGCAATTCATCTGCTTAAATTCCTCTTCAGTGTGTACACCCACATGTGTAAGTATATAGGAGTATGCGATGTATAAATAGGATTTTCTGCCAGTAACTTGCTCATCATCTCTCACGTATTGGCAGCAGATCTTCTGTACATACGTGGGAATGCGTGCATGTGGAGGAAAAAAACCCACACTTGAGTCTTATTGGAGAAGGGTGATTATTATTGCTGCGCACATTACTTCAGGTATGTGCAAGTCAAATACCTACTGACCTGAAGCAGTCATGGTTCAGACAGCCCAGCGTGGCCTGCTGCCTGCTGTCACCTGGCACAGCCCAGGACAGCAAGAGGTTTCTTGATGTGTGGCTTGCAGCCTCTGCTTCCTTAGGAGTGGAAACCCAAAGGTTGGTGATAAAAGGAAAGAAAATTCTACGTTAAAAGTTAGCTTCCTGAAAGCATGAAATAGGTAGGTTCGTGTCCTCAAATGAATGCTTTCAGGTACTGGCCATTCTTCCCTCCTTTCTGTGGGTGAATGGGGAGCACTTTCCTAAACTGAGGGCCAGATCTCACTGCTTCTCTAAATGCTGGGCAAAGATCACCACTACTGCGATGCCAATGCAATGGAGATACGAGGTTATCACAGAAAACATGTCTCCTTCTGTCTGCCCCCTTTGAGCCTTCTCTGAAATTTTTTTTGGGAGATTTATTGTAAAAAAAAATTAATTTGTGTAAGAAAAAATACATTTTAATTTCTGGAAGGGAAGTCAGGTTAGATACACCTTCAATTTTTTTGCCTAAGTAATTTAACTTCTTTTTTAGTAGCACGGCAGTAGAGAAACCTCAAGAAAATTCAAGCTCATTTTTGGTGAAGCAGAACACAATAGCTTGCCTGTTTTTCCAAACAGCTTGATGCTCTTCAAATTAAGTTTTTGGTGTATACCCAAATACACTACAAAGAAAGAATTTCCTGTGGTATTTTGGTGCTCCTGTTTGGCTCCAGCTGGAACCAAGAAAGTAGAAGCCATTATAGACATGAAGAATAGTTATAATAATTTGCATTTGTGGAGTGGTCCTGAAAATAACAATAATGGGCTGTGGTTGGAGTGAGTGTGGTAAAATGGCTCAGTTACAAGCACAATGTTTCAAATGAAGTGGTGAAAAGGAGATAAAGTCATTAATTATAATAGAGCTGGTATACTTTGACCAGAGGTGTAGCTGCCTATGAAGCTGAAAAGGCTGTTAATTCAATCACTGAAATAATTTAGCACAAAATAATTTAAGCATGTCAATTTTAAAATAAAGCTAAGAGACTTTAATTACTTAGACTTGCTTGGGACTGCAGAAAAGAGAGATAGGTGGTACATCATGTTTTATCCTGTCTTGTATTTCACACACAGCGATAGAGACAGTCAAATACAAGTAAAAAATGTAGACAGGTTCCTTGAGCTCCTGTAGTGACTTCCTCTTGACAGATTAACAACTCCTGCTTCACTTAGATATATTTCACTCTCAAGTACAAAGTGATCTAAATTTTCTTTAGTAAATTAACGTGACCACTTTTGTCACTTACAAATAGAAAGGGAGCGGCGGAGGCCTGGAGATGGCTGGCATGATTTGCTCTGGAAAACAAACCTAAGCCCAAAATATTCCTGAAGAGGAACAGATGTTTTTACTTTAATTGAGGACCCTTGACAGGACTTACTGAATTTGGTAGTATCTTGGTCTATACATATTCTTGGGCTATACACTTGGTTGGATAACAAAGCATGCCAGTTTGCTGTGCCAAACTCACACACAGTAGTCATTACCCATTCTAAATACATGGTAATCAGACAATTACTGGGATAACTCCATTGATAGTATCAAAAATAAATACAAATTTCTGACAAAAGCAAGTGGGAACTCTCTTTCCAGTAACTGCTATTGCATAAGTACCTAATTAAAGCAACCAGGCTTGGGTGCTATTGTATTAGATGCTAAAGAATACCCAGAGATAGCTTGTGCCTTGAAAACTCTTGCAGGGTCAGAAAGGAAAGTATAAGTTAGTGTTGATCTTTTTAACAGCATTATTATCTTTTGCATCCCAGGAAAATCGAACAGCAAATCACATTCATGCAGTACTCATAAATCAGTAACACACAAAGCTGTGCTGAACAACATTTACATGACATGAATCACAAGCTGTAAAATGCCCAATAAAATTTCACAACGTACCTGTGGAACAAGTTTTGCAATGTGCAAATAACACAGATTCCCTATTACCAAGAAGAAAAAAAAAAAAGCAGTCTTGCAACGTACACAATACAAATTCTACAGTGCACATAAAAAACAAGTTCCACCATATGTATGAGGGTTTGAAGAATAAATAGAATATCTTAAAATTCACTTAGACCTGACGTGACCCATTGTCTCATATTGAACCAGTATTTGTTTTTTGTGGTCATTCGTTGTCTCAGGGTTTTATTTATGAAGGTGAACTAATGTGAGAACTGGTCTTTTAAATGAATTGTCATATCTGTGACCTGAAATGCCATGAAAAGTCTAGAGCTTGCCTTTTATTGGCCCCATAAATTCGCCCCGACAAACTCATGAAAGCTTCTGAAAAGCAGAAATGCAAATAGAAAAGATTATATAGATACAAATACTCTGTGCTACGTATGAGCGCAATGTACACAAGTGCAAACTCCATGGCAGCCAGAGGAATGAGCTTCCAACAAGAGGAAAGTCAAAACTCACCATAAATGTTTCCAAAACAAATGATGCAGTGAATACCACCTATGGGCTTAGCCACATTATTTTAGGCACCTAAATGAGACATATCAGGGTCTTTTTAGCCTTTGCTCCTTACATAGCAGACTCTCTGAAGACTAGTTAGCAGTATGCCCACCTGATGGTCAGCTCCTGCAGTACATACAGTTTTCCCCTTCCTTCTCAACCTGAATCTGCCAAGTGACAACCTGCTCCCCTGACTGCAGAGACAAGAGACAACCTGAGGTTGCTCTGGAGATACATGTGTATGGGCCAGCGAGGTGTGTGGGTTGGCTAACTGTGATGATTGGCTAGCTGTATAGGGTGGCTAGCCATGTGTATCGGTGCGCCATCCTGTCTCATCCAACAGAACTGATAGCTATGGTGCACACAGAGTAACATTTCCTCCAGGTAGCCTTTAACTTGTGTCTTCCATCGCTCTAACTGTTGGGTTTTCACGTAATGCACAGAGATCTCCTGTTTCAGAGAGCTGTAATCTGTGGTTCGTTTTGGCTGTAAAATGTAAATGAATTACACAAGTTACAGGGAGAGGGAGGGCAGACAAATAGGCAGTATCACAGTATTGGAAAGTGTTTCTTCTCAGGAGACCACATAAAATAGTACTAGAGCAATGAACAGGAGATAAAGATAGGGGTAAACATGCCTAAATGTAGTAACCTAGGCCAAACTGGAAAAAACCAAAACAACAGAAAATATCTTTAAACACAGCCATAGATAACAGAAACAGCCACAATTTTATGATACTGTCTGAAAAATGGAGGGTATATAAAGGAATTGACACTGCTAGTATCAGTCTATAAGCTAAGTACCATCACCCTTGAGTTAGAAAGATGTGTCTCTTCTTTGTTAGTTATTCCCTGTCAAATATCTTTGAAGTACTTGGCCTTGCAGCTTTGGAGGCACATTCATTTTTCTTTAGCTGTAGTCACAGAAAAGTGTAATGACACAGTCCTAATAGCAGAAGTGTGCAAGAGCCTAAATTGAAGAAAGGAGATGTATATTTCTTTGCTTTTAACTGAAGCAAAAAGGAGTGGTGGAAGAGGAGAAAGAGAAGGAACAGCAGGGCAAGGAGAGGGAAACAAAAGAAAATGATAGGAATAAAGATGTGGAGAAAGCAGAAACAAATAAGATCATTCCCAGGCAGCCCCTCAGTGGGGTGTAACAACACGAAGAACTAGATTCTTGTTTGGGAGCAAGTGTACAGTGGGGAAATATCCGGCTTCTCTACACCTGTGAGAAGGAGCATCTATATTTTTCCATCTCGAGCAGTTTCTATGTGAGAAATCGCTTGGCTGCATGGTGGGTAATGGTGGAGTGCATGAGCCCATGTGGTATCCAGACGAGCAGTACTGCAGTTAGGCTATCGCAGCTCAGTACCCCAGAAATATTGCCACTCACATGCTGTTGTCACTCTTGATTACAATACTCAATAATGACAATACTCTTGTGCCTGTGGAAATCCTCAAGATCAGCCAGAGAATATCAAATCCTATTCTCTATACAAACTTTGGAAAAAAGTTTGTATAAAAAAAGACAGGTCTCTATACTTTTCTTTGGAAAAAGGTGAGGATTCATTAAAGAATGACAGGTTTTGCTCTTCTCCCACTTCTGTGAGGTCTAGTCCATCTACATCCAAATGCCAATAAAAAATTATTATGTATACATTATTTTTGTAGTGCTGCTTATTAGTGAAGTAATTTGAGAAACTGGTGGTGAATGAATATTCCTAACATGCAATTAGGAATCAGAATCTAGTACCTTATTCCTGCCTCAGCTTTCAGTTTTTCTTTGTGTCCTTAAAGTATATTCTCAGATCTATTTATTTGTTCCACTCGGCAAAGGAGACTTTGCACAAAGTTAACTAAGCACAAAGAGAAAAGCAGTATTTGGAGGAAGAGTCAATTGTTTGGTTAATTGGCAAATGCCCTTTTTTTTTTTCCCATCTGCAAAGCATCCATGTTTAATGTGATGACATTTCTGTAACCTGATTAGAAGATTTGAAAACTATGAAGTGTTGCCCTATGTGTCCTTGAAGGCCTTTTTGCTCTTCTATACATTGCATAAAAGCTAAAATTACTTTCCTGCCTGCTTGCACATACTTTGGATAATTTCAGCCAGTAATTGGATTTCTCATAACCTAGTCCTTCGAAGTGTCTTATTTTCAGGGTTTGCCAAAGGGTTTACTAGAAATGCTATTTCTTACAAATCTCACTTCACTTCGTTCTGACTAAGCTCTCCTGAAATGCTATCTGTTCCCCGAGCATTCCTTCCGCAGCCGTCACATGCCACTGTGTTTGCTCTGTACTTACTGAACTACATTGTATTTGCATATACCTCTCTAGTGTTTTTTCAAAGGACAGTTTCCGTTCTGTTCTGTATTTTTTTTCCTTGGTTGTTAATAACTTATGGTACTCTGTAAATGAGAGAAAAGCTCGTAACAATCTCAAATAGGAGAGAAGATTAGCCAAGGAAAAAAAGTGAATAATATAGCACTTCTCTGTTGATATAAACTGTAATGATGGTATGAAATAAGTCAATAAATCATCTTGCAAGGCATTTCAAACACTTGTGTTTGCCACTGTGAATAACACACTTGCTGAGACAGGTCAGACCTGGGATAACATGAGATTTTTCTAAGAACTGAAAGTTTCCCTGGTATTTACAACTACTTCATAAGTTTAACCTGCTATAACCTCCTTCACCCTTACCACCAGTTTCCCCCACCTCACCACCTTTTAATTCCCTCCTAGCACTGTGTTCATGGAAATACTAGTACAAAGATTACAGAGGTCTGAAATTTCAGCCAAGGTGAAACTCTGCCAACAATTTTTACCTGGAAAAAAAATTGCTTTTCAGAAAGGAAAGATAAGGAATAGTCTTTGTTTTAATCTAGAATTGCACAAATTAATTGGCTACTCTGAGGCAGAGTTATTTGGCATAACACGTTGCTTTGGGAGCTGTTTCCAGGTACAGTGTGGAGTAAATCAAGCCCTTTCTTGTTTCTGGGAGTTCCCTGTCCTTGCCATGGAATTGCATTAAGCAGTCAGAACGCTGTGGTCAGTGGCATAATTGGGTCCGGGCCCAGAAATGATGGGAATTCAGCCAAAGTTTCTGAGGGAGAGAGAAAGGGCTCTGTAAACAGTTGTAATCGGGCCTGACTTTGAAAAAAAAAAAAATCATTAATGGTGCTGTATCTTTTAGACTGCTAAAGGTACTCTTACACCTTAACCCAGCCTCTGAATATCTGCATTGTGTGCCTCTTGTTACCCTAATACAGAAGACATAGGTCCTTTCAATTCCACGATGAAGAGACAGGTTGAACCCTTACTTTCTTCCCATGTTTTTTTATTTCCTCCCTCTAGTATGAGAGACAGAAATACTGCCAGAAGGCAGAACCGTTGAGGAGTTCTACTACCCAGTGGGGCAGCCCCCAATATGTAAGAGGATAATCATTGCAACTCCCCACTCCTACCATCACCGTTGTGGTTGTATGTAAGTCTGCTGACATCCACGTTCCCCATCTGCTGCCTGAACATTCCACAAATACCCGACCTGTGCTCTGCAGAAACCTAAAGGACAGAGAGCTGCAGAAAGCAGTAAGATACCCAAAGGAAATCAGTCACGTCAGATAACTTGGTTATGAAAGAAATAAGTGGGAGACAGGAAGAACAGCTGGGTGGGTGGGAAAACAGCTAAATGTTGGGAAAAGAATTGCAGCTTTGGTGTTTTTTTTGGTAAGACAGGAAAAAAATGTTTTGTGTGTATCCATACGCCTTAAAGAAATTCTTGTTGCATGACAAAACAGGAAGAGCAGGGCTCATAGTTTTTCATGGCAGGAATTGCTTGCTCAAACCAGTAAAAAATAGTGTTTAGAACAAGGATGCTCTTACCCCTTTTGAGCATTGGACAGGTAAATCCACTTTCATCTCTGTGTTTCTCTAGTTCTAACATAGGGAAGTGACATTTGCCACATTTTCATCTTTTTGGCCCAGGGGATAGCAGCTGCAGCAACAGGTAATGACATTCTTGAAGTTTCTTTTTTTCCTATAAGAAATGACTGAGTCAGATGAAGTCTACAATGTGAGAGAGTGAAAAAAGAAGCTTGAAAAATTACTTGTGTGCCTGCGAGCTTTCCCTCTAGTCTGATAAAATATATTGACTTTGTCTACAGTCACTGTCTTAGATAGAAATAAACAAGCGTCATGGTTTAAAATCTAACGTCAAGACAGAGTTTTCTTCATGTGGAAAACTCTGGCAAAACTGAAGTGTGAGAACCAGAGTGTAGCCCTGCCCTGTCTGTGCTGGCTTATGCCCAGCACCGAAGGCATTGCAGAAAGAGGCTCTACTGATGCCATTTATCTAAAAATCTTGTGTTAGACTTGATGTGCAATATATCTAATGATCTGGAAAGCATAAGTTGAATATTCTCCCTGTAGGCATGGACCTGGACACAGAAAGACAGCTGTATTTTTGAAAAGTCAAGATTACTGCTCAGCTTTCACACCATTTGTACTTATTAAAACTGACAGTGTTTACTAACTATTGAAGAATGGAAAAAAATCAATGGAGCTGGAGAATTACTGAAATAATGTAATATTTTTAAAGCCAGACCCATCCATATTTAGGATAAAAATATACAGTAGAAACAAGGCAACCTGAGAGTTATTTTCCGTATAACCTCAACTTTAGTTCTCATCCCAAAGTTCAGGGATGGACTTGTCTAAGTTTCTACATATCTTTTTGGCCTCGTCTCAGCAGCATCTGTCTGTTTAACGATGCTTGGGAATCTTCATGATGCCTGTGAGGCAGGAAAAGTATTCTTGTTTTCCTTTTGGTTTAGGGAGGAAGAGAAAGATATGTGAAGTGAATTGCCAAAGGGCATGCAAATATCTGTCCCAGAGCCAAGAATCAGGTGCAAGTTTTCAATGTACCAGCCCAATGCCTGAACCAGCACATTTTTTTTCAGTCATTTCTATTTAGGCACCACACAAATAGGAAGACGTGTTGTATAAAGCTTTCATACTATGTGTTTGCTCAGAGCATGGGTGTTTTACGTAATTACTGGGACATTATCGCAGCATTCCTTGGTCAAACACACACCAAACTCACTTCCTTGAAGACCATTTCAGTGCTGTGATATGTGATAAGTGGCTCTAACATCTTACACCTTCTTGGCCCTGATTCAGTCAAGGGGATGTTCCCAACTGTTGCTTTTTTTTCCACAAAGAATGTTCTGAAAGCTCAGGCTGTGTGAACTGAGTAAGTGCTCAGAGCACACACTTCTATAAGAAGCTTGCTTGCCTACTAAGCAATTCCCAGCAATGTCTTTGGCTGCTAGCTATTGTTATTTGTTTGTACTGTGGCAATGCCTGGAGGCTCCAGTCATGGATCAGGGCTCCATTGTGCTAAGTATTGTAGAGACACAACAAAAATGTCTTTGTCCTACTCTTAAGGCAAATCTGAGGTGGGTCTGGGAAAACAACTTCCCTGAAGCCAAAGTCCCAGAGCCAACTTCTAAGCAGTTTACTGTGCTCCAGACTTTGGGTTTATCCTTGGTTTTCTCATCTGTATTGTTTCTTCAACAGAGACAGTAAATGCACTCTGAAAACACAATGCAAAATGCAGAAAAATGATGTACTTATATTTCTCGCTGCTCTTTTAAATAAATAATGACCCAGTGATTGACAGAGATGCTTGGGGACTCCATCACCATCTTTGGCTTTCTCCACCCGTTGGAGTGCTTTGTTGTGGTGACTGAAGTGTATCCTGAGGCAGAAACAACACTTGCCAGAAAACAACCTTTTTCTGTTGGTATTTGAGATGTGTGTATTTTATTTGTCTCTCATACATATATCATTGCTGGGGGTATTTGCACAACAGGATTCTTGCTCCTCAGTCATTCATCAGCTGCTGGCATTTGAAGTCACATTCCTTTCTGTATCACATCACATTTAGTTGCTGTGGATACTGTTATGATGCCACAAACAGAGGATTAGGGTTTACTGTAGCCCTTCCTCTCCTAGAACAAAAGGTTCTGGTTCTGAATGTCCTCTCTGCGGTACAGGCAAGCCAAGCAGTAAGGGTCACTGAGGTAGAATGGTACTGAAGCTCCATAAAGTCACCCACCCTACAGATGTGGCAATGAAGTTACTTATCTCCCCAGAGGGAAGTTGGTGAATGGAAAAAGGAATTAAGCTTATAATGAAACTACTGAAGTCCAAGCACCTACAAAGTCATGTTAGATCCCTCATCTTTGCACCTTACTAGCAAATACTCTAGCATTGGTTCAGTACTTTGGCTTCTTTCTTTTCTGGAAGACCTCTTTACCTCTACTCTCAAACTAAGGATGAGAATAAGTTTTTCCTTGTTTTGGAGATACTCCTTATCTGGCATATGGGATAACTGAAGCCACAATCACAGAAAACGGGTCCAGAAACTCCCTTGAGGGGATTCTTAATCTGCTGGGGAAATATTGTGTAGTGCAAGGAAAGAGGAGATGGTCTGAGAATGTAGTTTATATTTTTCTGACCCTCAAAAACAGCTTCGTAGGAAGTGATCCTGTTTCAAAACCCACATTCAGTTAACAGAAATTTAAAAAATGTTATGTTTCTGGCAAAATAGTAGTATCAAAGATCATGTTAATTCTCAGAATAATTCCATGTTTAACACTGATAAAACTTAGCTATTTTCATTTATATGATGATTAATTCGACACCTTTATACCTCTTTTTTGGATATATAATTTTTTTAATACTCTTATGACTAAAATAAAAATAGAGCTAATAGATTTAGCCAGTGGTGGTGGGCTTGTTTCATTATCATTCTCTGCCATGGATTAAAAACTTGAGAGAACAAACATTCATCAGCTGGGATAAAGACTTTTTTGGGTTTCCTTTTTGTCTTCTGAGATGCATTCCAGACTTTCAAAGAAGCCACAATAAAGCTTTTATTTTCTATTTATATGGTCATATATTATTTTCATTCGTGTATCTGTAACCAGATAAACATTCTGCAAATTCACATGGAAGTATAATCACTTTGTTCTTCTTTTGGAATAGTGACTCATAATTAAATACATGCAGCTGAAAGACAAAAATGTGGCATTAAGGCTGTACTGCTGCATTAAGGGGAAAAAGATGGAAACAGAGGTTCTAAGGTCAGTGTAGCTGATAGGAATGGGGACTCCTGAAATCAGGTTAATGTTCTGGTCCATCTACAGATATCTTCTACCAAGCCTATAAGTTATAGCTAGTGTTTTATCATTTGGCATCAAAATGGGGATAATTATTTCCCTATGTCAGAGGCTTTTTCAGGGAATATCTATTAATGACTGTAAAAAAATATTCAGATAACATGATAACTCACATAAGTATCAAGAGGAAAAAAACTTAGCACCACAGTCAAAGCTGATATTCTGGTTAGAAAGAGCAACAGACAAGAGGTCCTGAAAGCAGCCAAAATTCAACCCTTTACTGTTTACACAATGAGCTAATTCACAGCTAGGATTTGTTGTGAATTGCACGGTGAAAGAATTTAATTTAAAAATGCCTTTTTGTTGAGTCTTGAATGTCTTGTCCAAAATGTCTCAGATTTGACAAACTTTCAGAGAATTTGAACCTGACCTGGATTCTGGACCTGGCCAGATGTGACACTGCCAGGCAGTGCCTGCGGCTCTGGGTTAGGTAGCCACGGGAGCACTTCCAGGGTAGGGCTGTGCACTCCAGGTCTGCAGCCCAACTGGACTTCACCACCTTGCTGGAAGGGGTCTCGGGCTCCTACCGTGGAGCCAAGACTTACAGTGCTGGAAGTTTTGGAAAAGGCTTTTTGGACCTGTAGCAGAGGCCTGTGCCATCACTCAAGCATAAGCTGTAGACAAGGACTCCCCTGTCCTGTGGCAGAGTCCCTTCATGGCTTCTTGTTGTGGAGCCAGCAAAAAAGATGTTAGATTAGCTATTTTTTAAGGCCCTGCCTGTCCCTTAAATAAAAACATATTTCTTACCAATTCTGTTAATGCTGCTGAAATGTCAGAGGTAATGATTGTAATGCTTTTAAGATATTAGCAACGTGCATGGTCATTTTAAAACAAAGTATAGTCTACTTAAAACTGAACATGTGCAGCAAGGGACAGTGTCTAAAATATTTTAAGTGTCTAAAGGCTTTAGAGATGTCTTTGTTTAAAAATAGGTTTTACCCATGCATTTTTAAGCAACCTAAGACCATTATAAATTGGATCATAAGAAATATATTTGTAACATTTTGGTTTTAGTCACTTATCTTTAGGAATAAGAACAAAAAATTTCCCTGAGTTCTTTGAAATTTTCTATTAAGCTCTAAGCTTGCATATTTTTCATCTGATAATTTTCCACCTCAAGCTTCTATTTTATTAGAAAGGAAAATTTCTGTAACTTGACTCACCCACTCCCTGTTGCACACTGCACTGCAAAGGAAAAGCAGCTGTTTTTACAAAACACATCTAAAGCAAGGTGATCTGCGTTTCCACCTAACTCTTGCAAACGCAGTGCTGCCACTTTTGTAAAAAATATTATCTTGAAGTAGATGATTCCTTATGCGATATTGTTGGGTGTTAGGAAATTAAAGTCTTAGCCAAATTGAAGGTGCATTCTTAAAATAACTCATAGCATTTATTGTTTCTGTAACATCTGCTAAGAGTATAGTAAATGACCTATCAAGGAGAAAATATATTCAATCTGAAATGAAAATTGACAATTTTTTTCAGATATTTCCCTTTCCTTAATCTTAAAATTTGCCTGTACTACAGGGAATTTTCATTAAAATTGACCATAATTGGTCTGAAAGTGCTTGATTTCAGCTACTGTCTCTACTAGGATTTCCATGACTTCCAGGTTCCCTTTCATGGGGCACCCCTGGAAGAGGTTTCTGGAATATTTGACTTCAGAGCAATCCATCTATCTGGATCAGCCTAAGCCAGCTGGTAGCATTGCTTGTAGTATCAATTTCATTCTGCAGCTGCATGCTCAGGGAAGATGCTTTTAGAGGCAGCACAAAAAAATGTGTTTTCCAAACACGTTTGTTTGGACTCTTGAGCTTGTGAGAAATATAAGATGAGGTTTCAGTGTGGCTCAGGCAAATAATATATTTGAAAAATGAGATTTTTCACTAATCCAAAGTCCTTCATTGTGGGTAGATCTTCGTGAGTTTGCACGCATTGTTACACATGTCATTGTTAGAGTGTAATGTATTATCTTTAGATAGCATGGTAATGCTAAAAAAAACATAAAACAGGTTGCTGTTTGAGAATAGAAGATAGAGATCTTCATCTTAGTATATCCACCAATGATTGCTCTCCAGCCATTGCTACTGCACTTTCAGTAGTTAAATGGCCATTTCTGTGTATTTCGTTTTGGCTGCTGTTCTGTGCATCTTCAATGACTGAGGGCAAGACCCACACCTTCTGCCCTTGGCTCACCTTGCAGGCTGTCCACGCAGAATGGACATGCATGGGGAGCTGCAGGCAGCCCTGGAGTTCCCAGGCCATGTCCGTAGAGGCGACCATGCACATCCCACTGCTCGCTGTACAGAGACCATGGTCTGCACTGGAGAGGACAAGGGTTACACTGGACAAGTATAAGTAAAATGTTTATCTTATTTCCTGGATTTCTGCAAAATTAAGTGACCAGATTTGAGCAACTTATACTGGTAAACTGTTCTCTGTTGTGAGCTGAGTCTTGCTGGCTTCACTCAAGGAGGAGTTTTGTATTCTGGCCCTGGTTTGCAGTTAAAGAAGTCTGGACATTTCCTAGAAGTCAGAAGATTTTTGGCTACTAGAAACACTAGAGATTTCCCCATCCTAAGAAAAACCACAGGCTTCTCCAATTACAAATATCACTTAAATGCACAATTAGAAGTTACAATAGAATAACATTTCCTGAAGATCACTATTCACAAAGACCGGCTTAAACTTGCAATCATTATTTGCAAGGGAGAGAGAATGGGACTGAATTGTGACTAGTAACATTTCTGTGGATTATACATTGCCATAAGGGAAAGAAACATTATGTCCAACTTGGGCACAGTCTTGAAATGCAAAGTGAAGTATTTGTAATTAGAAGGGTATTTCTCAAATGGCTTTTTCGTCTTCTCCATCATTCAGTCTTGAAGTGTTCAAGACGTATTGTCATCTGTCAGACTAAACAGAGAAAGAAAAGCATTATTCAATTCTTGAAATATTTCAGTGCCCACACATCTTCAGTTCTCATGACTTTTTTTTTTGTTCAGCCATTTATGTCAACGATATTATCTATTCAGAGAAATATGAGGCAATATTATAGAATGTTAAATTCTATTATGTCTTTCGTTCCACGTACTGCCCCAAACAAACACTTTACCAAGTTAAATAACATAACTACAAAATTAAAATAGTCCAGAGGGAGAGAAAGGCAAGGAAAAAGCCAATGTTTTCAGTTGAAAATGGAAAAGTGATGGCAGCTTCTGAGGGCTGTTCTAGGATGCAAAAGAGGATGTTCTAACCTCAGTTTCTGTTTCAGGGACTTTGTTAAGGGCAGAATATTCAAGCATAATTTGGAAGACAGCATTTCCAAGGCAGGAAAATGGGGCAGAATGGCATTTCGATTCTATTTAATCAGTACAGGCCCAACCTGTTTTCATGTTTGTTTCAGACTGAATCCAGAACTCAAGGATACAGTTTTCCAGATAAGTGTACATTGATGTAACTTCTTCATTTTAGAGTGTGACGCTGGTTTACATGAATTAGAGGTCTGGCATATCAAGAAAGTGAAAATAATAGGAGGTTTCTGTAGTTGTGAGCTGAAACTTTACTGAGACAGCCCATGAGATTTTCGGTACTCTTAGGTAAGATTTTACACTCGGAGTTTAGCTTCCAGCACAAATCTGAACTTCAGTCCCCGTCTGAAGCTTAAAATTAATCCAGGTCTGAATTCTACCCATTTGGTGTAATTCTGTTTATCCCATTCTACTATATGGATACAATATACAAATGTATTTTCTCACTAATTTGTTACTGATGAATGACAGACTTGATATAAATGTATATAAAAGTAAATACAAAACTAGAATATAGCAAAATTACATCAAAGGTAAATCTTTGGCAGCTACCTAATGAAAATAATCATGAAGATAATTTTTAAGACTGCACCTGTACTACCACAAATATCACTAGTAAGTGCCATAGCTTTGTGCGTTCCACAGAAAGTTATACATAATCAAAGTGGTAGATTCCTTACAAATATGAGATGACTCATTCAGTGATTTATGGAAGCAGATTTGTCATCCTCACGAGAGCCATCGGCTACACCCTTTCTCTTTGACATTTGATAGTCATTAAAAAGGCACCTCTTTTATATGCAAAATATGTATGCTTGACTTTGATACTCACATAAACTTATACTGGGAGATGCTCCTAAATCTTATGCCTAAAGAAACAAAACTGTATTTTCATAGTTATCTGGACGTTATAAAGTAGCACTAGTGAGATGAACAGGGTGTAAACTCTCCCCTCCTTTTGTATTGGAATGTATTCTCTTGTTTATATTACTAGCATTGTTCTGTGAGAGAAGAATAGAAAAGTTATATGTAAAATAGAGGAGTTCAATTTGCAAGAGACAGGCTATTCTTTAGCAGAATTTTTAAAACTGAAGAGACACAATAGATGAAAATATTTGTTTACATTTAGACACTAAATAAGTTTTCATATAATCCCAGTCACACGTATTACGCTCCTTAACAATGACTTCCAGTAATTTAACAAGTGTTAACAATTTAACAAGTGCAGGGACAGCACTGTTGGTATCAGCATTTGAAAGTTTTTAGCTATTGCTTGATGTTTGAAATTCTGCAGTTCTACCTCTGAACTTATGAATGTATTTTTTGAACAATTCTATATTTTAATTGAAATCAAGTATTTTTGAATTAACAGTCTTCCTTGGGAAGCAGAATTGCAATGACTATAAAAAAGTAATGACAGCAGCAGCTGGCATGAGTCTAAATGATACTTTTTAAAGGAAATTTGATGGGGGAATGCCAGCTGGTCAGCAGATTGCATGACCTCACTCGAGCTGGCTGCTATACTGCTATGCAACAGGAGGATTCAACAAGAATATTTCCTGCTGCTTTACCCTGCAGTATTTGCCACAAGTACTGTTATCACAAACCTTTTGTTGTGTTATTTATTCATCTCTGCAAATTTTCTGTAAAGAAACGTTAGGGAGCTAAAGAGCTCAACTTAATACTATTATTAAAATAGACTATGAAGTTCTAGCAGACCAGAATCCAACAATTGAGATGGTCTGATAATCTTCACTTGGACAAAGAGAACTGACTGTGATAAATAGTGAGTCAAATTAGGTCCAGCTGGAATCCTTAGGTGAATTAATAATTTTCTAAGGTACAAACCAGAAAGCTATTTCTCTGTCTTCTGAAATAAATTGTGAATGCCCCAAGGAACTGGAAAAAACTGATTGTCCTCCCCATGTATAACCTCATTTATTTTCCTTTTAACATTCTCAGAAAATCAAAACCTGACACAGCCCTAACCATTCTCAAAATGTGAGCTATACTGCTTAAGTGGATAAACGCAAAAGAAGCCTTTCACCTTGCTATATATTGTAGTGTATAGATATACAATGACAGCATTCTTTAACTAAAAAAGAATTTTAATTCTGTAGGTCCAAGCCTTTCTGGTATTTTGCTCTACTAGTGTGTCCATGTACAACCTGTGATAATTTTGGACTGAGCATCCCAAGAGGACCTCCTATAAGGGCTGGATTAGTTTCAATGCTTACCATATGACAGTTTTTGCAATCTGATTAATTCCTGAGAATTTTTCTTCTACATAAAATGTATTTTTATTTAAGGCTATAACAATGGAACTATTTTATAAAATTAAAGGTCCAAGTAACTTAGTGTCATATCTCTAATAATGGCCAATTGTGGCTGCAAAAAGAAATTTGGAATAGGGCCAATGCCAACATACACCTATGTCTACATTGTACTTTCCCAATGTTCTGGGATTTCCTAATGCAACAATAATATTTCTCCATTAGAAATATAAATGAAGTACCCATTTTATAGTTTGTGGACATCTGTCTTACAGAAAATAAATATATCCAGATAATCATGTGCACACATACATTGTTGTTGAAGTTTTAATACGTATGTAGATACTTCCCATTCTAATGCCAAAGTGCATTCTTGGTCTACTTGGGCTGTGGCTGTATGGAGGCCTACTACACATCAGTGCATATGTAAAACTTTTACTTATTTTCTATTGAGTGTACTCTCGACAGCTCAAATCATCCAGTCTTCATGCATCAGTCTTCAAAAACTGTGGTCAGTTGAAAAAACATGACTTCATTATAAAAAATTATTAAAAAATCATAAGGGAGATTTTCATTGTCTCCTGAGCCTTAGACATTCATTTGTGGAATGCTTTTTGACCTTTTTTCTCAGAGAATATAAAATAGAAATCAGTTTCCAGTTCTTAAGGTGTCATGTAGCCACATCTTCAAATAACCTGAGCTGTAAAGAACGTACCCAATATAGCTAGCGTTGACACACCAAGCCATTTTTAGGTAAAAAGCTTCAGTCAGCTTTCACAGCCACTACTACATTCCTTCTTTACGATGCTTTAGAAGTTCCAGACAGAAGAGGAAGTGCTGAAATACTCAGAGAAAGGCGCTTCTCTGTGCTAGGATGGAGTCCTGGCTGGAACTCAGTGTGAACCATAGAAGGGAGACTGTCCTTGGGTGATACTGATTCTGGCTTCTGCAAGCCTATGGCAGCGAAAGACTTGACCTAAGATATCGGGCAATAGACTCTGACCTTTTGTGTGCATTCTTCCCATAATAATACAATAAAAATGCAGACTGTTATTTCTGTCTTGCTAAATATCAACTGTGAGTTTGAAACTGTCCAAGATCCAAATCAACACACTTTCCCTAACCTAAAAGCTGCAAGTTTAAAAAAGTAGGCAATATTGACAAGTTGTAGATCAGGAATAGTAGTATGTGCTACAGAAAAGCATGCTATGACAATACTTATAGGAACTCGGATTTGTGACTAGGGTACAAAATGGAATTTTTCCAAAAGCACCTAGGAAAAGGCAGTATGGAATGGTTTTGGGATGTCAGAAAAACTTTGGCAGCCCTCAAGTGGGAATAGCCTTTATGAAAGTCAGAGAATGTGTTGAGGGAAGGATCTGATGAAGAAGTCGTCATCGATGACTTTTCAGAAAGTATGAGGTAAGAGAGGTTATGAAATAATGGTTGAGGAACAAAAAGCCTTTTTACCTATTGAAATTACATTTGCCAAATGAATAGTAATCATTCAATGACAACAGGTGACAACAATTCCTGAGGAGTCACCATGTGTCTCCTGCTCATTTAATCCTTGCTCACCTGTGTACTTACAAAATCAGAGTGAGAGGAGAGCTCCAGGATCAGTTTAGCAATTCTCTTTTTGGCATAAACCTGGGCTTGTCTTCCAGATCATCGGAGATACTTTTATGAGCAGTGTCTCGCATTCAGTGATAGTGCAGAGGATATCATAGTTCTTTCCAATATTTGGCTGGCTCTGTGCCTGCACCAACCCACACCTGCTGTTTCTGAGGTAGACATGCAAAGCTCTATGTCATGCAGACTGAGCTTTTCCTATCCAATGAGAAACACTTGCACAAAGAGCAGATTGCTTACCTTGCAGATATCTGGAGCTTCAGAAGGGCCTGGAGGCTTCAGTAGATAGTTGGTTTGTGGTCATTAAGGTCCTTGTAAGCCAAAACTGTAGTCTCTGCCTCCCCATCTGGAGGATTGTCTGAGACACTTGTGCTGACATCTACCATTTGTGCCATTTCATTCATTTCTTCTGTTTGCTTCTCAAAATATTTGCACTTTTAAAAAAGTTGTTTCTGAAAAGGCTGAATGGTGAACTTTGTCTCATGGTCAGTAGTAATCTTAATAAGAATTAACAGGTATGACAGGCTTAAATAAGTTAGATTAAAGTCTGCCTAATTTTAATGAGAAATGTAAACTTAAACCTCCAACATCCTAGAAACTGTTAGTGCTTTTTCATTTTTTCTCTCTCTGTGTTTTATGACAAAGCATCAGAGATTCCTTTGAGAATTTATTTTTCTATAGAATCTGATAATATTTAAATGTATTATGGCCTAAAATAAGTGAGATATTATTTTTCAAGTGTTTTTTTAAGTCAATGGAACTTAACCCATAAATTTGGGGAGTTACAGCTGTGTGTTGTGCCAAGCATCACAAAACTAATTGAAAGAAATTTTCTTATTTTTCTTCTTGGTAATTCATCTAAAATGCAAGTGCTCCTATTTGTGCTAATGTTGACACTGAAAATAGAATAATCAGGATTTTAATAGGATTTTACTGTGGTGAAAATCAAATCCAGTATTGTCCAATGACTTTGTGAAGGAAGTGATTAACTCTGCAGAGAGTCTGAAGTGACTACAGACAGACATGGAGAGAGCCAACAGAGCTATAAGGAAAGCTTGTGTCTATCCATAACATTGATTTTGGCACAAAGGGAAATGACTGAGCAAGTACAAGAATAGGAAATAGCTGAATTTTGTCAGCTGTTTTTTAATGTTCTGAAGTGGCCTGTGGCCTCTGAATCAACTAGAGAGAGAAAACACCTTGGTGTTGTCTTGGTGTGTCTACAAAATTACCTCTCATTAGATGAAGGATGGTAACCAGTGGCTTTTCAGGGGAGTGAAGACTACAACTGAAACAGGACCACTTTTGGAGGTCAATCTGAGTGTGAAAAATAGGGAGATGGTAGGGAGTGGAGGTATTAACAACAAAATGGGGAACAGCATTATGGATGTATTGAATATATGAATATATATACTGAATTATTGAATATATTGAATATTATTGAAAATATTGAATGTATATATTGAATATATGGATGAGTTGATATGGTGCTTGGGGATATGGATTAGTAGTGGATTGGTGTAGTTTTGGGTGTGGTATGGGGTTTGTGTGGGATTTTTTTTGTTCATTTGTGGTTTTTGCTGGTTTTGGGTTTTTATTCAATTGGTTGGACTAGATGATCTTAAAAGGTCCCTTCCAACTTAGGTGATTCTGTGAATACATTACTCTTTCTCCTGTGATAAACGAACATGCAAGGCACAAGGGCATGTGCTCTGGGACTAGGACTTGTTTACTTTTCAGGATAGAAATAGATTTCCTGAGTTTATTTTGTGTTGCCTTTGGATTTGACAATATTATATATTGCCAAGCAAGGGGCATCTTTCCATTACTCCTGCCACCTTTTCCACACCCATCTGTGGTGACAGGCTGAAAGGGCTCATGCAGTCAAGCAGAAATACTTCTTATGTTCTTATTTTGGTTTCTAGCTTTAAGGTTGCTTCTCCTCCTTTGTACCCTAAAATAAGCAGATTAATAGAGAAGTATGTAAGTGGCCGCTGGATTGCCAGCTAATAAAATTCCATTGTAAGTTAATGAGAGAATGGGTGCTCAGGTGAGATCAGCTATGGCTCTGTAAATATATTTTTCCCATGCATGTGCAGCTTTTTCAGGTGTAGTAAAATACCTCAAAATGCACAGATTTTTGCTTTGTTTCTTGCATTCACTATTTTGGCATTCTTCTTATAAGTAAGGAGCCATTATCATTTGGAAATGTTCATTTGAGCAAATATTTCAACACTCATTATCTGGTAAAGACAGGCCTAAAAAAGAGTGGGTTTAAAAGCAGTTTTGGGTGGCATGGGGTGGATTGTTATAGCAAAAAGAAAATCTAGAATTTTTTTTAGAGATAAGAAAAGATGCTACTCCTTTCTGTGAAAATCATGTCTTTTTTAAACAAAAATAGCAAATATTTTCCAGTTTTCTACAAGTATAACATGAAATAATAGCTTCCTTCCACAAAAAAAAAATTATGCTATGCTTCCTTTCATGATAAAATGCGTAGAACAGCTTTGATTTTGGCCAAATACAAAGGGGAGACTGGTACTTGCTGTGAAGTGTGTATCCTATAATACAGAAAAAGGAGAGCTGCAAACAAAGCCCTTTTCCCTACACGGAGATACTAACTTGGGCTCAGTTCTTGCAAACATGATTCTGCATGTGTTTAACTTCCGATGCATGAATAATTCAGCTAAAGTCGAGCTCACATGTGATTCCACAAACCCTTCTTGGGAAAGTAGTCATTACTGCTGGGAATATTCCATGGAGCTACGTGTACAAGGGCTACCTATATTGAGAACAAATGCAGACAGTGTTGCCAAGGAACCCCAGGAGTTTTGAGAGTGCACGACAGCAAGAACAGACTGAAAGGGTCTGTCCTGTACTGCTTACGCTGCAAAACTACACACTGTGGATTATAATCAGCCCCTTGAGGGCTGCCAGCTTATTCTGCCCACATTTCACTGCAAATCATTCTTCTCTGCTGGGTGTATAGCTGCCATAACGCCACTGAGGTCATTCTACCTGAGCAAAGATGGCAATTGTTACAACTAATGACTTTGGCAAAATGTTGACGCCTTTCTGGCAAAAGTAAATTCTGAGCACCCAGAATGCAGCACGTCCTTATTTATTTTGGTCTCAGTGGTTTTTAAAGGTTAAAAAATAAAACTTGTCAATCAGGTCAATCCCATTAACCAGCTATCTTTTCCCTCTCTGCCACTATACTCACAAAACCATCGTTGCCTAAGTGTCAGAATATTACTATTTATGTCTTTCTCTCCTGCTGCTTTTGGACCATGTCACCACTTGTTTTCTTTTCTCACAGCTTCTTAAAAATCAAGATTCTTGTCTTGGCCCTCAGGGCATTTCTTGGTTTAACTCTCCTACTGAGGAGGACAGCTGTAGCTGCTATTTGGGGAGATGGCCACAAACCTTAAAGACTAGAGCTGCAAACTATCTGCTCTTTGCACTGTATCTTACTGTCATGGTGTCAACTCTGCCTGACCTGTCTGTGCATTTCTCACCATCTTTTCACTTGCTTCTACACTAAAATGTGAAGCAAGTGATCCAGAACTCTAAATGAGCCAGAAGAGCACAGTACTGATTCTTCCATCTTTTATTTTTGTTGTTGTGTACTTTTTAGTCAATGAGTACAGTAAAAGGTAACTGTACAGGGATTTGTGAACACAGTACAAGTGTATGCTGTCAACTGCACTGCTTAGCTTTTGACTGTTGTGTGGTTAGCTCTCTGGGCAGACTTGTGCTTTCTTTTGTATCTGGATTCTTTAGATAATATAATGCAGATTTAAAAAATAAAAGAAAAAGAGGCAGGAGCATGAATTCACACAGCTTTGGTCTCTTGCCTCTGAAAATTATGGTTACAGTCTTCTTAACAGCAAAGACAAAACCAAATAATTGATATGGAGGAGGTGAGGAAATGGTGATGAAAACGGAACAGCTCCTGTTTTGGTTACTAATTTAAGGGCAGAAGGTGGACAGGTGAGGTGGAACTAGTATAGTTCCCTTAATAGTGCCTTAATAGATTCCCTCCCAGCTATTAAGGCTTTGAGCTTCAACTCTTCTGAGCTAGTCTCCAGCTTCTGTAACAAGGCAGTACTGCTTCACAGCAGTAGTATATAAATAAATTAATTGAAAATGCTTGGTAGGGCAAATTAATGGAAGAGACTGGTACAAAAACTAGCCAGGCATTTCAAATTTTAGAATAAAATCTGGTCTGGTCAGTGAAAGTAGAGACCACAACTACCTTTAATAGAGGTCACCTGCCCTTAGGCAGCACATAAACTCTGTTTGACTTGTGCTGTTTAGAAGGAAGGAGTGAAGGCAGAGAGATGTGTTTTCATTTCTTTCCTCTATTGAGTTTGCCATTTAAACCTTTTCTCAAAAAGAAGCAGTTTTATTTTATTTAAATGAATATCTTAATTAAATGAAAAGCAGAAGTGCCTAGTGCCTTGTAAGCCTTTTTTTTTTTGATCTAGTTTTTTCCTTCCTGAGATAAGATACCAGAGTTAAGTTATATATGCAGAAAAGCATGAATTTTTAGCAACTAGGAGTTATATCTCATTCATTTCAGGAGCTTCAGCAATGAACTCCTTCAATAGGTAGTAATCTGCAATACCAGATGCTCCTAATACTCTGAAGAGTTCAGAGTAGTATTTTTAAATTATACCAGATATAGGAGATCAGCTCTTAAATTTTCTTCAGAGGTCTGTTCTTTCACATATTGGTACAGAAATGAGTTTTGAATGAGTTCTTATAAGCCTTGAAATTTTACTCAACCACACAGTATACTGTTCCAACTTTAAATGCCACAGGAGGCTTCCAAAGTATGAAAAGCTGACAACTGAAGAGTGTGTTTGCATAGTACGTTACAAGGATCTTGGGGACATGAGGAGGACAAGGAAGGTGCAAGCATGTGGTGGCTGATTTCATTACATTCCCAATTTTACTTGTATTTTGTACTCTGCTGTTTGAACTACTGTTTTACTTTCTCTTTTAGAACTTTAAAGTATCCTCATTTTAAGGACTGAACTTGTGCAACTTCCCAACAGTTTCTCTGTGTCAGAATCAAAATTAAGTCTACAGGTGTTGGATTCAAGTTCAGCTCTGGTATGATCTTCCATTGCATTGGAAAGGGAGAAATTCTACTTTTCCTAATCCTGAAGAGAAGAATTCATTTCTTCTCTAGCCTAGAAGTGCTGGTTAGCTTTTAACAGATGAGTAACAAATGCATAAGCACAGTGCAGGACAGATTCTCAGCTGCTCTATGTTGGCCTGACTCTGCCAAAGTTGTATGAAGCTCTCATATGACAATTGACAGCAGCTGTGGCTCTGCCACATTGCATCTGGTTATATTCATTGCAAGAAATCATTCTCCTTTGCGCTATGAGTGATAAACCATCTCCTAGAAAAGACTTACTAACTCTAAAAGCTCCTAAATTTCTTCAAGTATTGAGCCCTGTGGCATTCATTTCAGCTCTTTGAGATCACACGGTATCGTACCTTAATTCTTCCCTCCTCGTTAACTTCCACCTTTCTCTTGAGTAGTGTCATCTTCAGACCACTTGAGCGAGCCCCCATAAATGTGGGTTTAGTTCCTGATCTTGTCACAGGCCTCCTTCAGCCAACTTTAGATTTCCTGGTTTCAGTGGGTTGTGGATTGGTGAATGTGGGTGAAGAGCCTTTAATTTATCTGTAGCTCCAATACTATTATGATGCAACTATGAATAATCCTATTAATAATGTGTATGTGTACATATGCACACACTGAGTCTCTCTCACTCACACTTGTGTCATGGTTTGGGCACATGGAAAGAAAAATAAATAATGATAAAGTGTAATAATTTAGGACTTGGCAGGCTGAAAGGTGCTATCTATTTGCGCAATCTCACAGAATCATGATGAAGTGCCTAGGCAGGGAAGGGACAATGCCCTGGAGCTTGTTCCCACATGTGTTGGGGTGTTTTGTCCTCCCCCCACCCCCTGATATTTTTCTGTTCTTTCTACCACTGTAAAATTTCTTTCAACCTTCCTGCCATTGATCAGTGCATATGCAAGTGATTTAATTAAAATAACCTCAATTATGCTGCAAACAAGAAATTAATAATATCCATTAAAATGATCATTGCTGTTCACATCAAAAAGATTTCAGCAATAGACAGGATACATAGATAAGAACCACATAGGCAGAAGAATGTATTGTATGTACACTGACAATTAAAAAAATTCAAAATGCCTTTAATCTCACAACGTAGTTATTCTGACTGCCAGTCAAATCATTAAGTAATTTTTCTATTGAATCTTAAGAAAGAAATTCAGTGAAAATTATGAAAATCCAAACTATACAAGTCATTGCTATGTTGCATAGGGATATGCTGTTGCTGTTGTGGTGGTAGTTGTTGTGGTCGTGGTGAGTGTTGTACTAGATGTGTTAGGTGCTGCACAAACACTGGGTTCAGTAGTGAAGAGAACATAGGCTTTAAAATCTCCAGTGTGAAACAAAGGCAGAACAATCTCCATGTAAGTAGTGAAAAGCAGTGGGAATTCTTTCCTGCAACTCCAGAGGTGAGGAGAGAATAGGAGGCTGAGTTATAGTAAAAGTTTTTTCCAAAAAAAAAAAACCAAAAATTAAAAAATAATCAGCACTTCATGAAAACTAATCTTCTATCTTCCATTTTTACACATGGGAAAACTTAGATAAATGGATAAAGAGGCCACAAAAAGAAACCAGTAAGACACACAAACACAGTAAGATACAGACTGAAAGGCTAGGATTAGGCCTTATCTTTTGACTCTCAATTCATTCCCTCTGGTAACTACATCACACTACTGCACCCATCACCACCAGTCATGTGTTTTAGTCATCCAATCTCTGACTGATTAATTTTGAGAAATGAAGCATCAACATAGATTATTTTGAGCCAGTAGAAACAATATATTTGGTCTACAGCATTCCCTCTTCCCTAAAAGTCTGCTATTGTTAATTCCCAGATAGACTGGAAGACCTCCTGTAAACATGATCATTATATGCTGTTCCATATTTCAGTGGTAGAAGGAAATCCCTTAGGTTGTATGATCTATGTCTGGCTTGCTTGCCCTTTGAGAAGCCTGAGTATTTAAAGAAAAGCCAGTGCTTCTGCACAACACAATAGAGCAGACATTGCCTATGGATGGCAATTACCGCAAATAATTTTTATGGAGTTCAGTGGCATTGCTCTTTTAGAGCAGATGGTGTCAGCTGCAGGTTGTTTCACTATGGCTTTTCTCTTTTTTTCCCCTCTAAACCCATTCCTTTTATCCTTAATGTCTCAGCTACTTTTGCCAAAAAGGCTTTTTAGTTTTGTATTCCTCACAACGGGACATAGAATGGTGTTGAAAGGTATTGTAGCTGGCATAGCCTGCAGGCACTGTGAAGCTGGGTAGAATACTTCGGCTCTTTCTCACTGTTTAATCTTGGCTTGCAGTCATACTGACTTATTAAAAACAAAACAAAATGGAAAAAACCCAACCCACTCAAATATTCCAGCTAGATTTTTATCATGAAAGCACTTCTGTGCCAAGAAGACACCTGGTTCGTTTTGAAGTGCTGTTTTCTAACATATCCAAATTTATTTATATTTTTTTAAGGGCCATGGTAGAATTTTGAGCTCTGAACATCATGTACCTCTCCATAAACATAGCAAATATATAGAAAGGCTTTTACTAATTGTCCCAACCTGAGATTGCAAGGTGCTGACAGGAGGGCACACTTGTATTAGCCAGCTGAAGATTTGGAATCATCCTGAGTTGTTATGACTTTACCTTTTCATCAACATACTCCTGGATCTTTACTTTCTTCATATTTCCAGTGTGGTTTCAGACTTCTGCCTAGTGTTTATCAGATCTCTCTTAGTTTATGACCTTGAATATTTGGAGACGAACTCTTGAACTTGCCTGTTCCAAACCCTATGATTATGGCAGTGATGCAAGAGGTCAGGAGCCAACTGGAAACTCAGTTGCAAAAGTGAAATTCAGAACTACAACCATATCATGAGCCTAAAGAGGTGTTTACAGAAAGGGGAAAAAAAAAAAAAAAAAGCTTGGAAGCTGCTATCCTAGTCTCTTATGAAATTAAGCTGTGGCTGTTGGTTGCTGTTATTGGCTATATAACATCAATGTGCTGAACAGTGGAGAGTAAGTGGTCTTCATGAGGTCCTTGTGTGATCTTGCAACAGGATGTTTTGCCTGCAGCCTGTAGAAGGGCTACTAAAACAGTACTGAGGGGTCTCTATGGCAGAACGAGACTGACATAACTGCTCTTCAGCGTTACGTTCCTGCGAGAATGCCACTGAGGCTGCAGGCTCCTTATCTGGTATTCCTGGTGAACTGTGGATGTACATCATATTTAGAGCAGCCCTAGGGGTTTATCTACTTGCTTAGGCAGTCTTCAGCTTTCCAGTCTTCTCTCTTTTGATAACTTTGCTCCAAAAGGAAAGTCCCAGAGTCTCTCCTCCCACAATTCTGATGTTGCTTACCATACATGTGTATGGCATTTTTAGTCTGATTTCAATTGGATTGAGAGCAGGCTTTTAGACACCTGGCTGGGTTGTGGGATTATCCTGGAATACATAAGGCCCCTCAAGTGCTCTGTCACATACTGCTTGCTTACTGAGATTATAACCATAGTATGTTTGCTATAGAAACCTTTGCCTTAATTCTCCACTAAACTCATCCTGACTAGGATTTTGCATATATTGGCTCTGAGCAATTTCATCACAACTTTGCAATGTATTTTTTTTCATTATGCCATCCTAGATAATGTGCTGTTTGATCTCAAAAACTAAGCAAAGTTGAGGCTGGGTGGTATCTGTTTGAACACCTTCCAAGAAAATGTCAGTATCACACAGGAAATGGCACTACTGATTTGTGACAACATTATGACTCTTCAATTTGAAATACCTCAGAAATATTAAAGCTAATATTTTGTATTTTGAGGAGGTGAAAAAGCTGGGTCATCCTCTTAAGCATGAACCCTAAGGGTTTTGGTTTCATGGTTGTTGTTTGGTTTTTTTTGTGTGGGAAGCCTCTCTGTGTTGTATGAATCGTACATCCCTTGGCCTGCCACTACTGCCCTTGATGCCAATATGCCGACATGTTACACTTCCTCAAGGACACAGTCTGTGCAGAAGACTACTTGGTGTATGATGAACCTGTGACTTCAGTGAACTGAGTAGTAAAGGCAGATGACTTCTTTAATACGAATCACCTATATTGGAGAAAATGTTTCTGCCAAAAATGAAGGCATTCACTATTGAGAAAATCATTATTAAGAAAATTACTTGCCTGCTTGTAGGAGAAGTGGAGGATATGGATCAGGAGGGATGGGGTGCTCAGGGAATATTTCAAATCTAAATTAGAATCAACTCTGCACTGTTTTCCATTAAGATCACTGTTTGTCATCAGCTTTCATATTTGCATCAAATGGGAGACATGAAGATGAAAGACTTACCCACAGCCCCATAGTAAGCCAGTGATCAGTGCACATTATTTTTCTAGTTTCCTAGATGATTTTGATGTACTTTGAAAAACAGTTCCTCCTCCCCTGTCTCTCCTTCTGTGTAATTTCAGAAGAGGTTTTTTTATTCTGAATTGAAAAAAGAACTAAAAGGGTACTTATCCAATTACAAGTGGGATAAGTACAAATAAGATGCATTTATGCCAGCAGGGCCCCTCTCCACATCACAGCCTTTGCAAGGCCTACCACATCTGTCAAAAACCTTATCATGATCTTTTTGTGCCAGTGGACCAATGCAAACTGTGCCAAGAAAAGATGGATCTCAAATGCAATTCAATTGAATTTGGATTACAGGCATGCATGGTCTAATGAATGCTCTTTGTCCAAAGGAAGATCCGGAAGGGATGATACACCAGATGGTTGTGCTACCATTCAGAGGGACAGGCTGCAGAAATCGGCCTGCAGGAATGTCCTGAAGTTCAACAGTGGGAAGTGCCAAGTCCTGCACCTGGGGAAGAACAGCCCCATGCACAAGTACATGCTGAGGATGAGCATCGGGGAAGCAACTTGACAGAAAGGGACCCGGGGCTCCTGGTGGACTCCAAGTTGAACATGAGCCAATAATGTACTCCTGCAGCACAGAAGGCTAACAGCCTCCTGGCCTGCATGAGGGAGAGCATTGCCAACATGCCAAGTGATGGGATCTTCTCTCTACTGCAGCGCTCACTGGGCTCCAGTACAAGAGGGGCATGGACATGCTGCAGTAAATCCAGCAAGGACCATGAAACTCCTTAAGGGATTGGAGCACCTCTTATCCAAGGAGAGTCTGAAAAAGTTGGAAATCTTCAGCCTGGAGAATAGAAGTCTTGGGGCCTGGAGCAGGGAGGCAATGTGTGTCATACTGTCACCCATATCCACATGTTAAATACCTGATATGGGGGGAATAAAGAAGATGAAGCCAGACTCGTCTCAGTGTTGCTCAGTGACAAGAGGCAATGGACACAAACTGAAAGACAGAAAAGTCCACTTTAGCAGAGGAAAAAATCTTTTTTATTGTTATGGTGGTAAATTCCTAGCACAAGTTGCCAGGAGAGTTTGCAGAGTCTCCATCATAGATAAGGCCCTGAGCAACCTGCTCTAACTGCTTGGAGCAAGGGGATTGGACTAAATGATCTCTGTGGGTGCCTTTTAACTTCTACAACTCTGATTCTGTGTACCTGTCTACAGGTAACTGAACAGTGTGGAAAACTGGAAAACTAGCTGCTGTAACATGCAAGGTCAATGGAGTGACCTTTTGAGAAGAAAACATAGACATTCCTTTGAACTCTAGAAATTGTTGGTTTGTCAAATCCTCTGCCCAAGAGAAACCGGGGAAATCACATGCCTCAAAACTTCTACCAGTCGAGACAATCCTTTCAGAATAATTTTAGAGAGCAAGCCTATTTTGGCAGAGAGGTGGGCTGCACAGGTCTCTGCCTGTGCAGAGAAACTTCTGTGATTCAGATATTGCAACACAAAGGGACACACGTTACTAAAGCAGTATATTATTCATGTTACGTGGATGTACTTGTACATGACAGTGACTCAAAACTACAGTTTAAATGTACTAACAAAAAAAAAAAATCATCACCACCAAGGGACTTGCTTTGTACTGTTGCTACCCAGAACAGTTTGAGCTAGCCCTCTTATATTCTAGATCATTTGAGGGATTTATCTGGGTAATGCAAGCGGGCCATAGGAAAGCAAAATGTATAAAGCCAGGTTTGCGAGTCTAGCTGTGCTCTTCCAGGTACCTGGAATGCTTACTCATTCCTTACATATTTTGCCTGTGCGCAGGACCCGAAATTGGAGTTTTTGTTGGTTTTGTTATTGTTCATGTCTTCAAATATGCCTAAAACTTTTAGAGAAAGCTTGGAAGCAATGCCTTCCCCGCATACTGTGTGAGTTCACTCGGTTATTGCAGGGGAAAAGGCAAAAGACCTCTGATTTTAGCAGCAAAGGAGTATTTCTGCTTGCTTACTGCGGCATAAAGAATTATTCTTACTGCATGGCCCCTCATTAATTTTTAATTTGTTGCTGGTCAACTCCTTAACTCAATTCACTCTAATTAATTAACGTGATAAGATACAGTACCCTAATACACCTATTAATACAAATGAGTGGAATCAACTTTGCTGCACACCTGTTCTCAGTAATCTGCGCAAATGCTGGTGAATTATCATTGCCTCTCAGAAATAACATCCACAGTGACATCTTGTTATTCCTTGTTGCTGGCTGATAGAAGCTCATGTTATCACATTGCACAGGATGCTTTGGAAAATACAGTCACTGTGGCTGTGAACTATGGCTGAACTTCATACATCTTGAAGAGACAGCTCTAATTTGCTTGTGACCCCATCAGATCTGTCTGAATTTATGGCCTGAAATGCTATAATATAGAAGTGTCTCAGAAATACCAATGTATTAAATATCGCTAAGGTCCAAAGGTCAGAATCACAAGAGACAAAGCAGGAGTGGACTTGAGTGTGATGGCTGTGAGCTGATCCTCTGTACAAGGAATAATTCCCCCGAGGTCTGCTCTGGCTCACTGAAGGTCATACAGGCCACCCATGACAGAGGGATTCAGTAGCCAGATGACAGCTGTTTTTAACCACAAGATGCCTGCAGGAGAGGTGCTAAACTTGCAACATACCTGACCTTCATCAGAGGTTGTGAAAGAGGAAGAATATGCAGACAATGTAAATTTTATCTAGCAAAAAATGTTAAACATAGCTGCCGAACAAATGTCATCTCTTCTCAAAACTGTTATGCAGATTTGGTTCTTTTCCTCCTCTTCATTTCATGATAAAAAAAAATAAATAATTGTAATACTTGTATTCTCATTTAGCTCTGACGTGAGTCAGTCATTGCCCACGGTGTAAAATGGGGATGGTGAGGCGTGTAGGTTTCTTGGAAGTCAGCAAATCCACTGCAGATCATGGACTGGAAAAAAAAGATTCATGTTTCCAATTGGGAGCGTAAAGTATAAGAACATTTCCCAGTTTGCCACTTTCTCACTCTCATTCTCTTGCAAAAATCTTTGGCTTATCTAATATTTGTATTCCATAGCTTAAGCTTTGGTCCCCTCAAAATACTGAATTAATGCTTAAGCCCAGAATCCCGGCATTTTGCATGTGCTGGAAATGGCAGAACTGAAATCCTGAAAAGCAGTTTCTCACTCAGGCTGTGGCTGCATGAAAGCTACCCCTAAATGTGTGTAGACGAGCTACACCGCCAAACACCTTCACCCAATTTTGCCCAACCTTGCAATCAGCACATCTTGGCTTCCAAAAGTAATCCAGAATTGCTGATTATTTTTGGCTATTCCTCTAGTTTTGTATGTGCTGCCACTTCTAATTGATACTCTGCTTTTTTCTCCTGTACCACCTCCTCCAAAGGAGAACATAAAATGTCTAAGTGATACACTTGCCTCCATTTTCCATAGACAAGTCCATAAAGCCTTAGATGAAGAAGCAATTTCTTCTTCATTCACATAAAATCTGCTGACCAGTGTGCTGTTGCACACTTACAGAATGCCTGCAGTAGATATGATATGGTCCTAGAGATCTGTATATCACTAGTGACCTCTAAGAGCACAATATGAAGAAACTAATGTACCAGTGAAAACAGGAAGGATGTTTTATATAAAACTTAGTTAAAATATCTTTGGAACAGATTGCTGAAATAGGTTACGAAGAGTGTGGGAGCTCAATAGCTAGGGGGATCTTTGCCTGCTTCTCTGTAGAGATAGCAACAACTGGCTTATTGTAGCTTAAATTAGTATGAGTTTGGTTTTGCACTAGAAAAATTGCCTTTGAGAGTTTAAAAAAAAAACCCAGTATTGAGAGGTGCATCCCAAGTCCATGTAGATCTGTTATGAAAGGGAAAAGTGAGTCAGAAGAGGGAAGGATGGAAAGTTGTATGGGGAAAGAGACTGAAAATTTGTACATCAGGTGTACGTCAGTCTTTAGTTGTGAGAAGAAGCTGAACCATACTCCTGCTTGCTGCATGTGGCCCTGATGTTTTGACCAGTATGATGGGGAGAACTGTAGCTGAGATGCCACTGTCACCCCAGAGGAATGGCTCCTAGCAAAGCTTAAAAAAAACAAGTAAAATGAGGTCGTGAAAGTCAGTCGGTGCAGTGTCCTGCCCTTTTACTGGCAGCTTCCTTCTTACAAGGAACAAAAGGAAGGTCTCTGGTAGGAAGTGCAGCATTTCTCTTTATAGCAGGTGGCAGGAGTGCTGAGAACAAGCCCTGTTCTTAGAAATAGAAAGGTGTGGCTTTGCAGAGGGGAGAGGGAGGGAAAGCTTCTTCATTTTACAGCTATGAGCACCACGGCTGACGTGACAGGGAACAATTCAGAAAAGACAAACGCCTTCTTAGAAAGCACATAAAAATTGCTAAGGGGCTGCTCCCGATGAATTCAGTGGGAATTTTTGCCTGATATGTTGAAAAGCTTAAATCTCTGGACTAAAGAAAAAGAGGGAAAAAAGGGAAAAGCTCTGACATATAATTTAGGGTTTAATCTTACAGCTTTTACGTGTTCAAGTAGCTTCACTGATTTCCAAAGGCTTATTCCATTGTGGTTAAGCATATTTTTCTCCAGGCTTAGGTTGCCATGTTAGATTCTTAATTTTCAAACATAAAGGTATGTGAGGTGAGATCTTTCTCTTGTTGAGGTAATGAGCAATACTTCTCACTTATTTCAAGGGTCTTTTAATCTTTTCAAGGCCTTTTTAATTAAAATGAATTATTTAGTATTTGTACAGCACTTTAAAAGTACACAGAGCTACGTAAGTGCTAAGTGGTGTTGTTATTATTCACCTCATTATCGTTTACGTTTCCCATAAAACTAGCTATGACTTAGCTGCTGTTAAGCTCCTTAGTTCTCAAGGAAAATTAGCATTAGAAATGCTTTGACTTTTTTTTTTTAAACCACGCAAATGACTACTGCTACTGATTACAGCAGTGATGATATTGTATAAGCACTAACTGAACCAATGCAGAGGCCAATTATAGCTACACTTCTTTAAGAAACTGTACGCTTACGAGTTGCCATGCTGAACTTCATCAAGATGTTCTGATTTTTCAAGCACACGTACATAAAAATGATTTGTCATTGCTCTGTCACTAACATTGCCTAACATTGTCACTAACGTTTGTCATTTGCAGTCACTAACATTGATACACACCATGCATGTAAACAGATACACCCTTGGAAAATGATAACCATACACCTAAATTATACTGGTGTCAGTGGTCACAAGAGGTACAGGGCAGACTTTGGAAAGTCAAAAGTGGAAGGTTCTTCCTACAAGGCACTCGCATTATGCCTGTGCATACTTATTTCAAGGATGGATACTTCAGGTAATGCTGTCATAAAAAATTGGTTTCTGTACAAGTGCAAGGTGTCAGTTGCATTCCGAAGTCTGTGCTTTTGAAGTTTTTATGCTGGACTGAATAATTCTTGCTTAAAGTTAGGTGTGTGCATGATTCAGTATAGAAGATATTTTGAGGGGATTTTAGGAAAATGATCTGATTTTGTTGGGAAGAAGTACAATTGTAACTTCTTTCTTTTGAAATTAGAATTTTGCTTGGGTCCTAAAACATGCTCTGTCATGTTTCCTCTTGAATAGGTAAAGCAATAAATACAAAAGTATACCACTAAATATGTTAATAAAGCTATCCTTTGTGATATGTGAGTGTATATATACCTTATCCACACACTCTCTCAGTGTTTTGATGTAAAAAACCAAGTTTACTATAAGCAAATATTTTTAATTAATAGAAGTGGGATCTGATTATATTGTGGATACCTCCAAGGTAAATACTGCGTAGTATTATCTAGGCTACAAAAGTACTTGTCTAACTGTTAGTTAGCTTTAGTTTTGGTTGCTACAGAAGGACCAGAAGAATAGTTTAACTCTTGGAATTTTTAAAAGAATTATATGGCTACAGATTGGATATAGTCTATGTTTTTTATTTCTTAAATAAATAGCGTTAATCCTACCTGTACACAGGATGTGGGCCCTTTACTCACTTACAATGAGACTTCATAAAGAGAATCACATAAAATCTCGGTAAGGTTCTTGGTACTTTCAATGTAAGGGTTACTAGACACAATAATAGGTTACTGCACAGGAAACAGCCCAAGATATAATTAAAGCTTACAGGTGAATGGCATTAATTTGTGTCTCTGCTGTATTCTTCTTATTACTGTTGTTAGTAATATCTGACATTTTTACAACTTCTTTTCTCTGAAGATGTAAAAAGGATTTTACAAAGCTCACTTACATTTCATAACAACCTGTGTGTGATATAACTAGGTAAAAATAGATATACAGGAAAACCATGGTAGAGGTTTTGGATGGCTTGTTTAAATGTACACAGTGAATTGCTTTTTGACAGGGCAGGGAACAGGCTTTTTGACTCTTAATCTACTGTTCTGTCTAACAAAACACTTATTTCCACCACCACCAGGATTCTTCTGATATAAAGGGAATTATATTTATCTTTCAGAGTCTCTACATTTTCTTTCAAATGCCTGTTCAAATATTGTCAGGAGAAAATGAAGACTAATGTTTTTGGGTATGTACTCACTATAGTTATTGAAATGGTCTGTCATGCTGAACCTTGGAACAAGCAGCTTTCATTGTCCATAATGACTTTACTTTCCCCAAGAGAAGGCTAACTGCTTGGAAATTTTTTTTCTCTTTTAGGTTAGGAAGGACTCTACAGTGGATAAGATGTGGTGAGGGGATAAAAAGTTAAAAAAAGTAAAAAAACTTAACCCCTGTACCTGTGATAAATTTCTCTTTAACACAAAGTTTTAAGAATTTTGTTTGTTTGTTAAGTTATATTCCTTGAATTGCCTCATTTTCTAAACTTGCTTTTCTGGGGTGCTCTGACATCAAATCATTAGCATCTTCTTTACCCTCTGTCATTGACCAGAATTGATTGTGGCAGCACCAAATGAAAAAAGACCTGAGAGTCAAACCTAGTATTTTCTCTTTATTTCTGGCTGTAATGATTCTTTGCCTTGACAAAAGGGGCAGAGAGACTTATTGAAATAGAAGGATTACAGGACCCTGGAATTCAAGTCCTTGCTTGTGACTGTGCAAATTGCCGAATTTCTTTGGGACTCCACCCCATTTTCCACTTCTTTCCTTCGATCTTTTCTATTTAAATTGAAGCCCTTCAAGGCAGGGATTGTCTATAATATATACTAATACAAGGCTTAGCATAGTTGATTATTTAACCTAAACATCATATTTACTACTACAATGCACAGACCATAAAGAAATGAACATGAATCATGACCCTAATGTGATGGAATGGATGGAACAGGCTATGGGATTGCACAAGTGTTGCAGAATTCTGACCACCTAGAAACTGAAGACTGAAAGAACAGGCTTTTTCAAGGCTTCTTAGGCCTAAATACTTTCTAAACAAAACCAGGGAATGGTATTAACATGAATTAAAAAACCCAAACAAATCAAAACACCCCAAAGTGGGGATGGAGAAGTTAAATTTTACTAAAATCAAAACAGAAGTTTTAATAAAGCTGCACTCTGAATAAACCTGAAGTCAGCACCAGCTAAATAGAAGACAGAAACTATTCTTATTTCTTACAGTACACAGCTCTTGAGTACTTTCTACTGCTCATATTATTGCATTACTTTCCTGTCTAGCTTCCCTATTTTCTGTGGAAATACAACTCAGAAATGTGAGGAGTGCTGTTTTCTATGTAAAAATGAAATATTATTGAAAAGAGTGTGATATTTTTTTGGAAGGGTGACTGACTTAGAATATTTTGCTCCATTTCATGTGTTGCCAGAGGTCTGGAAAATACCCTCATGGGGGAAAAAAAATGCACATACATTTATGCATATTTAACATCCCCTTGTGGGAAGCACAGTGGACACTTCTTGCATTATCATTTAGATTGTTTTAGGATGATGGAATTAACTTTTTCTAAAGTAGCAAGGAAAATGTTCTGTATGGATAAGTTTTCAAACTGAAGGAAATATAGAAAAAATAAAAAACAGAGCATGAGCAGATGTTTAGAGTTTAGGAATAAGCTAGAGCCCTGGGGCGAAGACAGACTTTGAGCAATATTGTGCACGTGTCCCATGTATGTGTAATAGTTTATAATAAAGAATCTGGGAAACTGAAGGAGTTAATTAAAGAAATGCCAATCTTTAAATGGCCTGAAAGTAAATGTATTAAACCAAGTTGTTTACAAGGAGTTTTGGACCATCACAATATGGTTTCATTCAAAGATCTGTAGTTTCTGTCATCAACATTGAAAGCATTGAAATGAAAAAAAAGAAGCCTTGGTTTTCAGCCTTAGGTCTTACTTAGGAAGTAAGCTGCCCATGAACTCCTTACTGCCTCAGCCAAGGTATCTGCCTTGTTCCCAAGGATGAAAAGATTAATATTTTGGCCGCAAACTCATGATGTATAAATGACATGCAGATGATGATAATAGAGCATCTGATAAAATTATGAGAAGCAAGGTTAGATTGGAAATTTGACTACTACTGAAAAAAGCCCCAAGTTGTCTGATCTGAGACTGAGTGTGAGTGGTATTTAGATGAGGTTCCACGCAGAATGAAGCTGTGGTCTCACAGATGTCAGCTGGGGTGGTCATTCCACCACATTCTTGCCTGGCAAGATGGAGGAGGGTTGAACAGAATGGAGTAGTGTGTAAGGGCTCTAGGATGGCGGTTTGTAGGATACTAAATGTCTAACAGGATTAAAGGATCTGATTTGTAGATTAAGAAACATAGGAGATAGGTTGTTGATATTAACTTCAGCACTAAAGGGTGGGTTGAAAGAGGAGGGAGACAGACTCTTTTCGGTGGTTGCCAGTGAGAGGACGAGGGGCAATGGGCACAACTTGGAACACAGGAGGTTCCACTGAAAAATGAGGAAAAAACTTCTTCACAGTGAGGGTGACAGAGCCCTGGAACAGGCTGCCCAGGGAGGGTGTTGAGTCCCCTTCTTTGGAGATTTTCAAGACCCACCTGGATGCAGTCCTGAGTGACATGCTCTAACATGCTTTAAGTAATCCTGCCTCAGCAGGGTAGTTGGACTAGATGATCTCTATGGTCCCTTCCAACTCTAAAAAAATTCAGTGAAATTCAGTATGTGAAAGTTTATTGCTTACACTTACAGTATAGACAACTTTTTTTCTGTTTTTAAAACATCATTTTTTGTTAATTGTCACTGGTACATTAAGCTGAAATAAAAGATGGGGAAAGCAGTACTGCCTTAATATCAAACATGAGCAAGATGATGATAAAATAATAGATTTCTAATGGCTTCCACTTCAGCACCCACTACTTCCCAGGCTTTGATTAATACTTACAGCATACAGTTTCTAATATCACGCATCTAAGAGGCTCCTCTTGAGAAGAACCCCTCCACTCAGAAAGGCAAACTGCTGCATAACTTACTGTCACTGTAAGATGTTTAATTCTTTTGTGTTTCAGTGCTCCAGATTGGAAGGGAATTGAATATTTGAGGCCAAGCACACCAATTTTTATATTAGACAGGAAGTGCTGTGACTGCCTTTATTTCTTCTATCTGGATATCTTTTGATAAAGACTGGAAATCTCAGTTCTCAATCCACATAAGACTAGAACTTTCCCATTGCCTTGGTTTGGGAAGAAAAGGTCAGAGAATAGGATTCAAGTTCAAGGAAACAGGATTCTTGGCAACTTCTGCACCTGACTTAAGTAGAAATATAATGATAAGAACCTTTGTTCTTATCAGCATTTGTCAGCATTTATCAGAATTTATTTATCAGAAATGTCAGCATTTCTGTCTCCACTCCTGCACAGAAAATTATCCACAGAAGGTGGAACTTTAAAACGTGTCAGGATGTGAAAGAGGAAGATTGAAAGCTTGGGTCACATATAGCTATCATCAGCAACTGAAATTCATGTACAAACATGTGACAAGAATGACAAGGATGCACACTTTATTTAATTCCACTGAAACACACTGGATTAGGAGCAATCCAGAGGGATACGCTGAAGAAAAAGGTCGGTCATTTGTTAGGAAAAAGGAAATGGCCCCTTCTCAGCTGGGAAAGCTGGGGCTGGAGGGCTTTTCTAGAACTTTGAGCCAAGTTACTTAGAAACCCCTACAGAGATACTACTAAAAATGTATCCCCCTTCTTCCCTGCCCCCTCCCACTGTTTCCCCCAGTCTCTCCGATGTTTTAAATGGATAGGAACACCTTAACAGTGTAATGTATTGACAGCTATGATGAGACTCCCACGTACATATCTTTCACCTGGACAATCATATGAGTGGAAGACTTTAAATTCTATTCACACCTTCTCTTCAGAGTTTGGGAGGTAATTTACAGAATTTGCAAGCAGATGAAGTTGTTCTTTTCTGCTGTTCAATACATTTAGGTCTTTTTTCCTCTTCTTGTGCAATATTCAGCATATTTGTGCTGACTGATCTTTGAAGTCTCCTGATTGTCCTTATTCATAGATCAGCTTTCCTGTTTTTCTTAAGAGAAACTACCTTATCTTTAGGGTGGGAAGGGTATTTTGTTTTGTTCCAAAATGAAGTCTGACTCAGCCAGGTGTGTTTTAGCATCAGGTTTGTTCACTGTAGCTTATTGAAACAGGGAGATTATTTTCGTTTTGCATTGAAATTTGGGGATCATTAGCCAAGGGATGTGGGGAATTCTTTTAGCCTCAAATTTGTCACTATTACACACCCACACCCAGAAGTCAATTATTTCACTTTGCTGTCATACAATGAACACAGGCCCTTAGAAGGTGCCAGACTGACAGCTTTGAAGTCTCCAGAACAGGTTTTGCAGAGACATCAGCAGTCCCAGTTCTGCTGCACTTCGATCATTCTGAAGCACTGCAACTGATTGACTATAAAACAGCCTAAGTTATACCCAGAATGTAGCTATAACTTGCCATCTCCCAGGATATTCTGTTCTTTCCCTGTCCAGAAGTGTACCGATTATATGGTCTTTTTCTTCCTTAGTTCATTTGAATGCTGTCTTGGTTTGGCAACTATTACATGAAACGACCTATAATTGTAGTGCTGCCTTGTGGCCTGAGTGGGCAGTGAGGCTGGCTTCCTTCTCCTGCTCCAGGGGCTGCCCTCCAAATTGCCATGGAGACCTGCTCCTGTGGGCAGTTTGCGGTCTCACTACCTGTCCTCAGCCCCACTGCAGATAAACTTGAGGAGTCAGGTCTTCCGGGCTATTAAATCAGCACCTCTCACAGCTGCCAGTTGCACAGAATAATCAACTCTCAATTATGCAGCGGAATGGCAGTGGCAGAATAACCCAAATACAACAAAACCAAGGCTGATACAAAAGGTAAATAAATTAGGCAGTAAGGATATATTTAGTGCGCTCACCTTTGAAAGGCGGGTAAGAGGATTCCTGTAGAGAACAGAGGCAGCTTTAAGCAGGCAGAATGGGGCTGGGTGCCAGCAGGATGAACGTTGCTCCATTCAGACGTGATGCTGCGGGCAGGAGTGATGGAGGAAGGCAGGGCCTGGTGAATCCACACCGTGGATAATCCATCCAGGTATCACTGAGACTTGCCTGAAAAATATTATTTTTCATTGGAGATATTACTTCTTTAAGAAAATACACTGCTGATGCTAATCAAAAAGCGGAAATAGACAGTCAGTCGATGCTCCATGGTCTTTTAAGTAAGGGAATTCTTGCTGACAGAAGGGGCAGACTATTCTCTTTTGGCAAAGAGAAAAAATGCAGTTTTACGAGAGGTACAAACTCTTGTTTGGCTGTGATAAACAAATTTTGCCCAGGGCCAGAGAGGCAAAGCTAAACTTTCTCCTCCCCATCTCTAGCCATATCACTCTGCAGCTGCGCAATTCTCCAGGGATAAGCTCATGGACACACTAACTAGCTCTCAAACAAAAAGCTTCATTCTTTGTTTTTGGCAGTGAAAGCAGTGAGAAGCAATAAGGCAGGCACACAGGTTGTGCTGAATCCTTTGGGATGATCTCTCCCATGAACCTCCTGGGGGTAGGACTGGAGCAGCAGCCTTGCTTGCCTGTCACTGTGCGGTACCCTTTCCCAGCTGCATTGCAAAGCGTAACTGCAGTCAAAATGGTCTTGCTTAGCCTGAGAAAACAGGTCTGGGTAACCAAAATATCAATCAGTGTCCTTGGTTTTGACTCTAGGGTCTTGCATTTAGGTACCTAGCTACAGCACGACTGAGTACCACAGCAGCTTACACAGGTAGTTCAGCCACAAACAAGTGAAAGACCTACGCAACCATGTGAAGGGTGTAAAATAGACTACCTGACATGCAGAATGCTACTGTGCATCCAGTATAAAGTGAGATCAGAGAAAGTGGCTGAGCAGCAGTGACTCCAGCTCAAATTTCCTGTGTCTAGGCACAGTTATCAAGAGAGTTGCAGTAAAAAAACTTACTAGCTGTCTGTGTCCTGATCTTCATGCTACTGTGGTTGGAACTGGGAAGAAACCTGAAGCTATGCATGGATACGGTTTTGATGGCACTGATTTCTATAAACATTACAGAATATGAACATCTATACCGATACTGTTGACTTTAGCCACATACAAGGTCTAGTAACAGTGAATGCTTTAATGTTGTTGGCTTTGCTCATTCCACCTTGACAAATTATGGATGATATGTTTAATTTCCCATTACTGAACCTGACTGCTCCTTAGATTACGGGAGGACTTTTATTTTCTTTTGCTGATGGAGAACTGAGGTACATTGTAGGGCTGTGCCCAAATTATATAGGAAGGGATGGCAGAGCAGGTAACTGAAATGAGCTTCAGCTGAACCCTATCTTAGTTCTGTCATGCATATCTTCAGTCCTGCCTAATTCTTCCTCATGTATCAAATTCATCCAGTTTTGCTTGAAGACAGTAAAGGTTCTCTTAATGTCTTGAGGTCTGAAAGACCTATCCTTTCTTCCTTGCTTCATCAGGGTCTTCAGGGAAATAAACAAGAGATTGTTGCTTCAAAACTGAAAATATGATGTGGGTGCCTGCCTTTCACAAAGGATGCAAATAGTAATTTCACTTGTATTTTTGATGTTTAAGAAAAATAAACACACAGATGAATTGTGTTCAAGGAGAGAAGCGGTATGAACAAGAATAAACTGGGATTATACTTTCCTTCTCTGTTGAGGACTGCTGTGCTCTGTCAGGCTGAGAAGCAGCGGTTGTGCCCTGCAGGGACAGACTGCTTCTGAAGACAGCAATAGTAAAAACTGTCTTTTTTACATTCTATTTAGTTAAAAGATGTTTGTCTTTATGGTTGGATTAGGTAGTTATCAGCATCTCTTGACTGAAGCTCTCAAATATACAATCTCAGGTAGTTATGTTGAACTGGAACTCACAGTCTGACTTATAGGCAAGGAAGGTGATGTGGTAAATATGAAATAACATCTCACACTAGTGCTCCATGGGCTTCCTGCTCAGCTTCCGATGCACTTCAAAGCTCCATTGCGGTCTGGTCTCCAGCTGTCTTACAAACAACTTCTTCACCCATGAAGCACGTTGTGGGTAGGGGCAGTTGTCTCACAGGAACCCAGAATACATTGTGTTCCCAGCATAGGTTCTTGCCTGACTTTACCTCCGGGGAACAGGAAGAGCCTGAGCTAGACTGTCCTCAGAGCTGTTTGCAAACTGTTCTCAGAAACAATGGCTGATGATTCATCTGGAGTCGTCATCAACAATCTCCAGGCCTGCCTTTTAACAAACCTTCCTAAAATAAAGGAAGGGGACCTTCCCCAACAGAATCATGTCAGTCTTAGTGGTGGATCCACAGAAGAGTAATCTGTGTTTAAGAATGCTTGTAATCAAGTGATTACATATGCTTGCCTGAGGTCAGACAGTAAGCTAGTTTAGCAGCTCTGGGGACCCTTGTTCCTCTGTTGTGCTCACATGACATGAGCACTGACTCATCCATGTGTGGGGATACATAAATGCCTGCTTATAACGTGTTTTTGCAAGTTTTAGTAATAAAGCCAGATCTATGAGGTTGCAGTCCTTTCTATGGCAACAGAACACTGTCATCACCAACATTTTGAATTAAAACTTCTTATAGTTTGAAAAAAACCTCAGTTCTCCCCTCCTTTTTTTTTTTGTTTATGCTAATAACACAGAAGGTCACTGGTTTAATGTGCATAACCTTTTAAAGTTATTTCTTTGAGTAAACATTTGCTGGAAGATATCCTGTCTGGGTGATATCTTTTGCAAATGCCTGATATTATGCTACCTAAACACACCTTTCTTTGGTGAGCCCAGGAGAAGACATCGGGTCGCCTTTCCAGAGGTATGCATCCTAGTATAACAACAGCCCAAGTGATATTCCAGTGTCTGACAACAAAAGACCCCCAAGTAGGGAAAATGGATGATGTTTACCTTCAGCAGTAGCTAGCAGTGAAAGGATGGTGATGACTGAAGAAGACTAAGATACACTAGTGAAGGAAGCTTTTCCTGCTCATCAAGGATGTGAGTTGATGGAGGTTTGATATCAAGCTGGCATTTCTGGAAATGAAATGTACCTGGTAAAGAGAGTCTACATAAGTCCATAGAAAAGACATCCACCCCAAATCAAAATTACGGATGTCTACAACATGAAATACATGAAATATTTACCTAAGGAAGCTAGAACCATGGTTAAAAAAAAAAAAGAACCACAACTGTCTACTGTACCAAAAAAAATTCCCCCAAAAATCCTGTGGAAAGAGGAGTAAATATTGGACTAAAGAGGTGAAACAAAGAGAAGTGCAAATGAACAAAGGAAACTTTCAGCATGGGACTGCAGGGGATGCTTGTGGTTGTTAAAGCACACATGGCTCTGCCAGATGAAACTTCTTTCTTTCTGTTATTTTTTTTCTTTTTTTTTTAATAAGCTTTTAACTAAAAGTTAGTTATCCCTATTAGATTAGTGGATGTAAATAGTTATCACAGGGGAATATTAAAATCCTTGAAGCTCAGTTAATTAACAGCACATTAATTTTAAGCAGCAAACTTTAGCTGCTTAATCCCCATATCCTTTTTTTTCTTTCTTATCTTCTTCTCTTGCACATCAGTAGATTAAGTCAGTGCTGGGTATTTACTTATGTTCCCTTAAATACCGAGAAGACAACAAAAGATATTTAAACAGTATACATTTTGTATTTCATGGAATTGCAGGAAAAGGTACAGAAATGTGCCCATTCTTGGGATGCATCAACTCACACACACTCCTGGAAAAGACAACAGGGCAAAAAAAAAACAGCTATGGAAAAAAAAATCATTGACAACAGAAGCCTACGTTGCTGTGTCACCTTCCATGTCCTATGAAAAAACCTCTTCCAAAATTTGAAAGCATTTCTTAAGAGCAGTAAGAAGCATATTGGTTTTTTTTCTTTTTCCTTTTCAAAGCAAAGCAAAGTTCCACCCGTGCTGTCTGTCTCTCTTTTTTCTCCTCTCTCTTAAAAAAAAAAAAAAAAAAAAAAAAAAGTTTTGAGAATTTCATTTTTCTATTCACTGCAGTCCTGGCCAAAGTAAAGCCCTCTTTTACATTGACGTCAAGATCTTTACTGAGATTAGGGTTTCATTTCTCTATTGCAGCAATTAGCTAGGGAATGTATAAAAGGCTTCAGGGAAGCAAGCTAGGACTCCAGAGAGGAAAGCACTTTGCACCATAGGCAGATAGCAAGAGAGAGGGCGAGAGGAGGAAGGCAGGAACAGAGAGAGGCGGGGGGAGGTGGGGGGAGAGAGGGAAAGAGAGAGAGAGAGAGGGAGGAAGGAACAGAAAGTTTATGTACATAAACCTCTTTTTTTTTTTAAGAAGTATTGTTGCACCTGGTAGCTAGCTTTACTGACACAGAAATGAGAGGTCTGCTCAGTGCTTAAATAGCTGAGAAACAATGGGATAGTGCAGGAAAGTTAACAATTAACAGTCTCAGCTTAAATTTTGTAACTGCAGGGAACTGGAAACACAGCTGCCTCTCTCTTCAACAAAATCAGGTCTTCTGGTTAAGGGAAGAATTTTTGTTAACATCTTAGTTTCTGAAAAATAAGCAGCTCCGACTTGAATGAGTATCATGCCGTTACGGTTTTAACCAGCCTGCTCATATTTAACTATCTCTGCTCATTTTTTAAAGAGAGAGGCTGAGAGAGGGGTAACGAGGCTTTTGAAATGCTTTTTACTTTGCTCTTTTAAATGAGGGTACAGGGCAAAAAAGGGAGCTGAAGTCATCCGGCTGAAGAGAAGCAGCGAGGAAGATGGGTCTGCTAAGTGTGGATTTGCTGATCACGCTTCAGATCTTGCCGGTCTTTTTCTCCAATTGCCTCTTCCTTGCGCTCTATGACTCTGTGATCCTCCTGAAGCACATGGTGCTGTTTCTGAGCCGCTCTAAGTCTGGGCGCGGTGAGTGGCGGAGGATGCTGACCTCGGAGGGGCTGCGCTGCGTCTGGAACAGCTTCCTCCTGGACGCCTACAAGCAGGTGGGTACCCGGGGATGGGCACCGGCAGGTTGGGGTGGGTAAAGCTGTGCTGCACATCCCTGGTGGCAGGGAGAAGGGAAGGGCTCTGTGCGGTGCCGGCTGGCTCCTGTTTGATGGTAAGTTTGATGGGGAGAGCTATGAGCTGAATGGAGCAGGACTTGGGAAGCTTTGTAAGTACTTTTTAAGGATTCGCGAGATTCCGGAGCTGCTGACCCCCCTGCTCTGCCACTAACTCTCCGGGCAGCCCTGGCCACGTCACTTAGTTGGGCTGTGCCTCAGTTTCCCCACCACTACAAATAATATTCTTCATGATCTTTCAAGATCTTCATATAATTGTAAAATGCTGTAGGTGTTTCCACAGGCGTTGATTAATTGTTTGCCATGTGAGATCCTCAGAGATTGTACAAAGGCTGCATCTTCAGATAGAGCTCTACATAGATAGATGTCATTTATGTAACATAGATAGAATTGTTTTAATTAGCGTAAGAGATAGAAATGAACCCTTGTCATTCCACTGGCATTTTCTATTACTCATATGTTCGTTTTTATATTGGAGGAAGCATCCAGGTAATAGTAAAACTGAGCACGAAGTGAAACAGTGAGCCTATTTTCTTCATGAAAGCAATGACAGAGAGACATGTCAGATTAAAAATGAACTTGACTAGCTGAGGGACAACTACCTGGTGACTTAAGTTAATAAAGCCAATAGCAGTTATGCAACATGTACTTTTTTTTTTTTTTTTTACTGTTAAGTTTTGTACAAACATTATCCAGTGGTACTGCCAGGTCTCATGAGGTAGTTATAGTTGCCTTTTATAGATTGAAAAGGTGGACCCAAAAAGATGAATTTTCTTGCACAGGCCACCCAGTAAGTAAGTAGAAAAACTGGATTCAGAGCTCTGTGGCTTCCAAAACAGTGCTTAGTCTGTTGATGTGTTGTCTTATTTAGACCATCTAATTTAATGTATCCCATGTGATGTCATGAGGTCATTGGGGTTCTATCCAGATGATAGCTATGTATCTTCTGAAATATTCTCTTTGTATTGCCTTCTTCCCAGTCATTTTTTGCTACCCCACAGAAGCTTTTGTATTTGCTCTTATTGTGAAGAGCTAGTGGTGTTGGTGCCTGTTGGCTTTGTGATACGGAACACAAGCTGCTTAGCCTGAAACCCAAGCCACGGGGACATTAATTTTCAGTGTAAGACAAATATAAATAACATAAGCTTTTGCCAAATGGGTCAACCTCTTGCTGCCACCCTAGGAATTGGCCAGCTGGCTACCCAAATAAAGTAATGCTGAATGAAGCTCTGTGTTCTCCTAGCCCTTCTAGTTTCTGTTTTGAGACTCTTCATAGACATTAGTAAGTAAATTTTACACTGGCCTTGTTAAATGGGCAGGTGAATGCCTTGTCCGTAAAATGGGAACAATTACAAGGCAGGACACTTAACATACAACTGGGCCAAGGCTCCAGTGGAAGTTGGTAGCATAGCTCTGAAACAGCCAAGTTCTCATTTTTGCAACCTGTATGTGGAGAAGATGTGAAGCTGTAAGGAACCTTGTATCTGTGAGATATTTTCTATCTCATTTTTCTTAAATAACACAATTTTTTAAAAAATAAAGATGTCACGTGACTTTATGTACTTTCCAAAGTCATACTTTGCTTTTCGTCAGTGCTATTGATGTCAACCATAGAAGCTACAGGGGGGATGTTGTGCTGGCAATGAAACACATATCTTATACTTTGGTAATTAAAAACTCTCCCGTATCACCATTAAATGACCTAGCCAGTCAGGCTAATGAGGTTTTAAGGTCCCTAGAATGAATTCTGTGCCTCATTGAACACAGCAGAAAAATGCATATAAACATAACCAAATTTTATCGCCTTGTCGCATAAGGAGGAAAAAATCCATTGATGCCAGCTATCCTTAAGATGAAACCAATTGTCTGACAATTTATAAAAAGATTTTGTTTTCTTTAATAGAATTATGGGCCATAAGGACAGAAGATCATTGTGAACTTGATTGTCACAGAATTATAGATAAATGTAGAAATCACTATTGTAGAATCCACTATTGTAGAAATTATAGAGGGGACACGATTAACTGAGAAGCAATATTAGGAGAGGAGTCATCACCTCCACAATAGAAGAGGCTCTTCTGCTGCTTCTGTAAGAAAGAGAAAGGAAAAAAAAGTTTCAGCTGGAAAGCTGTACTGGTAGAGTTGAAAAAATTTGAAATATACTCTGCTTTGTGGCATGTTTAAAAAGCATGAGAAATAGTGAAATATATTAAACACTGTCACACAAAGCAGCTTTTTCCTTAAAGTATCTTTTTCTGAATCCTGAATAGGACTGCCCAGTTGTGATATCTTAATCTTAGCCAATTAGTGAGGTTAGGAAATGAAAATATTAATTATGGAATCAGGATATTAAACAGCATGGTAAAATGCAGTTGATACCATAACTGTGATTGCTTGTTGCTCCGAGCTAATGCCAGCTATTAGGAAAGAACTTAAGCAAGTGCTTAGGCTGATTCCATTGAGTAGTATTTATGAAGTAATCACCAGTTTTCAGCTAGAGTGCCAGAATTGCAGATGTCTGAGATAAGCCAAAGCTAGACTGCCAGTTAGCAGAAGTTGGGGTTAAAAGAGTCACTATGCTTGGTTTTACTGGTTTAAGTGACACTATGTTTTGTGTCACTTACACAACTCTTCCTGAGTACATTTCATAGTGTTTTTCAGAAAAGTACTTGATACAAAATTTTCATTCACAGAAAAATTTACTGGAAGCCATTCCAGTGGGTAGATACTAGATTCTGAATTAAAGTAAATTTACTATGAGAAAGGGGTGCTGCCTTGAAAGCTTACAGACTGCCCCAGAATTAAGTGATTTTATTTCAAGACTAGATTGTACAAGAGATGGTCTTGGAATAGTTAGAATATGTTTGAAAATAGCTGTTCTGATGCATTTGCCCTTCTAGAAAAACTTTTAAATGTCTTACACAAATTTCAACTTGCTTTTGTTCACTTTTTGATATTAGGTATTACTGCACATGACTTTTTCGTTAGGGCAATTATTTCATGGGCAAGATTATCTAGCACCAGTTGAAGATTTTAACATCTTAAGAAGGGAAGCAACGCAAAGTTTGTTGTACTATATGTAGAGTATATTCAGTATACTTCTTTTATTGAAACATTCTATGATTCTATGCTTTCTCCACATTGCAGCTCCACTGGAATCAAAGGGATTGATCTTTTGTTTATTTTTATTTTCCTACGTATATTTTATCAACGATTAATATATTTCTCTTTGCCTTCTTATCTCTGAGTTCAGTATCTGTCACATGCAGTGTTGATATTGTCTACGCTGCACCAGCTTTGTGATTTGAACATCCTCCTCAAATTCTTTCCTGAGAGGCAAGTGTGTCTTACATTCCAACAAGGGAGTCTTTAGAGACAGATTAATTGTCATAAATAGAGCTAGTAGTCAAGTTACATTAACTTTATATAATTGAAAGAGTGAAACTGTTTTATTTAGGTGTTATTTTTCTAATTTATTGTTGTGTTCTGTTTATCTACAGAAATGAGTGGATTGACTCCTGAAGAGCAAATCATGCATGTATGTGTGTGTAGGTATTTGCACTTTCATATGTGTTTGTATATATACAGATATATCTATGTGTGTGTATCTGTCTCTATATACATACCTATATATATGTGTATGTGTATAAATGCAAAAATACACACACAGAGGCATAAATAATCTGCCCTTCCAGGAGTTAGTCCACTCTCGTTTCTCTGTATATATATACATATATATGTGTGTATGTATACACATGTATAGGTATGAATGCAACCACAACTACTGATAAAAAAAATCGAAAGACATTTTTGGGAGGGTGTTAGTCTGTATGATTTATATAGGCCATCTGTACAAATGCCAGCGAGGCATTTGTTTTAGCCCACAGTGTGTATACTGAATGTGTCACATAATACAGAAATCCAGAGAAAAAGCTAAATAAGTTTTGAAAAAAAAAGTTGTATTTACTTTTAAATGCTTTTTTTACCTGCTAAGTTCCATGCTTTAGTTAGTATTGTGATGAATCTGCTTTCTAGGATCCAAAGGTGAGACATGGTTATCTTAAAATGCTTTTAGAATGGGTACAAAACCAGTTGCACCCATTAGCAGTGGCCCAGTGGTGAAGCCTCACACTGGGAGCTTTTCTAGTGCCAGATCCAAGCTTTATGTTTCAGCAACACAGAGCTACTGTTCCTGCTCTCCAGTAGAGACCTGTAAGGCTATCTAAGGGGAAATCCTTCCTCTTCACCACAGTGCAGGGAGTTAGGCAGAAGACCTTAATGGAATTCTCCCTGAAGCAGACAAATGCTTAGGAATGCTGTGTTGCAAACTATGGGGGTAACATACATGTGTGCATATACACACGTGTGTAAATGTATGTTGCAGCCCTTAGAAGGATGCCAGTATCTCAAGCGATGGATGGTGATGGGTATGTGTATGTACTTCTGCAGATTTTTACTGTTTTTAGAGCGGGCCAGCAGCAAGCTCTGGCACAACAGACCCAGCATGGAGGGAATGGCTGGCACAGGATCCCAGCTTCACAGCAGAGGCCCAGCTCTGGATGTAGCAGCAAGTAGACTGGTTCAGTAAACACACAGTGGGATTTTCCTGAGATTTCTGGGAGGCACAATTAAGTTACCTTTGGCCACTAGTGCCTGCTTGATAGGTTTGCTTTCTCCTTAAAAAAAATCAGTATGCAAAGCAGGATAGCTCAAGAACTGGGTGTTAAGTGCATGCTGCACAGCATTATAACAGATAAATCTATATATGAAAGTAATATAACAGCATGATCTGTTTGACTGTCCAGTAACTCTTTGCTTTTGGGGGAAATCTTTTGAAGGTTGGAACAAAGACATAACCTCTATACTTATTACTTGTATTTATTTTGTCTGGCAAGGTAAGGAAGTGTTTCTCTCTGCATTTTACAGTGATAAAGGGAATTTGTAAAATAAGTGCTGTCCCAAAGAGAGCGTGTTGTATGGTTTCAGGGCTTAGAGCTAGGCATTGTGTGGTATTAAAAATATTTCATTGGTTTTACAAAGTTCAGCCTCAGCAGAATTGTTTTCATTGACATTTTCAAATGAAAACAATCATGAAAGAAGTGAGAAAAACAAAACATAACCACAATTAAAACCTTTCTTGCAGTGTTTGGAACATAAATTCAACAGGATTTGGGCTTGTTATTATTATTAAAACATTGTCATTATTATTAATATATAATCATGTTTGTTATAGTAGTGTCTGAGGACCAAGACCCAGGACTAATTGTACTAGGCAGTGTCCTACTCAAGAGGAACAGACAGTTTGTCCCACAGAGCTTATAGTTCAAACACTTAAGGCAGACAAAGGGTCGGAAAAGGAAGATGACGACTTCTGTCCCACATGCAGCCTCATCCTACCCCTTTCATTTTGCAGATTTAACTTCATGTCTTCTATGCTACCCCATTGCAGTCTTCCATTTTCACCCTTGTGCAAAAAATTGACTGAAAGGACTGCTTGCCTTTTTGTCAAACCCTTGTGAAAACCACCTTTGGCTGTGGTAGACACAGAAAGTTAGCTAAGAGGCACCACCCAGGAAAAGGATTGTACTCGGTCCTTGCATCCAGCTCTGCCTGTCCAACAAAACCACCACTGTAGTTCATTCATACAGTGCTAAAGCTGAGTTTAAAAAAAAATAAATCCAAATTTACTTCAAATGTCCTCCATGTGCTGACTAACAAAGGCTGGTGAAGGCCTCTGTCACCTGTAGGTAGAGTCCACAAGGACAGTCAGTGGCCCAGAGGCCCTGAGGTTGTAGGCTATGCTCCCATCTTGAAGGAAGCATAAGCCCTTAAGAACCTTGCTGTAGGCTCCCTGATCAGAGGAACTAAAATTATCCATTTTCTTTTACAAGAGTGCAAGGCAAAAGGCTTCTTTATGCCATGCATGCTCATTTGTGGGACTGGCAGTTTTTAAATAGAGAGAGCAGCATTTGACTAGTTATTTTTATCTGGACTGTGCCCTTTTAATTTGTCTCCCACTTCCCTCCCTCAGCTCCACACACCTGATCCTAAATAAAGACTCTGGACTCTGGGAGTTAATTCCAGTCCGATTCGGGTAATCGAGTCTTGTAAAGTAAGCTGCCACATCCCCATGACAAATGAAGAGCTCCCACTCCCATACACTACCCCAGACAAGGGACTTCTGTACTTTTTATCCACTGCCTAACTCTGGGTCATAGAAATAAAGAAAAAATAAATAAATTGTATAATTCTCTAGCCAGAGTCTGATTATGATTTGGATGAAGCACTGAGAAGTATTGGGCTGTTCAGAGGCTATATTTGGCTGAATGGAATCAAATCAAAGCAGAGAATTTGAAAAGGAGCAAAAAGCTCCAGGGATTCAGTTCATTACCAATCACTGGACTCCAGTCCCAAACACAGCATGTCCATATTTAAATGGCTAATATCACAGACTGCTAATTGTCTGGCAACACCTATTTTCTTTAGGGAGTTGACACAGCCTGATGGGTCTGCCAAACTGTTTGAAAATCCCTCATGCAGGGAATGAAAGCTGTCTTCCAGTGCACAGGATCCCAGGAGAGTTATGCTAAAGCTGATAAAAGCAAAACAAGAAAAAAGAAAAGGTAAATGAGGAGGTGATGTTTTGTCCATGGGGCTTTTCCTAGTCCTTTTGGAGAATGTACAACAAAGTTAGCAGTATGTGCTATTTCTAGACTGTAGTTTATGAATAGGGCTTTCTTTCCCGCTCCTAAGTCTCCTTCATTTTGCAGTCTGCGTGCTAAAGCATCGGCAAACCTTTTTCCCTTTTCGCTCAGCGTGCAGACTCCGGGGAGGAGATGCAGTAGCACTCGTCTCAAACAAATACAAAATTTGCACAAATGATCCAAGTCACTTCTTTGGTGTTGGGCTGGTGCTCTTGATGATGGCTGGGCTGGCTCTCGGTTTTGGTTGGCCTACCTTGTGTGTCCCACGTAGGCTGCGTGGGAGAGGCTGCCTGCGCGCTGTTCCGTTTGCACCTCGTCCAGAAGGCTGGCGCCGAGTGCCCGAATGTTCACGCACACGTGATTATAGAAATGCTGGATTGCGTGTGAGGGAGATTCTGCTAGTTTGTTTCTCAGAATTTATATTTTGCCTGTCTTTGTGTAAGATTTCAAAAGCGGTTTGGCTGAATACATGGGGTTTTTTGTTTGTTTTCTCATTGCGTTGATTTTCTTTTCCAAGAGCTATTTTTTCTTTCAATAAATAACAACAAAGAAGACAGCCAAGGCCTACAATGCAGATGATCAGCAAGGATGATATTGTCATCCTGTGTCAATCGGTTCCCGGGGCCTGGTGAAATAAAAAGTCCCTATGGGAACGTCAGCGCTTCATCAAGACCAATTAGTGGAGATGCCGCTGCTTATGTTTAAGCATTAACGACTGGGCAGGGCTGCTTTTTGGAGTGCCTGACACTGGCATGGAACAAGGCACCGACCTAATTACTCCTCTACAAGAGCAGAAAATGCCTCTTGAATGCCTGCTTGGCAAGGATGACTCATTAAGGGGAAAGAACACACCACAAGCACTCCTAGAAACAAAAATGAAAATGATAGGTAACCTGCGGCCATGAGACTTCATGGATGTGGGAAATGAAGAGAAACTGTTATAAGGTGATGTAGGACGTATTTGTACTTTATTTCCTAAATCCATCTATTTTTCGGTCAATAAGGAGTATGAGATAGAAAGTGCAAACTAGCATTGTTGGAGAACAATCAAATACATTGACAGCCTTGGTATCAATGTTAAATAGTACTTCCCATGCTGGTGTTTGATGGGAGTTGTTTTTTAGTCTTCAGGATTTTCAAACTTGCCTAGGAAAACAAGCATTTGGTAGATCTGAGTGAAAAGTTGGTAATGAGAGCTTACAGTGTGTAGCTTAAATATGATCGAGAATCAGACTGGTTTCCTGGTTCAAATGTTGGTTAGAGGATTTTCAGTCATAATAATTTTATTAAAATTAAACCAGAAGAATTACTGCTCAGATGTCTCTTTTCTCCTGAGGAGCTCTGGTCATTGCTGAGATTTAGTTGCTTCAATCCTTTTTACCTTTATTTTATTTCTCCTCTGAAGAGTGCCAGCAAATATCAGAAATTCAAAGTGTGTTGCCTAATTGTGATTTATGAGATAAATCACATGTTATTACTTCTTTTCTTTGACTGGATGAACACACACTCCTAAGATCTGAGGTCCATTATTCATCCAGGGAGTGGGTGCAGCACAGATACCTACATGTCAGGCTTTGCCCAAAAGCCACATTTCGGCCAAGCTAGCTCTGAAAAAGCATTTGCTTGGTAGTGCAAGAACAGTTAAGCTTTCTAGGCAGATGTTGCATTTCTTGAGATGTGTCCTATTTGGTAGTTGCAACTTAATCACAAAATGCTGGGTTGTCTAGCTGGCTTATGGGTTGAACGCAGCCTTCTGGATGCTTTTATGGCCGCCAAATGATCTTGACCTATGTATTTATTGCTCGAGTCTGGCCCTTTACCTTACTTGCTCCTGCTTAGACTATCTTACTGCACAGAATGTCAGAGAAGTGAGATGTCCAACAGCCCAGAAGAGTACCTACTACCTCCTAAGGTGTAGGTGGCCTGTAGCAGCAGGGCCTTAAAATTAAAAGCCGGGATGCTTAGTGCTGCTTCCTAAATGCTATAACCTGAGTCTCCAAGTCTGCATCTGTCAAAGAGAGAGACAGATCCTTTCTCCTCAAAAACTGGGATACAGCTTTTTCCTTCCTTGAGTGAATGGACAGCCCATTCACACAGCACGTCCCAAACTCAGCTATTTGAAACCTCAATTGCTTTCAAAGGCAAGAAAGACAAGGCTTTTTTTTTTTTTTTTAATTATTACCAGGGCTCTAGCAGATAGTGATGCTACAGGTGCAGGTGTACAGGGAGAAGGGCTGTGCTTTCCTGGTACATCACTTGCTTCCCTTGCCGGTGGAGCAGCTGCAGCTGCACATCCCCTGCCTGCTCCCAGTGTCGTGATCACCTTCTGCTTGACCTAGAGACTTTCTTGGTGTGGCTCTCTTCCATGCTGATCTCTTAGTGAATGGCAGCACAGTTATGTGTCAATTTGCCCCATGGAAAATAGTCAAAATGTTGATATTGTGTGCCAACATGCTGTGAGACCTTCTCATGTAGCTGTGAAGTCTGGCAGCTTTAAGGGCAGTGTCTTAGAAAACTTTGATTTGGTTAGACTCTTGCTTCTATTGTTACTCTGATGCAGTCTCATAGAAACTGTAGATTTGTTCAAGTTAGTCAGGTTTCTTAAGGAGAAATGGAGGATCCAGAATCTACAATATACATGCCTCTGATCTGTGTGCACTAGCAATTGCAGCAGTTAAATGTTCATATGTTAATTCAGTTTCTTACTGTATCCGGGATACCCTATAATGTAATGTAGAATAGAATTGAACCAAAAGTCAGTTATTTATTCAGTTTTTACACATTTTGCATTCAGCTTAAATTTCTATTGGCTTCAATTATAATGTAGCTTCAAAAAGACAGAAATAAAATACAAAACACTTCAGAATTTGGCCCTGTATGTTTCCTTCAACGCTTCTGAATATAACCAATTAGACAGGAGACAGAGAGAGATAGAAAGTGTCAAGGAAATACAGAAGGATAATTGCATTGCTGTACTAGAGCTTGATGTTAAAGGTAGATACATAGGAATTGCCGTGGCACAGCTCATTAAAAGCTAATTGTTTTATGTAATAATATTTTGTGGTTCTATAGCAGTTATCAGCTAAGGATCTTGGAGCCCTCTGCAGGCTCCACCTTATTCTGTCAGTCCCTTCTGTGAGATGCATGTATTCTCTCTTCTTTCTATAGGCAGGGAAATAGAAACTATCAGGCAAAATGACTTTTCCACAATTGCCTGTTGGGTCTGAGTTAGATCTGGGGTTAGTGCTGAGAACAGATCACTTTCACTTCATCATACTTTTATCTTAAATACTTTCCCCTTTTCCTTCTGCTTTTTGCCCCGTCATCTTCTAGAGAAATATAGAGACGCATTGCAGTAGAAAGAAACACATCACTGAATGACCGATGAAATTAGGGCAAAGTGGTTAGAAAGGCCTCTAGAAAGTGCAGTCTTGGATAGCCCACTGTGAAAACAAAATGATATATTGAGTGGGTGCTTGCAGAGATCTTTTGTGTTTGTCACTCTGAGTATTTTCATTCTTGGACTGCAGGATGGAAGAGAATATACACCTATGAATTCTGCAGACTTCTCAAAATTGAGAAGCCCTGCATGTGTTGAGAAGATTGGGAATACAATGCAGAATGATTCCGGAGAATTGAAAAAAATGGCTTGAAATGTAGGATGTGGTTCAATGGGACAGAAAAGGGGACCTTAGGCATTATAACTTCTCACTAGCTAACCCCTAGTCAACAGTCTACTGTTTTTCCAAAACAGTAATGATGTTTCTTGAAAAGCAAGCATTTGGAATGTACAAATAGATGTAGCCTGTGATATACATTAAGTAATTGATTGGTTATTCTGAGAATTCATAAAAACTCGACGTTTTGAACGCTGCTTTTCAAAGAGGATGTGAACCAATTGGAGAGAACTCAGAGGAGGGCAGTGAAAAAAAATCCTGTCTAGAAAATTTGTCTCTCAAAGAAAAGATGGAATAAATTAAGGTAGTCTGTCTGAAAGCAAACAAGGGTCTGCAAATACATAAGGGTGGACAGGACTATGTGTGTAGTGGACAGGATCAGATCAGATTTCCTAACAATAATGAAGTAGTATAACTGTTGGGAATGCCACATTTCCCTGCTCTGTTAGTAGAGATGGACTTTTTGAAGATACTGCTTTTGATGATTTGCTATATGCCCATGTTAGTGTCCATGCAGGTAGTTAGGTGTACTCTTTGAACAGGTGATTATTTGAAGAGAATAGTCATAAGGATAATGGACAAGCAAGTCACACTAACTTGCTATGTTTTAATGTGTTTTGCCATCAGGTCAAACTGGGAGGAGAAGCCCCAAACTCCAGTGTAATCCACATAGCCAAGGGCAGCGATGGCAGCAGTAGCAGCTGGAAGAGTGTCGGTAGCAAGTGTGGAACCAAATGCCACCTTCTGGATTTTGCCAACTCTGAGCGGCCACTGGTGGTCAACTTTGGTTCAGCTACCTGACCACCGTTCACAAGCCAGCTGTCGGCCTTCAGCAAGCTGGTGGAGGAGTTCTCCGGTGTGGCTGACTTTCTGTTGGTCTACATTGATGAGGCTCACCCGTCAGATGGCTGGGCTGCTCCTGGAATCTCTCCCTCTTCGTTTGAAGTTAAGAAACACAGGAACCAGGAAGACAGATGCGCAGCTGCTCACCAGCTCCTAGAGCGCTTTTCCTTGCCACCTCAGTGCCAAGTGGTGGCTGACTGCATGGACAACAATGCCAATGTGGCCTATGGGGTTTCATTTGAGCGAGTGTGCATAGTGCAGAGACAAAAAATTGCCTACCTTGGAGGCAAAGGCCCCTTTTTCTACAATCTGCAGGAGGTTCGGCTCTGGCTGGAACAAAATTTCAGCAAAAGATGAAATCGATTCTCTACAGAAATTATGTCAACAGATGTGTCCCCTTTAGGTGATGTAAAAGGGAAAAAAAAGAAAACATGCTGGTTTGAATAAGACCTTTCAGATGATTGCAGGAGAACACACTTGATAGCAAGGTGAAATGAACATTAACTAGGAAAAGAAAATAAAACAAAAAACTCCACAGAAACACTATTGTATGGAAAAATTACCACTCCTGTGCTCGCTATGGGACAGAAGAGATGAAGAGGCTTCTGTGAAAAGGTGCTGCTGGCGAGCAGGAAGAGTGGTGGCCCAGGAACCCGTCTCATGAAGTGGCCCTGGGGTGAGCCAGAAGCCTTTCTGCTTGGAAGGCAATCCATGGAAAGGCAATGCCTTGTGTTTTCATCAGAAACGCTTCTTTAGCCTCCTGTAGCCACTGCAAGCCACCTGGGAGGAGCCAGGGGGCTTGCGATTACTTTGCATAGAAATGCAGCGGAGTGTGGCAGATGTCCTCAGATTTTATTGTTCAGAGACTACAAGAACTACCATACAATGCATTGTGTATGCAGACTGGCTGCCCAAATCAAGATTAAACATTGTATGCTGGTATTTGTAGTCTGTGAATGCCTCTGCGCAGCATATTAACTATGTAATTCTATCTATATGTTTGTATCCGGTATGCAGGCCCGTGCCTGCTGAGGAAGATGTTAAAATCTACAGAGTTGGACCAAAAAGACAAAGGTGATCAAATAAGCCTGTTACAATTTGAAAGCTAAAAAACCTGCGCTATTTGTAACAATAGTGAGAACCTCCTAGAGTGTGCATCAGGAGCCCAAACTCAGCTGATGCCAACCAAGCCTCAGTTCTCAGAGCTGATAACACACATTTATCAATATTCTCTGGTTCTCTTCTTTTTCTTTCCCCCTTGATCTCTTTCTGTCTAGCAATAGGCTTAAAGGTAATTTCATTTTTAGCTTTTTAAAAAAATAACTTATTTCTCTCTTTTATTTTTATTTTACATAATGACCTTACAGATGTATTTGGGGATGGGGGAACTTATACACAACTTTACCTCATTTAAATGGAAACCTATCCTGTCATTTACCCTGTTAAATGTAGTCATGCTGATTTTTGCTATCTGCTTAACTGCAACTGGCTTGGAGCTAGGTTAGTTTATCTGGAAGTTAAGTTGTTTGCAGCCTCACAATTGATTAGCTGCAGTTCTGCTATCAGGTGAGGTGATAGTCTGTTTGTTTCACTTTTGTTCTCAAAAACTTTCCCAGAAAAACAGGGTGAACAAATAGTGTGAATTAATGTGAGTAAGTGCAAAAGATGGAAGAATTTTCATACAAATGGGCTTGAGGAATTATTAATTATGGTTAAAGAAATACTGTCAACTTAGTATACATTAAGTTTAAGTATTTCTAAAACTAAAATGATTTAATCAAGCCTGATAAAAAGGCGGGCTTACAATGAGTTAACCCATTGGAGCTGATGAATGAAAACCCGTAAGTTGATGCCTATCCAAGTTTTCTCTCAACTTTGGCAAAAATATGAAACAGATAAACAGGGTAAGTAGCAAAAATCAAATTAGTTCTTTTAATTTCTCATTCTGCCAGTTATCAGGAACATGATGTATTAGTACTAACACAGGAAAGAACAGTAAATAGACACATAAATATTTTGATTTTCATAATGTTCCTTTAATATTGTGTATTTCTTCTTGCATGGCTGTTGGTCAACTTATCGAATGTACAAGGCTTTTGGAAATGTATTTTCAAGAACAGATCTGAAATAATGGTAGTAACATGAGTGATTTCTCCCATATTCAGGTTCATGCTTCCCTTCTCACGTTTTCCTCCACATACAGTTAAACATATCCAGATACACACACCGAGTTTCATAATGTGTATCAGAGAAGGGTGTAAAGAATGGCCTTCAGACTTTCTAGTGAGCCTCCCTTCTCAGAAGGTGCATGTCTCTGTGTGTGTGTGTGTGAATATGTCATAAGACCAATAATAATAATCATTCTGTTCTCCCATTCATTAATGTTACTGTAACACATTGCTCAGTGTGGAGGATTGTTATACATTTTCATGACTAACTGGGATATATAACTGAAATTTTTAAACCTAATATCATAGAAACAGTAACATAGCCAAACTATGTGATTTATTTAATCCAGTGTCCTACCTCTGACTGTATCAGATGCTTCAGGGGAAGGTGCAATAATCTCCTCTGGAATTTTCATTAGCTTCAGCCCTATTATTTTTGTCTTGTCTAATGTGATATCATTGATATCATCCCATGAGAAGCTGATCCTGCGTTTTGAGACCTAAATATTTCTTGAGATGAGAAATACTAAAATCAAACCCCATCATGTTTAAGAACAAATAAAAACAGATGTCTTTTTCAGATTTAAATTGGCTGCTTTTCAATGTCATTCTCATCTCTTGCTTTTGTTTGTTAAAACAGTGCTAAACCAGTATAAACAGGAGAGATCCCAACTTTTCTTCTGAATGTCAGTAATTATATACTCTATATAGAAATATAGTTTGTATTAAGTCAAACAACAATTCTTATACAGGTTCATATTCTTTGCCTGTCTCTGATTCTCTTCTCTTTTCACTACTCTGTCCTTTTACTCAGGTGATTAAGCTGCAGACATTACTCCAAGTGAAAATATGTATTGGTGTACCCAATTTACATCCTATTCTTCAGTCATCTGAAATTTTATTAATCCATAGCAACTCCGAAGCCTTTGTAAAACTTGAACTACTAAGTCTTTTCTTTCTCTCTTCCCCATCAAACAGTTGGAGTCTGAACTGTTTATCCGGGAAATGCTAGCCAAATGTTTAGCACAGCTGTTGAAACATACCTTTAGCTCGGAGGAAAGAGTCTGAGTTAGTAATTCTGACTTAATACCCTTTGCATATCTAAAGTTACAGTTATTTTTCAAGGCCATCTTCTCCTTCCTTTTGAATTTCCATTATTTTGTCTTGTTATTCGTAGATGACTGTTCATCACACAGTATAAAGGAATTATAAAATTGGCTCCTGTAAATGGGAAATCCACAAAGATTTTCCACAAGAAAAAAAACACAATAACTTAATTTCTTTCTTGGCAACTTGAATGCATTACCCTGCCCAAAACTTAAAGATAATTCAGCCTCACTTATTATCAAGACTGTAATACATTTTGCAAATCCTAAAATTTCCCCAGAAAATTTGTGGTCAGAGAGCAGGGGAAGTATTTCAAAGAGAAATGGACTTAGAGGAAAAAATACCTTTTATAAGTGGCTGAGAGATGTACAAGCTCTTCAATTTTGTTGACAAAATTAAAACATTTTCTAGAAATGGTTTTAAATTAAAATTCATGCATTATCCTCAGTTATTGATAGAAGAGGCCATATGTCAAATACCTGAAATTATTGAAACAGTGGGTTGTTTTGAGTCCAGACAGACATTTTGCTACCTTGCCAGCATCATACTTCACAATTGGTCTAGTCTGCTGTAAGGCTGGATTTGCTTTTGTCTCTTATTCTTACTGTTTGAGGGCACTAAAACATATTACTTGAGGTGCTTCAGTGTGACATACATATTAAGCAATAGCTCACAAAATAGGTGCCTGAAAGTATTCTGGAAGGCTACTGTATATAATAGAGACCCCAATACTGTGTCTCAGCATTAGTATGGGAACCTTCCAGTACTTTTTCATTTTGAGCAAGGTAAAAAGCTACTCTGGGCTATCATTCTACATTGTTTTGTGCTTAGCATGATGTATTAAGCACTGTATAAAATGAATGTAAAACATTTTGTACAGATGAAAATGATAGCATTTTGCTCTTGTTTGTGTAGACTGACATAAATTTAAGACAGCAGGAAAACATGCCCTATTAAAATGAAAGAAATATATTATGAAATATATTGTTGAACAAGTGTCTGAAAAAACAAATTTTTATGAAGGTGATCTTGGGAAACCCACAAAGCTTCTCAAAAAGGTATCAGTGCTATGCGTTCAGTTGTGTGTGGGGAGGGAGGTTATATTTCTGTATGTGTGAAAGTGGCTTTTCTGTGATGTGGAGTGTAGGTTTAAGAGTTTTTAAGACTTTCAGTACTATAACCAAAGCAATAAGAGGTATCAGGTAGGGAATATTGGCCAGTTTTGTTCAACTCTACACCATATCTGCGCCAGATCCATATTCAGTGATCTCTGGCCCCAGTTTAGAATCTTCACAGACGAGAGATTGGGGTGAGACAATGAAGGCTCGTGTGCTTATGAAGATCGCTAACAAAAGAGTAATTAACTCAGTTGGCGTTCCGATGTCCTCACACTGGCATTCCTCTGTGCACCTTAGTGTTTCTGTATTTGAAAGAGGGGTCTCTCTGTGGCCGTTAATAAGATCGCCAGGTGTAGATGCCTTTGTGTACTGACTATGTGTGTGTCATTGTTTAAATGTCAGAAATACACTTTGTAGGAGAGCCAGCAAAATTTTGTTACAATATGGTGCTCCATGAAATGTGCTTTCTAGATTTGTTTTTCTTGTATTATAATAAACAATAAAGGAAAACAAACGTATCTCTTCTGTGTCTTCTTATTGTCATATTGGTTACTAATATACAGTGGAATGTTGACATTGGACCAAGGAAATTTGAAACTGTATTTAATACAATAGCTTATGCCACCCTGACTAGATCTTAAGTAATATGAACAAACCGCTTTATAAATGGTGGGACTAATTTAATATCTGACAACTCCTCAACATTTAAGAAAGATAAGGGGGAGAGAAACTGAGGTACAAGAACAGCAGTTGAGTCTGCAAAGAACTGCACTCTTCAGAAAATTTATGTGCTTAAATAAAGTGTGCAAGCTCTACATAGCACTTGAAACCTGGACAAATTGTTTGAGAATGCAATAGTTATACCTGCAGTTCCCCTTTCAATGAACACATAAAAGGCAAAAGGTGAAAAATAACATTAAAAGCACGGCTGAATAGCTGTAACAGGATAAAAATTCAAGTGGAAGGATGTCCAACAACTTCCTAAACAAACTCCCTTTGTGATTTAGTAGTATTTTAGAAATTTCCTCCTCTTTGACATCTTTTGTTTCAGTAAATTTTATAGGACCCTACATTCTGAAAACTGCCAGTGAATCTAGGTAAGAAAGAACAAAACAAATCATCAAAAGGAAAGTCATAGAAAAGGTTATATCTAAGTGTCCCAAGCAGAAATGTTCCTTACAATATGCTGGACAGGCCCTTGGAACAGCCAAACAAATAACTCTCTCTAGATTAACCAGTTTACGTTATAAAAATAGCTCCCAAAAGTACTGAAAGTAAACTTCAGTTTCCTTCAGTTGTGTGAATATTCCTGTAATCTGGCCATTACTGGTTATGACCTTTGTTGCTATAAGTTGTTGCTATAAGGAGCTACTCAATATTATGGAAGAAATAAAAACACCTTTTGGGACTTGCTTCTTATTTCAGAGCTGTATAAATGAAGTCAGATGTAATGAAATAACAGTTTTATTAGAAAATGGGATCATTAATAAAGAACTTCTTATGAAAAATTAGGCTCTACTCCAAAATATTTGTAAGAGTATTTGTTTCTGGAATTGATATGTTCATGGTAGAAATTTAAAAAAAAAAAAAACAGGAAAATAGAATATTTATAGAACAGTATCTCAAGTATCTTAAGAGGATTGACTACTGCTCAAGATCTTACTGACAATGAATTCCTGATGCATAATAAAACTTTCCCAAATATAAAATTCAAACAAAGAACCTAAATGTTGGTTAAAGACTTTGATCACAAACAGATCAACTTAATCTAAAGTGAATATCACTTCCATGCTTTGATGCATCACTTGACACACTGTATATACCTATGTGCTTCTAATGTTTATGTTAATCAATGCACTGGCTTAAATGTTCTTACAGAACTAATTTGAAGTGGAAACATGTTGAGCAAACACCATGTTCAAATGCTTACGGTCTTAAAGATTTATGAGCCTCACTATGCCACTTGACTAAGGAAGGAGCACCCATTTTAGCTCAAATATATGAAACATGAATACCTCCAGTGTTTTAGTTCTCTCTAAGGTAGTGCCTATTATATAAAATTAAAGAACAAATAGCAAGCAGGAAAAAATACTCTTTGTAAATCAGTATTTTCCATATTTTCACATCTATATTTCATATGTATATTTCTGTTAGCCATACAAAAGGTACTGTGACAATTGTTGGTTAGCTGTGCAGGTAATAGGAAGGTAAGTTTTCTCCTTATCTTCCTTAGGAATTAATCAGTCTTTGGTGTCCTTTAACCATGTTCATTTCCCTTATATCCTTCTTGCACTTAATTTCCCATCTCTTGCTCTTCCCAACCTGTGATGCTCTGATGGTGATCCTCATTTTTTGTTGTGTGTGTGTCTATTTTTGTCAGTTACGTTCACGGTTGGACAAGATGATCTTTAAGGTCCCTTCCAACCTAGAAGATTCTGTGATTCTGTGATCTCAGGTTTTGTGGAGTTTCTTAAGGCTGCAGATTAGATGAGGACTTCATTTCAAGTATGAGTACTTTTTTAAAAGGATATAATTTGTCAGAACATCAAGTGAGATATGGGAGAATATAGCATTTTGTTCTGTTTATCTGTGTATCCTCAGTGCAAATCATCTGCATGCAGGTTTATTCTCAGACATCATTTTCCATGTGCCAGTCTGCAGAGCTAAAAACTGGCTTTCTGGGCAGATTGTAACAGCGTGAACAATTATTTAGTTTCCTGCAGACTGGAAGGGAGTAAATATACAGATTTTAACCTTGGTCCTAGCTAGGAGAGTTTGTATCTCCTCATGTCTGTCAGCAGTTTGTAAAAACTCATGAAGCCAATGCTCCAGCCTCATGGAGGGTGAAGGTCTTGAGTACTGGCAGTGCCATATGCTAAACCTGGCCAGATGTCTTATAAGACAAATCTTTCTGAGGTTTTCTCATATACTCAGAGGAAATTAGACCAGTCCTTCCAAACCAGAAATTGGTGGACTATGCTTGTAAATGAAAAGCACTTGCTTCGTGAGAAAAGGAAGTCTTGCAGCTGATGCTGCAATGGAAAGAAGCAGCAGATTTTTACTAGCTGCAGGAGTTCTAGCTAAGTGATCCATGCACTGAATGGCTCAGGGGCAGGAGGGGCTCAGGATTTCACAGTGCTGAAACTGTCCATGGCAGCTCACCTAAATACTGAACACACCTAATGGAAAATAACACAACTTTGACACTTGTCTTTCCAGGGCATCTCAAAGTACTTGAAACCCAGAACAACATCTCTACTATAGACTCATTTGACAAAAGCCAGGCTGAGTGCCTTGACTGAAAGTGCATATAAACATCATAGATCTTCTCTTGCCTGTCTCCACCACCCGTGTATATCAGTATAACCTTTATCATGGCAAACTGTCCAGCATCACATGTAGTTCCTCTGGAGCAGATTGCAATGACCTCTTAATTTATAGTGTGTGACACTGGTGCTGAGCTGATTTGAAGTTTGAGTCATCCTGTTTATTATTAGGACGGATATTCCTGAGACAGTAGATCAACAAGTTTCCCAGCACTGTTTTCAGCAGTGGGAGTATCACAGTAAGTGAGGCTGGGAAAGAAAGTTCAACAGATTTTCTCTGTTCCAATGGTACTTATCACAGAATGTTGATTCCAAGAGTTTTCTCATTATGTTTGGGTAGATATTAAAATCTACATGAGGCTTCCATTTGTATTTTCTTAAATCATCAAACAATGGGACTTCCTGTATCTGAAATGGAATTTTACAGGACGCAAGAATTTTTTTTCAGGTTTCAGAAGCTGTGTTAAGTGTGACAAAGTCAGGAGATACTCCTAGTGGTCTATGACGGTGGTTTGGAATTGTTTCTCTGAATTGTAGAGGGAAGTAGAGAAACAGTCATTGTAAGACCTGTGTCATGATCCATGTCAATGTGAGGCAAAAGGAAGATTTTCAGGGCACACAACAGTCCTTCATGATTCCCAAAGCCTTCCTTCTCTCATTGCCCCTCTTCTGGAAGCAGATCATCACATCTTGAGAAGAGGCATGCTGGAGTGGCCCAGTGATACTATGGGATCTTTTTCCTTTAAAGGACAAAATTGCCCCTGAGCAACAACAGGAGAGAGAAAAAAAAGAATGGATCGTGAGAACTAGGTAAGTTTCCATTCCCAAACTGTCTGTGGAGGAGGAAGATTTTCCTGTTGCATTTATGCTGTTTAAATCAATTTCATGTTTTCTCTTGCTACAGAAGCGAATGGGCTGCTTCAGAAATTTAAACATTTACAGTGTCAGAGCAGCCTATACTAGTCAAATCATTTTAACTTTTTCCCTGTCTTTGTTTGAGGCCAGGTAAATAGATACAACAAGTCATTACTGAGATCATTGCAGTCTGGATCATTACCCAAAATACCATCTGCCAGTGTTTTGTCAAGCTTCCTTCTATTAAAAAGCCATTAGATTACATCTGATGTTCTTTTATGGACAGCAGATAAATCAGTTCACTTGACAGATAAATAGGAAGCCAAGTAACTATTTTTTAATTGTTTCTACTACCATACATTGTCACTCATGATATATTTATTCATTGATAATACTTTAATTAAATGTATCTTAAATCTGTTTGTCAGGGCTTTGACTTTACCGTAGGCTTATTTTTAGATTGACATGCAATAAAGAATTCACTTTTAAAATATATACATGTTATTAAAATGTAGCATGTGTGCATTTTATTTCTGATTAAAGAAGTAGAGAACAGGAACAAGAACTGTTGTGTAAAGCTGGTGATAGCTGGACTTTGAAGCGAAATTAAGAACTAATAGTATTTTTATTATGTGAAAAAAACTTTCACATTCTGTTTGAAAGGTTTTTATGTGCGTTTGTTGGAATAACTACTCTGAATCAGTGGACAACTAAAACAGAATATTCCTGTTTATGTGTATAGATATGCTTAGAGGGCATAATTTTCAGTTTTAACAGAACGAAAGAAAACAATGCTAAGTTTCAAACTTAAAGACTGCTTTATATCACTCTTTCTTTTAGTTTTCCTATCTTAGTGTGTTAAAAAAAATGTTATAGAGTGTCCTGAGGGTAACTCTACTGGAAAATTAATCACAGTTCATACAAAATCATACTACTCAGTTTGCTTTCTTGGTCCTGGCAGCCTGAACCAGAGATGCTCATGAGTCACCACAGAATGCAGCAATCAGTGTCTCCTTCAGGGCAGTATGTAAATTTACAAATAAGTCCATCATGTGATTAACATTTATTAAGGATTTATGAGCTTAAAAAAATTAAATGTGGTTAACCTAAATACAACTGATATAATAGAACTTCACAGTTCATACTTTCCATTATTCATCACTCTCTTTTGAAATATAATCTTCTGTGATATTTTTTTTTTAAGAAATATTCCAGGCATGAACTCATCCCAAAGTTGTTGGGTTTTTTGTTATTGCTTTTTTTTCATGGAAAATTTCAAGCCATTTTACATTACTATTTCAGAATGCGGTAAAGAACAGAAATACAACCACACAGAGACAGGCATATTTTTTCCCCATGGAAAAAAAAAAAAAAAAAAGACATGATCACACTTAAACAAAAGGAGGTGGCCATACCAAGCATGGCTAACATTTTCACCTGATAGTAGGATAGATAGTAGGAATCTTCAGGAAAAATAATACTCAGGTAAACTGTTGAAACTTGCAGATGAGCATTTTTCTGAGGGAGACAACCACATAATGTGAACTCTGATAGTGCTTGCCACCGGCTGGGGCTTTATCAGTTTTCTAATCATTAAGATCAAGGCCTGGATGAACATAGAGGATGACTTATTTAAAGAAAGTTTTTCAATGAACCAGGGCATGTTAAAGGAATACTACTGGAAAATACATGCCATCCAGCGCATCTCTATTTTCAGAAGATTCTTCTTTCCATGGGTAAAATCAGCCCCTTGGCCAGCCAAACTCTCGTTATGACTAGCCAGCTATTTCTGTAGTCTTGCTGAAAGTAACTTTTTTTTTTCTCTTTATTCTGTGGTCTCCCTGCATCTCTAAATAGGCAAATGTAATTGCATAGCTCTAAAAAAGCACATTTTTTCAAGAGTTTTTGGAGACACATATATTTCCTTTCCCACCTACCTTATTCTGCATGGCTGCCTTACAGGTAATCTGTTTAGTGCGAAAGCCTGTGGATGTGTTTCTGGGGACACACCAGCATACCCAGTATACACAGAGTCTGCATACTCTGAAGAGCATGTTCTGAATGCACCTGTAGTTGTGGTTGCTGGGGCACGTGCAGAAGTGGGATGGATTTGTGCCACAGTATGGATATGGTCTTTTCTGTCGTGAATGCCACCTGTAAATATTTCTTGGAGAAATATGTGAATGAATAACTTGTTTCATTTTCTTTCTTCTTCTACATCAGTGTCAAGATGTGATGTCCTAGCTGTTCCTCTGTTGCCATTGGCCATGCCAAACTAAGTATTAATAAAGCATAGCATACATAGAGATCAAAGATCCAAAGACACCAAAAAATAAACATAATTCTTAGTCCACATAAAATCTGCTCCCTTATCCAATGGACTGGATGGGAATTCAGGTCTTGAACAGCAGGAGCTTCCAGAGCTGTTGAACAAGGGATAGATGAACTCCCAGGACCACCCCCAGCCTCCCTTCCTGCACACATACATGAGAACATGAGCTGCTCAAATCATCTGTTTTCATCTGTTGATACTTATGCATTAGAAAATTACAACTCACATAACTTTAGAAAATAATGTCAGAATATTGGAAATGTTGCCAGAACATGAAGGGACAAGCAAAAGCAAAGGAAAATCCCACAGTTGAAGGTCTCCTTTAAGGAACTAACTGAAATGGATTCAAGGTGGGAATCCATGAGCACTGTCTGCAGTGGTATACAGTAACCCTAGGGACTAACAAGTGGACATGCTTTGAGAAGCATATTTCTACACTCTACACACAAAGTGTAATATTCAAGGAGGACATTGGATGTTGACATTTTAATCAAGAAAAAAGATTCAGATAATTATGACAGAGAGTTACAAAAGGTAAGCTGTAACAGATAAAATTTTCAGAAGAAACTCATCATTCCCTTCTGATAAGGATAATGATATCTCAAAAGAAAGTCTCAAGTTTAAGCAAAAATAGTTAAACAACAACATTTTAGTGACTAATCAACAATAGTAATATGTCTGATTTGTAAGCTGGCACTAAATTGTTGAATTTCAGTGTGTTGTAAGCAGCTTTTATTGGTTTTTTTGTTAAGGTTTCCTGAAATAAAAGTTTGGCTGAACTTTTAAACAATCTTTACTTTTAATTTAAAGACTTGAATTCACCATGTGAAAATACTTGGAATTTAGGCACTAGGTGAATCAGATTTAAGTTAAGCACCTGTTACCAGTTTGACTCTAGAGCTAGACTCTCACCACCAGTAAGACCAATCCCTATCTGTATAGCCTGAGCCAAGAGGGACCCAAATTTAAAGACTGTTTGGCAAATTATTTTCTTGGTGCTGTAATGCTAGCATAGCTTCTGCAGATGCCAACTAGACCACATATTATCCATATAGTGAAGCCGTGTGATTGACCTTCATAGCTCTCAGGTAAAAAGGGGTTGCTGTGATATAAAATTATGATTATTGACTAAAACCAAAAGTTTCTCAAGCAAGGAGCAATAACTTCTTGATGTCCTCATTCCTAAATTTGCAAATATATCCAAATAAGTATCTGGGTAATCCAGCCTCAAGGAAAGTTACAAGTATAGCTGAAGAGACTGAAGGCCTACTTATACATGCTTAATCATGCAAATTGATAAACTTTCATGGTGCTTTTTTTTTTTTTTAACTGGGAAGTTGTTATGAAAATGTAAGCACAGGAGTAATATTTAGAAAACAGGTAAGATAAAAGCAGAAAACAGATGTACTCTATCTCCAGCACTCATCACAAGGTCAGAGCTTGTCTTGTTCTTGCCTGCAGCCCCTTGGAGCTTGTATTGCTCTGTAGTTTAGGAGGGGAGTGCTCATCAGAGAAGATCAAAGAGGGACAGCCTCGCAATCAGCAGTGAAACGGGAGAATATCTACCAAATTATCCCTTTCTTCACCTCAAATAATTGAATGTCTTCTTCCTGCAGACTTATTTATGAGTCTTTGGAGTGTTTTCTTTAAAAAGAAATCATTGCCTTTAATTAACCTCTGGGACAGCTCTCCAAGCTTTCTTCAAAAGATCAGACCTTTGCATGCACTCACACACACAAAGCAGTATCTGAACTTGCCCTAGGCAGCATAACAATAATCATATGTCCTTTGGTTCTATCCCTATATGGAAGAGCAGGTTTGGGAAAACAGTTTAAAAAATGGTTTTGACTCTTTCCATAATATATTAAAGAGATTTTGTCCAGCTTTTTCTGAATCACTGATTGGTATCAGTGAGAGGACAGGTCTACTCAGCTGATCATTGGTTGGTTTTTGTCCACAGGGTCCCAACTCTTCTGCAGTCACAGGTCTAACCTTTCTAGATGTCCTGTTTCAAACTGGCACAGGATTGTGCCCCTGCAGTACATTATCTAGAGCTTTGTCCACTCCAGTTTTAAGTGTTGAGACACTTAACTATTTTCCATTACAATTTAGAAGTTCAGTTACCTTCATATGAAGGTTTTGGGATTTTTTTCTAACTGGCAGGATAAAGCTTTGTTTCCCTTTTCTGAATTTTCTGAGACATCTGATCTCCTTTGTTATTAACTGAAAATCATGCAAACAAACCACATGCATTTATCCAGGCTGTCATCCAACCCAATTCTGCCAAGTTTCCTGTTTCTCAGCCCTTAACTTTAAACCTTAGACCACACTGCCTAGTCCAAAATCTATTTAAGAAATCACTTATATATAAATAAGGTTTAGAGTAGTCATCAGATTTTGAAAATCCCAGGTATTTGTTGGTAATAGCCAACATTCTGTCTTGGTCTTTTATAAATCCAGGAGCTATTTGCAAATATAATCTCGGTTTTTCTCATCTAAATTTTGCTTGGGATACATAACAAGCAGGCGCTTTGTGCTAGCCTATCCTCTGTTTAAAGTAAGAAATAACAAGATGTCTTAAAGTTGCCACTGTAAATTTTTAGAGGAAACTGGTAATTCAGACAGAATATTGTGTAGTAAATACTCACTGAAATCCTTGTCATGCTCTGGAGGTTACTTGTAGGGTGTTCATTGATATTGGTAACATTTACAATAAGAATTCAAGTTTTCTGCCTTATTTCCATAAAAGACCAGAATCATAGAATCATTGAATAGCTTGGGTTGGAAGGGACCTTAGAGATCATCTAGTTCCAACCCCCCTGCCATGGGCAGGAACACCTGCTACTAGAGCAGGTTGGGAGGTGTCCTTGGACATCAGTTGGGAATCTTTCCACCATGACTTTAGTATTACTTGGGGAAGTAAGCAAAACATATCTGCCTCTTTGGATGTATTTGTTATTTAAAAATAAATCTTTATTTCTTGCAACACAAGATGCTTTCTATTTCAGTACTAATTCTTCCAGGTCTGTCATTATTCCTCAACAACTCATTATGCATCTCTGTCATTTAGGATCTCTACCTTCCCGGCAACAGGCATGTGTAGGCCTTGTTGTTTAAGCAGCATTTGGATCTGTGGACATTTTCTAGGAGGTGGGGTGTTGGGTTTTTTTTGAAAAAAAGTGGGCAGCTGCAGGACATCATATGATCAGTGGCCCAGCAGTTAGAGCAGTGCTCTCCGAGTCTGGAGGTTGCTGCCAGGCAGTCCTTGATGACCCTGGGCACTACTGAATTTCTTTTAAGCTTGCACAAGAGTAGTGGTATTTCCCCATTCTCTTTCAAAATATTAGTTTGCCCAAGTCCATTTTCCTTCCTTGCATTCGTCCAGCTCTCACTGGGCAGGGGATCCAGTCCTGGCACTCTGGGCTTTCACGTGAAGCTCGGGCACGGGCCAGCTCTTGCTGCACTTCTGTAGCAGGTGGTTAGAGGACAACTGCTGATAAGCTGGATCTCAGTGCTGGTTTGATGATGCTGTGTGGAGTGCTGCCTGGGTGTCACGCTGGCTGCTGAGCTCTATGTGGAGGAAAGGTCAGAGCAAGTGGAATTGGCATAACCCTGACCCAAACCTGGGTAAATAGTGCATCAAAAAGTGTTGCCAACCCAGAGAAGACCTATCAAGTATGTTGTCCATGGCATACAACCAAACAGTACTACCAGGAGCTGTGATCACATATTTTGACTGAAGTACTGCTGTTTGTGGGCCCTCTATTTGTAAGGACTACAGATTTTGTTATTTTTAACTGACTGTTGTGAAACTGTCTGACAATGCTTGTTTTTTTCTTTCTTTTTTTTTTTTCTTCTTCTCTGTTTTGTTTTTAAATTCTGGGCACAATGTATTCAAACATTGCATTCCTTTATTCCTTACCCTCAAATACATGTGCACATCCATACATCAAATGACATCTCATGCCCTTTATGTATTAAGAGGCTGATTTTCTAGAGTTCTGCTCCCATATAGGTAGCTTCATGACCAGATTCCCAGAAGATCATGACCCACCAGTTTTATGAACTGCAAACAAATGGGACTGAGATTCTGCCATTAGAATTTTGGGGGCTTTCCGAGTATGCAAAATCTGAGAGCTTTGCTTATTGCTCCTTCAAAGAGACACTAAGCCACAATAAAAAATATTTGGAAATCATATAAGAACCACCTGCATTTCAAATGATGGCCATTAATGAAAACTTTGACTTATTCTTGTCTTCCTTAATATGAGCTAATGCTGCTTGTTTGTCTTTGAACAGCAGCAGGCTCTGGACCTGTCCCTTTTCTGGCTTATGTACTGCCAGACCTTTCTTGAGTTTCTCCTAATCTTCAGCCCAGAACATGTGGAAATCCCATCACACATGTTAAATCCTCCCCTTCCCGTGAGGCTGTTACTCAGTGAGTGCCCCTGACTTTGAGGTCTCCCCATAACAATTGAACACTTTGTTCAGGGCAGAAAAGATTTCTTTGGTTGGTTGCTGGTTTGTTTTTTTTTTTTTTTTAAGAGATAACGTGAAGCTTACACATAGCCAACAAAAAAGTACTTGCTTTCATTAACCAGGACTTGGTCTGACTGTCTTCTGTTGGCTTTGGTAAGTAAAAAGACATGTGTATGAATTACTTTGAACAAATGAGACATCCCTAGGTACTAGTGCTGTAGGATCATTTCTGTTAGAGTGGGCAGAGCTGTGCTGTTCTGGAGAGACACACGCTTTCTGTTGCAAGTCAGTTTTGCATTTAAGCAGCAAAAAGACCTGAGCATTCAATATTGCCGGTGGCTGGGCTAATTATCATATTTTGAGGCAGAAGAAAAGTTTTAAAAGAATGTGGATTTGCACAGCAAAATATCAAAGTTAACAAAGTTGAAAATGGAAGACACTAAGACATCTTTGTAAACCAAAACCCTAAAACTCTACAAACCATCCCTTAGTCTGCCTGGCACTCTGTGAGGACAGAAATAACATGTTCAGTTCATCTAGTGGTCAGTTTTTCTCTTGTTTAATAATAGCCTTATTTGAGAGGAGACTCTCCTGCCTTCCTTAATTTACTAAGTAATTGCTAATTGCTAAATTAAATCTGAGGCAGGTGTAAGTTGACACTGCCCCTGACACAGCAGGCACAAAAGGGCTCTGATTCCCATGCTAGTGCTTTCAGCATAGTGTAGCTAGGGTTTTGGCTGTGGAGTTGTATCTGCAGAAGCCTGTAAGAAGTGGTTTATACTTTTTAATATCTTCTTACATAAAGGGTCTGGATGCAGTGCAAGGTATGTGCTCTTAGCAAAGGTTTTAGGCTGTCCTTTGGGGGAAGGAAGCAGCAGTAAATACTTTTTGGACTTATGGTTTCTTCCAAAATCCAAATAAGTATATTGCTCATACCCAATGCGTTCCAGACACGCTAACATGCTGGTTGGGACCAAGAAATTTAGAGAGGGTAGGAGCTTTTACTTTTCTACATATGCCTATCCCCCAGCACGTTTCTGCTGCATTCTGTAGAAGAACCATCTTTTTTAGCCTTTGGCTCAAAAAAGTTGGTACTTCCGTTGTTGATGATCCCTTCTGCACTCTAAAGGAAGCTAAAATAACAGTCTTCAAAAGAATATTTGGCATTGAAGTATAAAGAGACTCAAATACCCCACAACAAAGATGATAGTTACTTATCATGTCCAGACTGACTGCCCTCAAAATTCTTCAGCTTAAAGCTGCAATGGTCAGGGCTTGGGGTGTATCACAGAATTCCTGGCTTTGCCCTCAGGGTTATTGCAACAGTTATGCTGAGAAGGGACAATGAGACGGTGGGAAAGGGCTCTCAGATCTGGTGTATGACTTCTTTGCAACTGGTACTTAAGTTTGGAAATTCTGAGGGGACTCAGTAATGTGGCTACAGTTAAATGAGTGCTTTACCTCTTACATAATGGATTGTAAGTGGGATACTCTGAGAGATGGTCTGGTTGTTGACTTTAGAGTTCTTCAAAGGTCTTCAAAAATCTGGGTGACTCTTGCTTTGCATTAGCTAATATTCCTGATATGTGCACAGAATCAATCATTGTGTCTTTGTCAAGGTTAAGCAACGAATTGGTTGTGGTGATCTCACCTCTTAATTCCTAAGCAATTAGAGAATCATGCTACTTTGCAAAACAATTCTTGTGCCTTCTCTTCCATGCTATTGTCCCACATAACTCCTTGAAAGCTCAACGGTGGACATGGTCTTTTCCAGCCTGGAGTCCAGACCTGCAAAGAGCCAGCTGTGTATTTGATTTCTGTAGTTGCTCTCAGGCAGTTAATAGTTGTTTAGCCTGGAGAGCCAAATAACCCTGGGGCAAAGTAATCAGTCTCTATGCATGGTTTACAACTAATTGTAAAACAAAAGAAGCCTGGAGCACTGAATGTCTCCTTCAAGTACTGTGATAATCAAACAAGTAGGATATGTCTGAGACATGCCAGCTTCTTAACTGCAAGAGTCTATGTGATAAATATGCTGTAGCAGGTTAGAACATGCAAAGAAATCTCCTGCCTTCCCCATATGGCATAGTGTTTTCACACTTGCAGAGCAGCAAATTTTTATAATATCATACATCTGTAATAGAAAAGGGATTTTTTTGGTAGGCAGGATAAATAGAAGTGAAGGAAAATTGAGATGGAACATCATAATTAAAAATCCTTGATTTAAAATGTGTTCAGCTGAGTTGTATAATATACTATAAAGTACAGTTGTATAATCCTGGATCTTTAGGACACTCAACATTGGATTAGAAATACACAAGAAACATAACTATGTATCTATTTAAACAATTTACTTACACTTTCTGTGTTTGTTCACTCTTTCTCCATTACTTTTTAAAGCACTTCTCACCACAATAGCAGAAAGGGGGTTGGGGGAAACCTGCTGAGGCAGGGAAGTGGTCTGCATGGCCGATGTACCTATTCTCAACACCAGCTCAGGAGGCCATCCTTTTTCTCTAGGAGATCACGGTAAGCAGATTCCCATGCAAATGGGTAGGATTTCCTGGGAACAAATCCTTACAAAAGCTTTCTTTCACCCTTTCTGCTAAAACAACATTTCCACACAACGTTACAGCTATCTGAACCTAAACTAGATTTTTAGATCCCCAAACCTAGCTGAATTTGAATGGAAGTGGCTTCACTCCTTATCCCTCTGCCATGTAGAAAGCACTCATAACTTGTTATATTACAAAGCTAAACAACCTAGTATTTTCCTATGTATCTAATAAAATAGATGTATGTTTTATATTGGTCTTTTCTGTGTTGTATCTAGTGGCGGCAATAGAACTGTCCAATACCAGTGTGCTGCCTGATTTTATTTTTATTTTTTCAGTTGTCCTCAAATTGTGGCTTTAAACACAGGGCAGAAGGTAAATTCGGATCCTTTCCAGCTTTGGAATTCCAACAGATTTGCTAGACTTGAGTAAATTTCTTTTTTTTTTTTTTTAAAGTTATTAATGCTGGCAGGCAGAATTCAGCCATTACCAAGACTTCATATAATACTTCTATTCCCTTACATGCTGCCAGTTGCTAACAGCACATGGAGTAAATCCTAGGTGGCCCAGCTTCTGGAAGCTGCCAGGTGAATTAGTTGAGAAGGACTTGAGACGCATTGCCCAAATGTGAGGCTTTTTTTAGATGGTAAGTCATCCTACAGCTTAAAACTAGAAATGGATCCAGACAAACATCCCTGAACTTGAGAGGAAATATGGATCCCTGAACTTGAGAGGAAACTGAAACTAATATTTTTCTCTACTGGAAAAGAAACCACTAATTTTCTATTTATCCCATTCCTCCTTTCCCTAACAAAGCAGTATTTTTCTGATCATGTGAATTTTATTTACTGACTACCAAGTAATTACATGGTGAGAAACTGGATGGGTTCACAGGACTGGAAATGGAATACTGACTGCTTAACCTGTAGGTGAGTATTTTGGGTCTGTGCTACCCCACCAGTGACAGCAAATGGGTCTCAGATGCCTGCTTCATGCCATGTGCTGGGGCTCAGTCCAGTGGGGTCAGGTGTTTGCATCGCAGGAAGCCAATAGCTCTACTGCCAGCCTTGGGAAAGGAGCAAGGACACAGTGGGTCTTAGGAAGAATGTCCCTCTAGCTCTTATCATTGTCTGGATAGACTGTATCTATGGCTGGCTGGAGAATATAGAAGTACTTGTAGTAAGCCAAATCACAATTTGTTCATGCTGAGTACCTGCTGAGCTCTGTTATCTTTCATTGACACTAGATGAAAATTAAATATTTGATTTAGCTGCAGGATTTTAAGTAACTGCCTAAATCACTGCTGGAAAAGTAAATATGATTTTAAAGGAAAACCTTGTAGTACAGAAACTGCCAGAAGGAATTTGTACATGGCACTACTTTATTTGAGAGAGGGGAACAATTCCTGCCATTTCACAGCAGTGGATCTTTTCTTTCTGACCCAGCAGCAGTTGATTAGTTACCCTGAGCTGTTGTAATCTGCACCAGGTTCTGCTAATATGCCTGTTTTTTTGCTTAAGAAGAAATGGTGAAAAAATGCAGCCCAGCTGTTACAATATAGAAACTTACAACGTGAGCAAAGCTTGTGAAAAGAAGCCCAGCACAGAGAGAGCTTTTATTCACATGGATAAAGGTTTTTCTCCCCCCCTTTTTTTTTCTCTTAAATCCCATGGAACATTTTCCTCCTATAGCTTTTGTAAATCTTCTTCCCCTTGTTGCTGGGAGATATAAAACAAACAGCCAAACAACGAAGAGTATTTAATGAACTCTGAATTGCCTTGCTATTAACTGAGAGAATTTCTAGGTTTCCCACTTCCCCAATTGGCCTAAAATCACAAAAATAACCTCATCTTGTTATAATCCTATTTCACAACTCGTTTTTCACTGCTCAATTCCACCCTAGACTGGATTTTCTTTCTTAGTTCTCATTTTTCTCCTACCACACATGTATCCACTCTTCCTCTCTTTCACAAACAAGCTTGCTCACACACCCCCACACATCCATGCTCACATACATCAGGAGTGGTTTACAGCTCAATTTGAAAGATGTTTCTTCACAAAAAAATAAAAAAAAATCACTGTTTCTGATGTGGAACACAACTAACAAAACAAAGGAAACCAGAGTGGGCAGTAAAACCCTTGTGGTCTGCAAGCTCAGTTGTGGGAAATGTGGTGTTAATTTTTCTTATTTTAAAATCCACTAATGCCTCTCACAGAACTTGAAAGAACATTTTGTTTACTTAAAAAATAAAAAAATAATCTGATGACTTCGTTATATGGGATTTATTTGGGTTCTTTCTTTTTCTTAACTAGGAAAGTTTATAGGAAAACAGGATATTTGTCTCTGAAGAGCTTGTCTGCTACTTATTTCCCACATAAACTTCCTGCTGTTGCTACTTCAGAAACTACTGTCTAATCTGCTTGTGCCCCAGGCCTTTAACTCTATCACTGTGTACCTGGTCCCCAAAACATTGGCTTTCAAATGAGTTTGCCCTCTTGTAGCACCCCTACCCATAATTTCTTTAGTATCTACTGATTGGGACACCTGTCAAGATTGCCCTCACTCATCTTTCCCTTTAATAGCCATTTTGTTCCCCTCTGCCCCTCAAATTTTCCTATTTCCTCTCATGCTATTCTTTGTAGTACCTAAACTTGAACTGACACTGTCTTCTTGCAGTCTCTGGGAAGGAGCTCCTCGCTTTTGTGAATACTTCAGCACTGTCTCACTGTACACTGAAAACACCCACAGGCTTGCAAATCTCCTTGGAAATTTGATTTCCTGTTTTTCTTTAACTTCATATTCACTACTTTCATCCTCACATTAGCACACTTGTTGTGACCTTCCTCTCTTTAGCTTAACTATTCTCTATGGAGTATGTTTTTTGGTTTTTGATTTTTTTTTTTTTTTAATGTGATAAAATGCCGTTTTCTTCAATCAGGGCAGATTACATAGACAGCTGTGTGTTAAAAGGTCAATGTACCAAAACCTTATAAAAATATCGATCAGCCTGGAAGCTGGTGATATTTTTGTAATGTCCTGGTGACACAATGATTAAACTGATTAAGCCATAAATGATGAGGACATCCACTTCAGCCAGTTCAGCTCCTGGAATAGCCCTCCAGTCTCCCAGTGTTCTGGATAAATGTGCTTGGAGTTCATTGTAAACTCCAGGTCAATGGACTGCCGGGCGGCCGAGTACTCAAATAAAGCAAAATGACCACGTGCAGGGCCAGGCCTCCCGCCTGTGCCACCACAGGTGAACTCAATGCAGCTGGCAGACTTGCAGCATATGCCATCTTAATTGGTCTGTGATAAAGGTGAGCTGTATTTTCTCACCAATGACAATTCCTCTCCTGCCTGGCAATCTGACTGACTGCTCTGTGCTTCTTGTTATCCAGATAGTCTCAGATCTGATAAAATTTGATTTGGAAGAAGTTTCCATTTAGTGGATGAGGGAAAAGCTGTGTGTGTTGTCTGCCTAGACTTTAGTAAAGCCTTTGACACTGATTCCCACAGGATTCTCCTGGAGAAACTGGCTGCTCATGGACTGGATGGGCATACTCTTATCTGGATAAAAAACTGATTGGATGGCTGGGCCCAAAGAGCTGTGGTGAATGGAGTTAGATCCTGTTGGTGCCCAGGCGCAAGTGGCATTCCCCAAGGCTCAGTATTGGGGCCAGTTCTGTTTAATGTAGTTTTTCAACAATTTGGATGAGGGGATTGAGTAATTCCCAGTGAGTTTGCAGATGACACCAAATTGGGCAGGAGTGTTTATCTGTTTAAGTATAGAAAAGCTCTACAGGGGATCTGAACAGGTTGGATTGATAGGTCAAGGCCAATTATATAAGGTTCAACAAGGTCAAGTGCCAGGTCCTGTACTTGGGTTACAACAACCCTGTGCAGCACTAGAGGCTTGGGGAAGAGTGGCTGGAAAGATGCCCAGAGGAAAATGACCTGGGAGTTTTGGTCAACAGCTAGATGAATATGAGACAGTGGTGTGCCCAGTTAGCCAAGGAGGCCATTAGCATCCTGGCCTATATTGTGTGGCCAGCAGGACTAGGGAAGTGATTGTCCCCCTGTACGCAGCACTGGTAAGGTTGCGCCTTGAATACCATATTCACTTTTGTGCCCCTCGCTACAAGAAAGACATTGAGGTGCTGGACTGTGTCCAGAGAAGGGCAATGAAGCTGGTGATCTAGAGCACAAGTCTTATGAGGAGAGGCTGAGGGAACTGAGGGTTGTTTAATCTGGAGAAAAGGAGGCTGAGGGAAGACTTTATCAGTCTTTACAACTAATTGAAAGGATGTTGTAGCGAGGTGGCTGTTGGTCTCTTCTCCCAAGTAACAAGCGATAGGCCTCAAGTTGCACCAGGGGAGGTTTAGATTGGATATTATGAAAAATTTCTTCTCAGAAAGGGTTGTCAGGCATTGGAGGAGTCTACCCAGAGGAATGGTTGTCGCCATCCCTGGAGGTATTAAAAATATGTGTATATGTGGTGCTTAGAGACATGGTGTAGTGGTGGACTTGGTAGTGCTACATTAATGGCTGGACTTGATGATCTTAATGGTCTTTTCCAACGTAAATGATCCTATGAGTGTATAATCACAGTGCAACAGGTTCAAAGAGAAAGCCTGAATGTGTCCAGAGCTAGCTACTGGGGCTACGCTAATGTCTCTAACAAATGAAGCTAAACCTTGAGACCATTTTGAGAGTGGAACGAGGCAGGGGGGTGGCGGTAGTGGCAGCGGCAGCTTGCTTATTAAGCATGTCACACCAGGAGCCCTGTGCACCAGCTTTCTGTGGTCTGGGTGATGTGCCAGAACTCGGGGCCAAAACTTAGTCCCAACTGCTTAAGGCCCCCATTACCTGGGAGATGCTCCTTGTTTGCTGTGTCACATACCCAGAGCTGGTGATGAGGGAGCTGGGGTGGGAATGCGTCAGGACGACGTTTGTGGCAGCACACTTTGTATCGCAGCCTGCGTTGGCTAACTTGCTAGGCAACCTCTGAATGCAGGCTTTCTGAAGTGTTTGGGAGGATGTGAGCTGATCTCCTTTTGAGCAGGACTAGAACAGAGCAGCTCTGATCCTGAATCATTATTCTGCCGCTGATTAATTAACAATGGGACCAGTTTATTCATTAACTGAACTTGTCTTTCTTCTCTGCTTTAATTTGGGAAAAGCAATTAAGTACTGAGGTTGATGAACCAGAGTGTAAATACGCAAACATCTAGCTCCAAAGCCCTATGGCTTTCTTTATATAAGGAGGACATTAACACACCTGTAACGTAAACTTCTTGCCACTCTTCTCCTGGAGCTTGTAGGGACAAGGCTATGGAGAGTGAGCAGTGTGGGTGCAGCATCGGCACCCACCCACCCACTACAGAAGCTGCGGACCGGGCCAAGACCAGCATGCAGATGCAATTGGTCCATCAGGCCCTGCCTGGATTCAGCAGTGGCCATGTGTCTTTGCAACTAGGAATGGTGCACAACAACCTTGAGTGGAAGGGATTTCCTTCTCATCTATTTACCTTTATAAAAGCCATCCTTGGAAGTGCAGCAACTTGTACCCGCAGCAGTAGCAGACAGGATTTGTTGCTATGTATGTAGGATCACTAGATCCATCACTGACATAAGTCTGGCTTCTGGATGGAAGGCAGCAGCCTTTTTTTACCATTTTTTGTGCACTTTACAGCATTGTGGTCCCTTGCCCCTCTCCAATTCCTAGCACACAGCATGGATGAGAAAAACATTGCCAGGTGAATGAGCAACTGGTGGTCTCCTGCCCGGACTGGTGATGGAAAATCTGTAGTAATTTCCATGCTTCTGGGGATACGTTGGATAGCTGTAGGCAAAGTGATTCTAGGTTTGAGAGATCTTTGCAGCTAGAGGGATAAACTGTTGAATGGTCATTAACTGATGCAGGCAGACAGTTGACTCTTAGAAGCTCTAAAGCAAAAGGAAAGGCATCTCACAGGGTAGTGAGATGTGTGTTTCTTCTTTGAATTTGTTCTTCAGCTGCTGTTTCTTATGGCCCACTGATTCTGTAGTTAATTTTGTAGTAGAGATTTTCTAGTTAATTTGCAAACTTGGGTCTCATTTTTCCAGGAGTGAGTTCAATCATTTAGACTTTGTCTCGGACTCTCATGTGACAGATTAGGCACCTGCATTCTAATTATGACCAGACATTTTGTTTTCCCAAGGAATTTTCTTGGCTTTTTCTCACTGATGCCAGGAAGAGCTTAGGAGCAGCCAAGGGGAGTTAATGACTTAGCTACTAACTTACTTTCTTCTTTAGTCTTTGGTGAGATGAGCTTTTGAAACTGCAGACTAGTTTCACTGTTATGCATTAATAGTGAGAGTGTGGTAGCACCTAGAAGATGAGAATACAAGCTGGGCCTCCATCTGTCAAATGCCCGCCTTCCCTACTGGGCAAACAATGTGTGACAAAGGGAAGAAGTAAGGCAGAAAAGATGGAGGTAAAGAGAGAGACAGCAACAAAGATGGGGGCAGATATTGAATAACCAGATCTTCCAGTCTCATCCATGAGACTGCTCTTTCTCTTTAGCCCATTTAGAAAGGATCTGGCTGGCAATCAGATTAGAAACAGAGGCCAAAGCCTGAGCATGCAGTGAGACCAAATGGCAGCTTGAAAGCTCAAGACATTTCTCCTCTTCCCTGTGGAAACAAAGTGTCATGGGACTGCTGACAGGAGGATGGATATGGACTGCCCTCAGAGAGCCTGTGCAGACGGTAGCAGATAATGAAAGATCTGAATCTCAGTGGCACTTCTGTCACTGACACAGCTCAGAGAGAGACAGAGCATTTAATTACACAGGGTTTCAATTACATGAGTTGCTGGCGCAACGTGCACTCAAAAACTTGTATGGAACAGGTCCTCCAGGTGGCTGAGCATACTTTCAAGACACAGTATCAAGGATAAATGAGACATGAATCAAAACTGTCTCTGATGAAGATGCACTACAGGGCATTAAGAAGAAGCTGAAGTTTGTAAATGGGCAAAGGGAGCACTGATTCTGCTCTCTCTGAGGCCCCCACCGCAAATTAGTTTGAGTTGTGACAGCCACAAGCTGAAGTAATAAAATATACTTAAATCCAGCCCTGCATGCAGCCTGTGAATGCCTCTCCTCTGCCAGACAAAATGCTTTCAGGTGTCTCTGCTGAGGCAGTTGATTGCTGGAGAGCCTTTTTTTTTTAAAAAAAAAAAAAGCTGGTGACATACCCTTTTCATAGGCGAATAACATGTTCCTCTTCACTTGGATTTTATGACTCCTTTTCCCATCCCCTCTGGTGTTTGTGCAGCAGACAGCAGCAGAGCTGGCTGCTCAATCCTACCCTGGAAACCCACTATGTGGAATAAGCAGAGGGAATGAGCAAAGGGAAACTTGAGGTGTAACTGGGCAGTTGGACTTGAGGAAAATAAGGAATAAATGTTTGTCATAGAGCCTGCATGTTAATGAGCAGCCAGAGTTCAGAAAATACCAAGCTCAACAGTCTGATCAAGCGTGACAAACTCCTCTTTAAGAAGGGAATCCGAGGCCTTACTTTCTCAGGACCAGATCCAGACCAGGGCTTAGGCGTCGTGACATTCAGTATAGCAGTTCTTCCTCCTCCCCCGGCCCCCTCCCCAATTCCAAAGCTTGGTTACAGCACAGGAATGCACAGGGCTGACTTCCGATCCTTACGTAAGGAATTTAGGTGTCTAAGAATAGCAGTCACAGCGAATGGAGGGGATGAGAGAAAGTCTAATGCAGCCAACTGGCAACGCTGATGAGACCAGGGAATCTTACACGGTCTCTTTTGCCTAGATTTAGAGAGTGATCTCAGAGGTGGCGTTTCTGAAATGGAGATTCAGCTCCTGAAACTGCTTCTGGCAGATAACTCCCTGGCCTGTGTTTTCTGGGTAAATTTTTGCAATTTTCTCATAAAACTTGTTTGAAGGAGGAGCAACCACCTTTGTTTCATGGCTAGATTACTCATTCAGGAAGTGTTAAAGATGAGTATAGACCTTCTGCCTGCAATGATGCCATAAATAACTCTCATATGGGAAAACTTTCAGCATTTCTTGAGGCTGGGTCAATGTGCACAATATGCACACATTCACTGGAAAGCAAACAGGAATACAGTATGATTAAATAGTACAGGGATTGCACCTTGAAGCACTAGATTGTTCATAGTTCTCTATGATTTACTTGTTCCATTCATTTTGAAGGCTGTGGCTATACGTTTGTACAACTTCATGCAAAAATATGGATGGGAAGCTATTAGACAGTGGCATAGCAATAGCTAACAAGTTGAAGATTACTTCTTCAATGACAGGTTCTTGCTTTGAATGTTAGAGTAAATGATAAGAGTACTGGTTTGTCAACGCATATAGCACTAATAGAACCCCACTGATGGCTCTAATGGCCTAAAATAAGACAGAACAGATAACAGACAACACGAAATGGTGTAGTTAGGCCTTGTTCTTCTGAGCAGGCTATATGACAAAGGAGAATTCAACAGGAGAGCAGTAGAGTGGCATGCAGCTGGTTTGCAACAGTTAAATAGACTGAAAACACCCTCATGTCATGCTGTTGCAGGCCTTTTTCTGTGCCCAGAAGCAGTGTCTGCAGAGGCATATTAGACTTCTTTTCCATGTCCTCTTCTCTTCTCACTTTCACCTGAGGGTTGATATAGACACTTGATCATCATGATTTCCAATGACTCATACTCAGCGACACAAAGTTAAATTGATTACCAAACCATCCTCCAGGAAATACTGGTGGGTATCCTCAGGAATTTAGGTTAGGTTCAGGTAAACTTCTCTCACACTGCTTCTTCTGATGACTGGAGCAATTTGGTCCTTCCTGCTTTCTGTTTCTAACAACAAAGGTCCTGTTCTTGGTTAAATAAAAAAGTATATACTTGGTAATTAAAAAAACAAAACCAAACAAAAAACCCAACAAAGCCTTCCACCAGAAAATATAATGATATACCAGAAGAACCATTTATACATTAAAAGCTCTTCTCATTTTTCCAGAAGGCATCCGAAGCTCATTAAAAGAGGCTTTATTTTAGTGTGGTTGCGGTTTTCATTTTCTCTCTTCTTAAAACAGCTTCTGTCACAGACAAATCACTTTCTCTGGCATTTTCAAGCACATATTTCCTAGCAGTCATGCTAATACCATCACAGGAGGGAAGCATTTAACTATTGCTGTTTCACCTCTGCTTCAGCAGTGAGAAATTCTGTCTTGCAATTGCCATTGATTCTAATTTCTGCTGTAGGGAAATGTAGCCACTATACGGCCCTTCACTTAAATAATAATTTACCCAATGACTAACTTTTGCGCCATACAAACCTATTCTTCTGGTTGCTTGAATTAGTGGAATATGAAGAGAACTCCAGATCCAGTACTTATGAGGTACCCAAAATGCAGCACACAAACATGAGTTTTTGTTGCATGCTATGTTAAGATCAGATAGGGATAAGTGGCAGAACTATTTCTCAGTGGTGGTGTGTTTAGAGCAAGCTGGTTTGTTTTATCTGTAACCTGCCACCAGTGTCTGTGTGCCAATCTGTGGTGGCCTTATCCGCAATGTTTGCCATGTAACAGTCTTATCCAAAATGTTTTTAAGTCTGTTCAAAACTTCTCATTGTTTCTAACAGGTTTTGTGTAAGGCTCTGATTTGAATGCACATGGGAAGCCTCAATTATAGCCTTCATCTCCCTGCTTTGAAAATGCGGCCTTGGCCACCCAGCATGAAGAAGGCTTTGTCACTGCCAACAGCTGGATTTTTTTATTGTTGTATCCCTTTCAGGCAGTGTCACTCAGTGAAGTCTGATTTAGCAAGGTATTTAAAACACATTCTTAATTTTAAGTCAGCTTATGGGCCTTTGTAAATCGAGGGGACTGCTTGGGTGCTTAAAAATCAGGCAAGTTCTCACCTGAGTCCAGAAAAATGCTGTCAGAATAGTCATACCACATCTAGGAATCCTCCTTGTTACTACCACTACAAACTAATACTGCATTATTGGGGAATGAAGATGGGGCACTTCTCTCTCTGAGAGAGAGCTCTGTTGAATCTGCTGAAACAAAGCACACACTCACTTGGCAGAAGAATGGAAGAAAGGGATGGCCTTGAATTAAGGAATAGCTGTCAGGATTGTTGTGCAGGTAGTCACTGGCAGAAATAAGCCCATCAATGGGGAGGCAGTAGTTGAAGAGGACCAGCAGTTCCAGGACTAAATACTAGAACACAAACCTCTTCCTGAGTTATTGCTATGAATGCAGAAAGGGGATAGGAGACTGGAGCTGAATGCTCTCCTGTTGCATGTCTGACCTGTTGTCTGTGGTGGCATCACACTTAATATTTTCTTCATGGGTACCTTGAACTAAGATGTAGCAGCATTGTCAATAGTCTACCTGGTCTATATGGACTTGGTGTGTTTTCTAGGCACACTAGGGTGAGGTTTTGTAGGACACTGAAGCTGGCCTGCTATTTCATCCCTTTTCAGAAGAGCTGATCTTGGTGTTTTATTAGCTTCATTATTTACTCACTTAGCAAATTGAGTAAGTTCACAAGTTAGACAAGCATCGAGAAGGGTACTAAGGAAAGGGTAACAGCTGTCCACAGCTGTGGCAGTAGAAGAAACCCTCACTGCATCAGCAATTAAACAAGTGCAGCTACTTTTTGCAAGGTCACTGTTTTTCATACCTCTTGCCCCAGTAACACCACCTCTCTTTTCAGAGCTCAATAATTTACCCTGGTTCATGTCATCCCTCCCTATGTCGGGTAGTGCAACAGGAGGATGAAACACTGAGGATTATCGTGGGTATGAAGGAAGGTGGTTAGTGCAGCACTTGTGATGCACTGAGTAGATGTTGGGAAACAAGGAATTCCTCATTACCTCTGTCTTCTTATAGAGCTCACGTCAAGTCACTTTGCCTTCACGAGATCCTGTCTTCCTCTCTTTACAATAGCTTTCTGCCTTCTAAAAGTACTGCAAGGGCAAATTATTTATTTTCCAGAAAAAGTAGTTGGTTTCAGCTTCAGATCTATCGGTCATTCTCATGGTTGTTGTGCATACACTTACTTTAAAAAAAAACTATGGGAGATGAGAAGACTGAAGGGTAGTGCTCCAAAACAAATTTTAGTGGTTATTACTGTAGCAAATAGTTGGATTTGGTAAACATATGAACAAGACTTTTTTCTTCTCAGCATTTTTTTTTTCCCCCCCACAGAAGAATGTTAGCCGCTCTTTATTAGGTGTAAATTGTGTATTACTGCATCAAGAGAATGATGTCGATTTACACGGGATCATGGCTTGGCTCACTCAAGCTCTGCTCTGCTTTACTGGACTACTTTGCAACTGTGAAGTGGCATCCTACTGATTTCTTCTGCAACCCTGTTCCTCACATCTCCCGGGCCATGGTGTTTGTGTTTCCTGATTCTAAAGCACAATGTCTTAATTATGGTCAGAGAAAAGACATAAGGAAAGAGAATGTCCTGATTTGTCTTTTAACTGCAGTTCTTACTAGTATTTATTTCAAAGTGTAATTACAGGAACGGAAATGACTATGCAAAAATGGCCTTTTCCTACTAACAATCTCTGCTGCTTGTGTACATTTGAGTCAAGTCTGCAGACCTTTGTTGACACAAGTTTTATTGCAAGTCATATTTATTTTCCAGTCTCTGTTACAAAATAGCTTTGCAGCAAGGGCTGTCTTCGGGGAGAGAAGAAGGGTAAAGAACCAGAGGGACCAGCAATGTCCCAGTCATTTCGCTGGTTGTTTCTCATCAGAGGCAGCCTGTGCTGCTGAAACTGTTGGCTTCTCCTGCCCCCTCGTGCAGGCATGCGAGCACTGCCAGCAATTTTTCTCTTGCAAAAATCTGCCCAGAGAAACAGCAAAATAGAATAAACAAGCAAAAGAGCTCTGAGATACAGAAGTTATCTTGAGCAGTGTTTTGCAAAGGAATCTCTTTGATAGGCTTGGGAAGACAGCTGCCTAGTCCTGCGCTGGAGAATCTCCCAAACCATTAGAAAACCATTGAAGTTACTTCTTGAAAATGTAGTTCTCCAGGCTGTAGAACGCAGAAGCTTCTGAAGACGGTAAATCTGGCAAAAATCTCAGTTTAGTGTCACATTCAGATTTGAAGATAAATGTGACCAAAAGTTTAATCTAAAGAATGTCATCTTCAGGAATTAAGCGTGGAAAGATCAGCTGAGCCTTTCTGCTTTACCGCTTCTCTCTGCAGGACAGGTCTCCCACCCCTGTTCGCTAGCGTGTCACTGGGTCCTGCTGCCACCGGGTGCTCCTTATCCCACCATCTTGTGTCTAGATGTCTCAGGCTAGACATCTGTACTCCTGGCCTATGTCTCTCACTACACCGAGCTTTTAAATATTTGTTGAGTGCCCTTAATTGAAAAAAAAATGAGAAAAACAGCTCCTCAGAAACAGCATCATGGTCAAAAGGTGAGAGACACTACAATACCAAGGTTTTGCACTCAAAATGTGCACCAATCCTGGACCATGTTTAGAAGACTTTTTCTTTTGTTTTTCCTTAGTGCTAACTTAGGCAAAATTTCACTAAGGTTATGGGAGTTCGGCTGAGCAGAGAATGAATACAACTGGAATCAAGACTGTGGAATTTGTTCTTTTTTTCCCCAACACGGTCAGGGTCAGAGTGGATTAATCTGTGTTCCAAAAACACCATAGCAGTGAGATATTGAATCTCACCTTACTTTTGAGGACAAAACAGTTCTAGGATGCAATACGGGTTAGATAACTAGTGTTGCTGAGCAAACACATCAACATTGTCTGTGGCCTTATATATCCTTGTATTTTGGGTGCAGCTGGACTGCCTTAGAAACAAGAACAGGCAGTAATACAGCAGGACCTATCAAGAGCAGAGAAAGAGGATAAGAGGAACTGTCAGGAATACTAATTCTAAAATTATTTTTCTACAGGTCCACCTTGTATGGTTCGGGCTTTTTTCATCTTGCTTTGCATAAAAGAAGTCCTAAGAACCTCCCCTCTCAATTAACCAAAAAAAAAAAAAAAAGAGAGAAAGGATTAAATTCCTGCTGCAATTACTGTTAACAAACCCTTAAAAGCAGATTTGTAGGGTCTCCTAATCTCTAAACAGACTTTGCTTAACCATCCTGTGAGCAGCAGGGTGCCATCACATTGTACAATGTGGGTGCAGTTGATTAAAAAGGGTCACAGAAGAAAAATCCACTAACAGTTGTTAAATACAAGAGTAAAACCTCTGTGTCAAGAAGTCCCTAAACTATGGATTGCTGAAGCTCATGGCTGTCACAGGGAAAGTATAACATAAGTTTTCTAGGCCGCTCCTCTTCCTCACTACTTATAGCCACTGCCAGAGAAGATCTAGTCAGCTAGATGTGTCTTCAATCTGATCTTGCTGTTCTGTTCTTATGAAGGCCTCTTAATCTGAAACCCAACAAGAGCAAGTAAGGTGTGATCTACTGGGAAAGAAATCAAGTAGAAAGTAATTTACACACTCCAGCACTAGGCAGACCTGGCTGCAAATGTACAAGTATCTATGAAAACAGAGTTTAAAAAAAAAAAAAAGAAAAAGAAGAAGAAAGAAGAGCCACGAATGGATTCATCAGATCTAAATTTTAAATAATTCAACTTAGAATGATAGTGTTGTTGTTGTTATTGCAACTTTTTTTAAGGCCTCAATTAAGCCTTGAGAAAGGGAGCCAATGCACCTTTAAAACTTTCTGCTTAATCAACTATAGCGAATGCTCATTTAATGATTGTCTTTTTGTACCAACAAGAAGTAACAACGCTTTTAGCAAAAGAAATGGGATGAGAGAGAAATTGCCTAATCAGCCCTACTCATGCAGTGCTTTGTGAGAGAGATTATTGAATTTTCAGTCTCTGCAGAATTTTAATGAAGCTCTGTCTTGCTGGAAAATCCAGCCCTTTGTCAATAAAGTTCAATAACTCGACCACCCATGTAATAAGATGTACTGCCTGAAATCTTTCACTTGCCAAAGCCAGAGCCCTGCTGGAATCTCCCTGAAAGTTAGAAGTACTCATTTGTGTTATGTATTTTCCTACAGTCTTCATGCAGTGGAATTTGTATTTACTGTTGTGAAAATCTGTTTACAGTGAGGTAGAGAAAAAATTCAAATTTGTCTCAGTGTGCTGGTCACTATTCTAATAGGAATATTGCCCTGCTGAAAGGGAATATCATCAACCTGTGTTTAGGACCATATCTTTCACACAAAGAGAATAGCAAAACGCTTCACTGAGTTAAGAAATAAGTAACAGGATACTGAGAAAGACAGAACTATAAGCAAGGGAGGTGAAAGGCATTTCAGTGAGATCTGAGCTGAGGTGAAAAATGAGTGGGCAGAGAAATTCAGAAAGCCACTGACTAGCAGAATACCCCACTGCTGATGGTTGGTATCAGATGAAAAGGGAGACCACTGATCTGCTAAATTGGACAGAGCAAATTCAAAGGGATATTCATAAAGAAAGAAAAAAAAGTTAATTCATCTGGATAGGTATGGAGTGTCTCTCCTGTGTATGCACCAAAACTTAAGATTTAAAAAAAATCAGAAAGTGCAGGGCTTTGAACAGCTTTTTCTGTTGAATAACTGGCCACACTGAGGTCCTCTGTGCAGCTATTTTTTAATAGAAATCCCATTCTGTATCTACAAGGCCTTTTCATCATGAAAGTTTCAGTGTGGCAATAACTTATTGCTGTGAGCACTTGATTTTTATTAATTGTCTTTTTCCAGTAGAAAAAACTTCTTCTGAAATTCTAAGCTGATTCCCCTCTAACTGTGGACTGAATTCCAAGATAAGCAAGAAAAGAATTAAAACTTCTGAAGAGGTATTTGTGTAACAGAAAATCCATAAGCAGCAGTGGGGAGATGGGATTTGATGAAGACAGGAGAATAAGGCTCAGTACTTCAGGTGAGAGGACACAAAATTATCAAAAAGAATGTTATCAGAAACCAATAGAGAATATCACAGTGTCAGAATTGCAACAGCAGGAGAAAACTTCAGAATCAACCCTGACATCAAGGTTGTGATGGCAGTGAAGAGAAGATTCCTGTAGAATATGTGTCATGGAGAGCAGCAAGGAGTATGAAGATTTTCTTGTCCAGGTGCCCACCAATGTCTCCCAGACAACTGATTCAATGAAACAAAGATAATACCACAAAGTCAGATGGACAGAAGAGTCAGGAAAGTAATTAGAGATACACAGAGGGTGGAGAACAAACAGTAGAAATACAGTAATGCAATGGATAATGCCTGCTTCATATAATCAATAGAAGACCAGAAAAGTTTAATGAAGATCCTTATAAGCTATATAAATTTGTCAATTAAAATAGTGTGAGTAGCTGGAAATGTTGCAGTCTGCTTTGGAGAATAATGTTTGCCTGCTGCTTAATGCAAAGCCTTGTGAAGGGGTGCCAAAAATGCATTAAACATTTCACAGTTACTGCCCTGGAGGAAAAGGACTAAAGACTGGTGAACCCTAGTTTTGGGTAGCAGTACAAGACAATGCTTTAAAGTCGGACAGGTGTCCGAAGTTCTTGCTACCCTGACCAATATGACTCACCAAGTCACCCAGATAGAAAGGAGATGGAGGTAACAAAGGACTCCTGTTCCCAAAACCAGATAGCATCACAGATCTGCTGGGAATTTTACACATCCAATGGTAAAAATGGAACGAAACAAGAAAGAAAATGGGTAAGTGATTTGATAATAAATATTAAAAAACACTGCTAGGGCTGTGGAGACTTGAATCAATGAAGGAATTAGTGTCTGAATGGAGGAAAGAAGATAGAAGGAGGGAGAGAAACCAGGAAAGAGTAGGGGAAAAAGAAATGGTTCTCGAAGGAAGATGATGGCACTGCCAAAGAGCAATTTAATAGAATGGAACTGCCCATCATGTTGAAAGCTAATCTAAGTAGAAAGACAGATTATTAAATACTTGCAGAAGAACTGTTTTCATGCCCAGCTAGAGTGAAACCCTGAGAGGGATAAGAAGAACATGATCTGAATTTTTAAAAGCAAGGAGACTTCTTTCCTGAGTATTTGCTGGGAAAGGGGTTGGAGTTTGAGTAGCAGATAATGTATTGGAGAAAGGAAACTTGTAAATAAGGAGGTGAAGAGAGGAGATTTTTGAGACCTCATGAATAGTCTGGTAAAGTGGTATGAAGGAAGGAACTATTTTAAAGGATGTGTGTACCAGGAAAGATCTAAGTGAACAAAGCCTGGAAAGGGGAAAAAGGGAGAAAACACCAAAGGAAGAAACACATGAAAGTTAATGTTTGAGGCGTAAGACATGTCCTAATAGCAGTGAAGAGAGAAGAAAGGATTGCCAGCAGGACTAGGAATCGGAGAGGGTGTGAAGAACAATGAGCTTGCATATACCAGTGTTTGTTTGCTGGAGTCAGATAATTGCCAGAGCATTTGTGGTTTATGTCTTAGAACAAAAGGTTGGGAAGTGTCCAGGCATAGCTTTACTGAGTGTACAAGCTAACTGAGATTAACTGGTTGTTAATGAACACAAGGTAAGAACCTCTTCCATTGTACTTGCAACTTTCCCAAAGGTGGATGCAGATTAGCCAAACCTTTTTAAACTCTCCACTTCTTAAAGTTGTTCAGACAAGATAAAATGTGCCATTGAATGATACATTCTAGGTCAATCACAAGACTTGTTCCTCCATGCAGGGTTAGCAAAGAAGATTCTGTCCTTTTTGTGGAAAGGAGTCTGTAAAGTCTACCCTTAAGGTCCCTTTTAGTTTTATGCTTTATTAACACAAAGTATTACATCTTATCTTCTTCATATGGAGACATGACTCTTTATACAACCACAAGCTGATGTGTTCCCTATGTTCAGAGTACATAGTATTTTCTTACAACATCCCTTTCCGTTAGTGTGAATCCTTAATGAAAAGATAGTGCATTAAGCAGGTGAATGACTAATCTCTAGATGGTACAAAGAGGTGGCACCTCAGTGAAATGTTTTAAGGGACAATGCACAACAATTCCATACCATAAGGAGGAGGCATAAAGGCACAGCTAAGCAGAAATGGAAGAAGTTACATGTGAAATGCATGGGTTGCTGTGAAGCTGCAATCCCCACTGTGGGATACCAGCACTTCTAAGACTGGGATTCAGTCACAGCCTTGCAGATGACACATATGTAGGTCATTGTGGCTAATTATATATCTGAGATGTTATTTTCTTTCCTGAAAAGGTGCAAATAAGCTGTGAATAGCTGGATACTTTGCTGAGTTGAAATTGCAGGAAATAACAGGATTTAATTACACTAAATGTAAGTTATTGCAACTGTGTTAACAGCCTACATGAAAGGTAAGAAATATGAGTTTTATTCCTGGCTTTCCTACAGCATTTTCTTCATTATGAGCAGTTGTTGAATTTACTGACTATACTGTACTTAAGGTACTTTGCACAAAGCGAGGTACTGCTCTATGGGTTAAATGCTTGTTTTTTCTTCTCCTGTATGACTCATTTTATAGCTGTAAGATGTGGTTTATGTCCTTAATATAAGACACTAAACAAGTAGAAAGATTAGTAATACAATAAAGAATTATGCTAATGAGTTTGCAAAAGTCAATCCTGTTCTGAAAATAAACATATTTGATAATCTATAGCTAACTGAAGCTGTAAAAATGTATCTTCAGTATGAAACTGGGCAAAGCAGCATCTGTGGCAGATTTAACATACACTAGGACAATGTAGGAAGATGAGATGTGCACAAGTAGAATTTAATCAAAGAAGCAGCACCACTGGAAAAATCAACACTGTAGACAAGAGCCCAGGAGCACAGTTGACCTTTATGAACTGATATTTTTTTCCTTGGATTAATTTTATTTCTGCTCTAAAATAGTTTTTTTTTCAGTTTAATGTAGATCAAGTTTTGCAATTAGAAAACGCTGATAATCACATTACTCTTCTTAGTTGTTGCCATCTTAATTTTCATTATCTACCATGAAAGACTATTTTGTGTTTTTAGGGAAAATACTGAGAAATACTTCTACCCATCTGCTCTCGTGGCATCCTCATGTTCTCCCTAAAAGGGGACATGTCAACATGCTAGCTAGCTAGCTCGCTCTCCGAGTGCAGTACAAGAGCCAAATGAGTCAGGGAGGCTGAAAGCAAGCTCCTTGTTTTTGAAGTTGGTAGGAGTGGTTTCAAGTACCAGCTAAGGGCTTGGATTATATAATAACTGCTGGCATACGTCATCACAGTTATTTCACATCTTTATTTCCTTCAGCTCTGTGAGTAGGAGAGACTTCAGAGTATACAGAGTCCATTATGCTGACAAAAGTCTAAATTGCAAACCTCATTTTTTCTCTCTGAATGCCCATCCCCACCTTCACCACATTATGTAAGGATCTTTGTTTTCAAGACACAAAATAAAAGAATGCTTAAAAAGTTAGATACTATAACAATGGCAAAAATCCTACTTGTGAATCTACTCTTTCAAAGTTTTCTCTCTCTTCTCTTTAATATTTCGCATATACATATCTCCAGTGTTGTTTAATGTCTGCCTGTATGATAACCCTTCTCAGAGAAAGTGTGGGAGTGTTGGTTGCCTGGTGAAAGAGGATGGCAAGGGAATTCAGGGTAGAATCCTGTTATCTTTTTTTTTTTGTATTATATCCCAACTTTTCTTGATTAATCCTGTGCTAAAGATAGAGAATGATCTTTTATTTGCTTGGCCTGACTTCCTCATCCTAAAAGGCACTTTGATTTGCATGGAAGGAATTGCATTGGAAAGATTACACTGAAAGGGGCTTATAGGAGGGAAAGCTGATTGAGAAAGCTTCTTTTTAAAAGTCTGGTCCTTTTAGTTTTGTGTTATACATTAAATTAGTTCCTTACCCTTTTCTGTTGTACTTCTGTGACTGGTATGAAAAAAAAAAAGTAGCATTTTAATGTATCATAAAATCTCAAACACATCTCCCCCAAGAATCTGTAGCTTTAAAGCTGAGGGCATCCAAGGGGAGAGCTAGATGTCTCTGGTCCTGTTGAGAGCTGGGCAAAGGTTAACAAACTTGATCTCATTCCTGCTTCCCTCCTGAGGATTAGCAGAGGACAACAAGGGGTGTAGTGCACATAGTAGTTGCTCTCAGCCTTTGTTGCTGCTTTAGAAGGGAGGCTTTGATGGGGGGGGTGTGTCCTGAACCATTCCCAGGGGAACAACATGTGTTAGTAGAAGTAGATAGACCCAATTTTTATAAAAAGCAATGATAGACACCACTGATGAAACGAGATAAATTGCCCTCAGATGGAAGCAGTAAAGGTCGTTTGTGATTTAGTACTCAGAGAAGCTTTGGAAAGGCAATCCTATCCTCTTCATTAATCATTAAAAATCCTGTATTAGATAGTTCTTTTTGTCTGCAAAAAAAGATACAGAAATTTTTCTGTTTTCCCTCCTTGCTGTATTTAATGTTGTATTTTTATATGTAAGGCCCAGAGGCATAGCTTGTCCTTCTACTAATTCTTTCTCCAAAGTCATGTGTTTCTCCAACAGTCAGTGATGCTGTTGTTGATCCTGCCCTGTCCAACCTTTTATTGCACAAATGGCAAAGAGAAAATAAGAGAAGAAGAAAAAGAAGCATTTTGTGTCACAAGTTTGCATAGCACTGAATCTCAGAGCTTGTCTTGAGTCAAGCAGCAAGTGCTGTCTTGCTGCTAATGAAAAGCCACTTTCCACAAGAGACATTTTTCCTCTTTCAGTGGGCCAGTGGCCTACCTCCAGTTCATACACTTGGTGAGGGACCTTTTCTAGTCTGTCTCTAGCTGGGTGAAGTATATCTTCTTCCACGAGTGATGTATGTAACATACATATTTACACACTGATGTTTACGGCCCCCCTGGGAAACATGATACTTATATTTGTCCTGATACCCTGACTCTCTACTTAATGCTGGATATAATTCAATGGCGCATTATAAAACAAAACAAAATGGTTTATTGTAATGAAATGTAAAGAAAAGAAATTATCAATGAGATGTGAAAAAAACGGAAAGAAGATATGAATTTCATAATTACCTGAGACTTAATCTGAGCTTTTTGTCTTCTCTGTTAAGTTCATTTGGCAGAGAGAAAATGGTCACAACCTGTGAGAATAGGAGCCAATTTCTTTCCAGAACTGAACTTCTGTCTAGAGTTCTTCTCCGTCTCAGGTTACCCTTTTTTCAGATGTGACAAATATACTCCAAAAGATTTCTGAAAACTTCTAACTTTAATGAGCAGTTCAATAAAGCCAGTCAGTTATAACATGACTTCTAATGAATTAGAGCATTTTTTTTCACATAGAATTGAGAGATATCTCTTCCTATAAATTGGTTATAGAGAATAAGCATTTCTGAATTGTCACAACAATTTCTTCTAAATCTGTAAGCTGTTATAGCCTACAATTTGAGAACAACTTAATTATGTGAACATTGCAATGGTAATAAGGAAGACTGCTTATTGCTAGCTCACAGCAGAGATTATACATGATAGGTAATGAGACAAAGTTGGCAGACAGTAGTAAGCTTGGTCTCGGCAGCTTCCCTGTCTGAAACTGCTGGATTTGGAGAAGTGTGGGCATGTAACTGTTTTCAATGCTCTGTGGGTGCTTATAGATGGAAGCCATTCTAGGAGGTGCCAAATGGTGACATGAAGTCAACGTATGTGGAGTATGCTTTGTGTCTCTTTGAGGCAACACCCAAAGGACATAACCCCTTAAATTAGTATTTGCATAGAGGGATGTTTGACTTTGCCACTATGCCCATATATACAGTCTCAAAGAAGTGACGCAGTATTAAACAATGAATCAGCAGAAGCATCCATAGAGGGCAATGGAATCGTACAGGCTGAAAGCAGAACCACATTTGAGTCATCGTGTGCCTTTTTGGCTCATTTATTTTGTATTTTATGCAGGGCCTTCCTATACTGTGAGAAATAAATGACTCAACATTCATATCCACTTCCAAGTGGGCAGGATTAGTGTTTTAACACCCACTTCCACCCCCAACAATAGGGTATTGGTGGGAAGCTGAAGGGATGCTGATCCCATGCTACATGTTGCCCTCTGATTTGATCCATTATCCACATCTATGCCATTCAGGATTATAAAAAGACCAATTTTATCTTATGTTAAAAGTGATTGATGCAGCACATGTGTCGTAAAGCTCAGTAGTGAGCCTTTTAGTTGCATTTCTCTGCCCAGCTGCTGGTTTGGTACTCCAGGGTTGACTGCCAGTACACAGCCATTCAAATGTGTATTTCATAGCTGTGTTTTCAGTGGTTGTGTCTCAAAGTGGCCCTTTTTGACTCTGGTGGTGTCAAATACCCCTTGAGCTTTGCACTCCTAGAGTGTGACATTGCTAGCCCTTTCATAAAGTAACATCTGTGCTCCGGTGGCTGCTGGCCTCTTGTGCAATTTCTGTATCAGTAGATGGCTCTGCTTCAAAAGTTTGTGTGAGAAATGAGTCTGACTGCCCTTATTTCATTCTGTCATTGCCTATTGCACTTTGGAGGGTATACAGGGCATGAGACTATGTGGCTAGCATGCCACTGCTCCTCCAGTTTTCATTTTTGTACCCCGATGTCACCTCTTCATCAATTGCTTTGGAGAAAAGTACATACAATAAAAGAAGACTGTCTGCTGCAATGTGATATTCTTGTTCAGAATCCATCTGAGCGTGGTGCCTGTCACTGGCTCACATGCTAAATGGAAGAGAATACCCTTCACAGCTTCTTTCCTTTTTTTTTTTTTCCTTTTGTCCCCTGATGTTTTGATGATCCTCAGATTAGGGCATGTTGTAAGTTAGCAGAGAAATCCACTGTGCCATGGGGACCACCACCCAGGAGGGGTAGTTTTAGGGCCTGGCACTCTCACTTAGCATAAGCGGGTGGGGTTGCAGCTGCTGTCCACGAAATGGTAAGCATCTTGGGAAATAGCACACAAAACCAAGCAAGAAGGCAGTGCAACATATTCCTGCAAATGCCCAAACTCCACAGAATAGTGGTTGTGAAAGTATGCAGCCTGCTGATTGAATCTGCCAGATTGTGTGCAATAGCACCCTTTGCTCATTCAGACACAATGATGAAAAGTGGCCCTTTTTTTCTCTTTCCTTCCTCCCTCCCTCCCTTTGTAGTGTGCAGCGTGACTTTTTCTCTGCCTTCCTGTTTGCCACCTCTTTGCAATTGGTCTTTGCCAAATGAAAATGCTTCCAATAATGGTTACACTCAGAAATAACTTCACAGGCTGTAATAGCATTCTATGCAGAAGTAAGCTATTATTTTTGAAAATGTGTATTCTGTATGAGGCTGGATAATATGTCAAAGCCCCTTGCCTTCTCGAATGTGGAATTCTGCTTCTATGTTATCTCCACAATGGCAAAGGAGCAACGTGTTGTCACTGTGTACCAAATTCCCCACATTTCTTTCATAGTGATCTTTTGATATGTTTTGTTAAAAATTCTTAGTATTTATATCAGACAACTGTGTCCATAACTGTAGAAGGACTAAACATGTGTTGCTGTTGTTAGGAAGGAGTGGGGTTTTTTTCTGTCTTTTATTCTGCTTCTAGGTTTTAAGTTCACTTCAGTGCTCTTTTACTGAGTAGCATTATCTCTGAATTTTATAGATGTAGTATACAGCTTATTTGTTCAGATAGCTTTCTGATCAGACAGAATCTCCAATGGAAACCATTGCTATATTGTTCAAATCTTCTTTGCTCAGAAATTTCATCCTCATAACTATCTGTATCAAAGAATTAATTAGCCTGGACTGTGTCACATTTTGCAAAGTATGCCAGACAATTGAAATACCATCCAAACCGAACTTTTATAAGTAGAGTTTATATGAATTATGTTTCTGGGATCCTTTTGCCACCAAGTCACAGAGTTTTTTAGCCATTCTTCCTAATTTTTGTGCTGTTCACAGCGTTACTTGCTCTGGTGGGAGCTCTTAGTCACTTCTCAAAATTCATACCAGTCCTTTATTCACTCCTCTGTTCTTTATTTGATGCTTATCAGGGCTGGCTCAAGACCTAAGCAAAACAGCTTCTTGCCTAGGGTGGGGAAACCAGCATAGACCCATTGCATCCTTTTCTGTATGAAACTGAACAAAAACAAGGGCCAGATTTTGTACCCGGGATGGAGTAATCCTGGTTATAAACACAAACTGGAGGACAAGAGGCTGGAAAGCAGCTCCACAGAAAGAGATCTGTGGGTCTGGGTTGATGGCAAGTTGAATGTGAGTCAAGAGTGTGCCCTGGCAGCCAAAAGGGCCAACCATATCCTGGGGTGCATCAAGCACAGCATCGCTGGCCATCTGAGGGAGGTGATTGTCCCACTTGACACTGCACTGGTGTGGCCCCACCTCAAGCACTGTATGCGGTTTTGGGAGCTTCAACATAAGAGGGACATCAAACTATGAAAGCGTGTCCAGAGGAGGGTAACAGAGAAGGTGAAAAGCTTCAAGGGCAAGATTTAGAGGAGCAGCTGAGGTCACTTGGCTTCTTCAGCTTGGAGAAGGCTGAGGGGTGACCTCATGGCAGCCTACAACTTCCTCAAGGGGAGCAGCGGAAGAGAAGGTGCTGAGCTCCTCTCTCTGGCAACCAGCAATAGAACATGAGGAAATGGAATGAAGCTGCATCAGGGGAAGTTCAGATTGGACATTAGAAAAAGGCTCTTCACTGAGAGAGTAGTCAGTTACTGGAACAGCCTCCCCAGAGAAGTGGGCACAGCACCACTGTCAGAATTCAAGGAGAGTCTGGACAATGTTCTTAGCCATATGGCTTAGTTTTAGGTAGTCCTGCAAGGAAATGTGAGTTGGGCTCAGTGATCCTTAAGAGTATCTATGCTAGAGTAAAACCAGAATTCTTGTTGCTGATGACACTGGGAAATAGCTGAGAGTTGTAGCATAGCAGGTATGAGTTCCTGTGAAGAAGACAGTCTCCTTAGGGAGGTAAAATCACCCTATCTGACACTCTCACTACTTGACAGGACCAGAAAGTGTGCTCAGCCCCAATAACTCTCTCCTGAGGTCCCTATTTCTGTTAGCCCTCTTGCATGTCAAGCAGCAATTGCACAGCCCCATCCCTTCACCATGAGAACCACAGAGTTCAGCGTCAGTTGTACTGCCTGACACCATGAGATGATCACCAGAATACTCTGCACTTCCATAAATGACTCGCTTTATGACTGCAGCAAGTCACACCCATTTGTTGTGCCTCAGTTTCCCACACATAAAATGTGAAACACAGCCCTTTCTTTTTGAGAAGTTAGTGAAAACTGGTTAATATTTGATTAATGCTTTCAGAACCAGTGCTAATTATAACTTCCATTCACCCCTTTCCTCTTGTGACAGCACCATGGAGTGTAATCAGCAAAAATCAATCACCTAGAACTAAATAAACAAGCCTTAAAAGGTAAAATGTAACTATAATGGATGCTAGAGGCAAAAACCATTAAGAAGAGGTGGAAGCGAGCTAGTTTTATGGGTTTTTTTTGATGATGTTAGTGGACAAATCATGTACTACATGAATGTAAATGGTAAATATAGCCCAAGGAAAAAATAATTCATGAAAAAGTTCACAAATATCTATCTCCAGTGGTCCTAAGAAGACGGTAGTACAACAGCAATGATGTAGGAAGGAGCTGATGAGGAGACTGTTACTCCCAGAATCAGGGCGGCTTCTGGAGGTGCAAACAGCCTGCTTTTAGTCAAGATCCGATGCCATGTTTTTAACTTCAAGATGAATCTTGCCCCTGAATGATGATTTGCTTTTTCACTTCAGTAAAAACATTTAAATCTGTGGCAAATAAGTCTCAGTGTAAGGTCCTACAAAAGGAATGTCAGTTATTTTAAATCTCTTGTACCGTATATGCACCTGTACACGTGTGAATGTAAACACTTTGTCCCTGAAATGAATTTGGTGTAAAAAAACATGCTTATGGGACATTTGCTTATACAAGGAAGTGGATGACAATAAAACACTTCTGATGAAATCAAAAGAATGTGAAATCCATTTGTCAACTACTCAGTAAGGTGAGTGCTGGAATACTTAACAATTTGCTTTGATGGAGGTGTGCATTTTCTAATTTATTGGATGCTTGCTTCTTTCATAAAGTAAATTATGTATCATTAATCTTGCTGGGAGGCTGGTGTCTTCAAGTTAATTTAGTGATTATTTTCTTAGATAATCTACCTGCTAGGAAAGTATGATGTGATCAATATAGGGAAGTAATCTGGCTATCAATGATTTATGTACACACACGTACAATATACACCCCACCGCACTTGACCTCTTCTCTCAAAGGCATTCACATTAGTTTTTGGGAGTGAAATATTTTATTTCACATCTTCTGGCACTAGATGTTGATAGCAGCTAAGATTTATAATGGCAAAGGGAGTACATTGATTGATTCTCACACTCATCTACCTAAACATTTCTAAAATGTGGGAAATTAGCACTGATTCTTCAATAATTTCCATGAAGCCAAAGCCATGAATCAGTTTGCAGTGCAAGATCAAGGCTGTAACCAGTACTGGAAGGATCAATTGATTCTTGATTCAAGAAAGCAATTATGCATATGCTGAACTTTGAGCACATATTATGCCTGTGGTAATCAGCTGCCATGAAATCCCTATGTCTTTATGGTAAAGCACTGGAACCCCAAGAGGATGATGGTCCAGAGCCTGTCCTACACACCTGTAAATCACATAAGGTTGCTACAAGAAAAAGTGAAAGGGGTGGAACGTAGAGGGCTAAGCAGGGAGAGTTGGTGCCCTTTTACCTGCTAGATAACTGTGTCCACGTATGCTCCTGAGGTGCACAAATGCCCTGGAGACTGCTCAAGACTGCGAGGTGGAATGCTCCCATGTGACCAGCCAGTGAATGTGCTCTCAGCCACAGCCTTGAGTCCACTCCTGCAAACACTACAGGGCCAGATATTACCATCTAAGGGTACGACAAAGATGAGATTCAGTGTTTTCCTGAAGGTAGAGTCTATTGAATCAGACCCAGCTCAGCTGACCCTCAGTCAGCTCCAGGCATTAGTAATATTTTTTTCTTCTAGCTTGGTTGCATTTCTAACCTGATATTCCTGTTACAGTAATAAAAGTGGCAGACAGGATCTATATGAGTTTGGTGGAAACGGTAGCTTAATGAGAAAGTGAAGTGTTTTGAAGAAAGTATGGTTCTGCCTGTGTATTCTGCCCTGCCATGAGGTTTTTGAAAAAAGTTGGATAAGTAAATGTATCTCTGATAAAGCCCATTTCCACTGCTGTCTGTGAATTTGCTGCTTCCGAGTGAAGCTAGAAATAAAATTAGTAATACTTTCTGGTGGCAGATATTTCTATCATATTTTTAAACCAAAGGGACGTTTTAGTTGAAAGTCTGTTCCCAGGAGATTTGCTGCCTGATGAGACAGATAAACCACCTGTGTAATGCTACTGAAATTAAAAGACAGATGCCTGATCTCTGTTACCCCCATTTATACCATGTAAAGGACAGTGGAGGATGCTCTGTTTTCTTCTTCCACAGAAGAGTATAAAAAAGTTTAGAGAAATAACCGAATTTTGGATTGTCCATCTGGAGTTGATTTTTGAACTTTAAGGTTTACTTACCACTGAAGCTAATGTGTTCCAGAAAAAAGCTGCCTCCCTTTGTGACCTTCCAATCCCTAACTATTCTGCTCTATTCCATTTTTTATTTCACACCTCTCACCTTTGTGTTTGGATGCCATTGGGATGAACACCATGAAAAATGATTGAATTCAAAAGACTCCAACTTTCTCCCTAACTTTAGTTGTATAGAAACCTATTTTTTGCTCTAGCTAGCTGGCCTCTTGGAGATTGCTTTCTGACAGTAACCTGGGAACACTGAAGCCTATTATCCTACAGGATCAAAGGACTTTTTTATTTTTTTTTGTGGTGCAGACTTTTCTAATCTTCTATCAACCTTAGTAGCAAAGAATCTGCACACACAGAGCAGAACCCATTGGGGCATTATGATGCAAAGGGTTATTTCATTATTTTTTCACCTTAGAAAACATAGCTTGAAAGATGGCTTGGGTTATTTCACGAGACATAACAGAGGATAAAAATGTGTATGTCACTTTGAGATATATAGGCAACAGATGTCTTATGTCCTCCTGCTGCCTATTGTAAAGAGCATGGAGCAAGGTCTTACATTCAAAAAAATGACTGATTTACCTGGGTCCTTACAAGATCCTTACAAAACCACCCAGATCCTCACGAGTCCTGTTCACTTGCTTTAGGTTCTTAAATTTTCCTAAATGAAAATTTCTAGGAAACTAATGTCTCTTGTTGGTCATGACTAGCAGTGCGTTGGGGGTCAACAGCAGTGAAATCTGATGCATAACCATTCCTTCACCGATCTGCTCTGTAGTGTCTAATGCGAGACACGTTCATGGAATACAGCAAGTACTTGGACCCCTGCCCCAAGGTGGATGGTCTACCTTACATCCTTTTATCTAGTGGCTTAGTCGTAAGAGCTGCCATTCAGAGATGGGAGATGGAGATTAACTTTCTCTCTGAGAAAATTTGAAGCTGCATCTCCCACACTAATGGTCTGAATATGACTCAGTCAGATATTGTGGGAAGAATAATCTCTTTTGCCTCTTGAAACTCTACCAAGTCATACAGAAAAATTATTGACTGTGAAAATCTGGATGGGGAGAAGAGTAGGACATTACTGCCTCACAGCTACAAAGCTACAGGGGAAATGGGAGAAATATTTTGCTTCGCTTAATCTTATGTATATATTCACTGAAATTATACTGGCACTGGAACTCAGGTGTCCCCTTTGCCAGATGGGTGGCACAACCATCTGTGTTTCTGTGGATTTCCTACGACAGCAAAGGCTTTAAATGTTGGTGGTGTACAATGCTCAATTCTGGTTGCAAAGGCCAACTCCCTTTGAGGATGTAGCACTGACTTTTTGCAATAGCTGGATGTTTTACAGTTAGTAATTATGGAAATTATCTATTATAATTTGCATTTTGATATACTCCATTCTCTTAGGTGAGTAATGATAGCTCAGGATTTAATTATCACAAATGCATAGCCTTCTTGCCTCTAATTTTAGTCTGTTCTGCTACACCTGTCTCTCATCTGCTAAGCTCATCTCAGTTGCTGTATGATTGGAATGTATTTGTCTTCTGTACCTTTCCATTCCTAAGATTTCTCTCCTCCGTGGCTATTTTGTTCTCTGAGCTGTTTCAGTTTGTTATGACACTCTGTAAACCTTCTTGGAAGATACATTTTGTGGTTTTTTTTCTGTTTCATGTTGTTTTCCCCCAATGTAATTTTTTTTTAAAAATATATATTTGTTTTATATATATAATAGCATATATTACCTTAATAATTTTAAGCAATACCTCTTCCCCCTTAAGATCCTTATTTTTATAGACTGTTTATGAATGCAAAATGAATGGAAAGCTTACCCTAAAGGAAAAGCTTCCAACAATGCAGAATAGAAATTTTTGAACTTGCTCACTTGCAACTGGGACAAATCTGTGGTGAAAAAAAGAGCACTGAAAAATTTTCTGATGGTAGGCTATGTCATTAAACTCCTTAATTTTCTTATCAATGTGGCAATCCTACAAAGCCAGTGTTTTGATTCTCTCTCGTTTGATTCTCTTGTACTTGGCTTAATAGTGCTGATTGATGCACAGGTTATGAATTTTTTTTATTTTAAACAGAGGTATCTAGAAGTAACTCCCTGTCAAAACAGCCGAATATTTCCAACTCTCCAAAATATACCGAATTTTACTATGTTGTTGGTTCTTGCTGAATGCCAATAGAATAACCTGCCTCTGCCACTCTGTTACAGTGGTAAAAGTAATAAAAGTAACATTCTTGAGATCTGAAGATAAACAAGAAATGGTTGCAACTGTTGAGCAATGTGTGCAGCTCGTAGAGTATGACACAATAGAAGACAGTAACAACAGTCATTTTATTTACTTCTCTCTATATTCCTTTCATAAACTGTAATATACATAGGACGAATTTCTTAACTGATGTCCCTAGCAGCTGACAAAAAATAAAATTATGAAGCTAATCTTCTCTGCTGAAATGATGTCCAAGACTAATTAATCTGTCATATGGCATCCTACATCTGGACAGGCAACAGCTGTTTATGTGAGATCCCCCATGGGTAGGATCACCACAAGTGACTGGTGTACAAAGAAAATCCTAGCATACTAAAGTTAGGAAATGCAATCTCTGTTCTTGCTGGGAGGCATATGTCTAATTCAAACCTGCTAGGGTATATATTGTGAAATCTGGAGAGGAACAGGAGTATGATTATGAAAATGAAGCTGGATACCTAGGAACAAATAAGCAGCAATTTTCCTGGTATATAGCACTGTAAGTGCAAAGCACGTGATGCCAGTCAGGTGAAAGGTTGTAGTAGTTGTTTAAAATCAACTGGGTTTAATCGATCAAGCAGCACATTTGTGAGAAATGTGATTTTCTTCTCGAAATAGGCTGGGCAGCAGGTTCCTCTGTAATGAATTCCACAGCTTTTCCAGCCTCCAGCCATTAGTGCTGAGCTGGTGGATATCCCTTGCATTACCATGGTGAGCCTGAGGCTCAGTTTCCAGACTTCTGCATTTATTGTGAATAATACTTAAAGATTTCAGAGTTTGAGAAGTTTGGTGTGTGGGGGCACTGGTAATTTAAGTTTGTGTATGAGTCCAAGCTATAAGATGTCTTATAGTATAGCGGACAAGGAGTGGAGGGAATGGAAAACTTCCTGGAGTGGTGCTGTACCACTGGGATCTTCCACCTCTCTTTCTTTGTGAGATGTTAATGTTGATGAACAGTAATAATCTGGGCATCACACTGCTAGTAGAGATGGAACATCTCTTCTCTTCAACAGGACTACTAGTAGCAGTAAGATACTATGAGCATAGGTGAATTTCCACTCTACATTACATTCCCATATACTACTAACCACTTTCACAGTCCTAGCCTTTGATTTCAAGATATTCAGTGATATGAGCCCAAGATACCCAAAAAGTCATATACAACTTCAGGATTAGGGTAGTCAAAGGCTTCTTTCCTCTGCTACAGATAAATTTTCCACAATAAGAGTGAAACTTGCATTTGTTGAAAGTATTGTTGCTGGGTCAAACTGTGGTCATGATGGACCTCAAAACCATCTCAAACTTCACTGCAATTCATAATGGCATGCTGCTTGACTGCCTTTGGTCAGACAGTTGAAATACAGAAAACATACCATAAGTAACTGAAAAATAAAACAACATGAAAACTTCATCCTGAGTAGTAAAGGAAGAAACAGAATTTTCAGTGTTTCTAGAACATATGTCAAATCTGCAGTAGAAATGAAATGAAAAATGAAGAATCTGAACAACATAATCTCCCATGTTTCCCCTCTATTTCCCTTTTAAGTTTTTAGAATTAGTTACATTATATTCCCCTGTGAAAAGTTGTTGAGCAAGACCATTTCTCACCTTCCTAAAATAAGGTATACTTTTCTAGGATAAGAAATGGAGCAAGGAAAAAACCCTTCAAGAAAGTAGAATTCCTGAATCTGATATTCCAAAATATTTCCATTCAAAGGATGAAGAAGGCATCTCTTTCCACAGCCTCAGACTTGGAAACACAGCCAATGTGGTCTCACACAAGACTGCGACACAGCAAGAGCCTGAGCTGCTACACAACAAAGAATTGAGTATTGCACATAAAGAGAACAGGAAAGCCTGAGGAAAATGGTAACTCTAATGAATGCAGCCCAGGATATAAGAATGCTAGATTCTTTTAAGCTTGTAATAGAAATATATAATCAAATATTTTCGGGAGATCTCTAATCCTGTAAGATCAGGGTTAGGTTAGACAAGATCCAAGCACAAAGGAGACTGAATTAAAAGGCGATAGAAAAGAGAACTGAAGAAGCTGAAGCTGAAGCCAAAGCCTCAGCAGAAACCACTTTTGTTCTCATAGCCTGGGGGCAGAGTCAGTGCTCTTTCCTGATAATAAAAAGTCAACAAAATAAAATGTGACAAGACATTCCTCTTGACAGATGGTTGAAATTTTAATACATCCTACTGATGTTGCTATTTTAAAGGGGCTAGAAGTCCTTTCCCTGTTTCAGCCATCAAACCAGTATCAACTCTTAAGCATGTATCTTTTCAATTTTCAGTTTTCCCATGGTAAAATGGAGACAATTGAACTATATCTTTTAAAACTTTTTTTTTTTCAGCAGCTAAAGATAAGTAAAGGTTTCTGTGGATCTTGTGAATTGGAGAAAATTGAATGTAAATGTTTTTCATGTCATTGGAGGCCTCACGAGAGGGGCAGGATGTAAATAAGTAGCATGCTTATATTGCTGGTAAATGGAGACACACAACTAGTGTGTCACTTTGCTCTGGTACAAGAACTGAGAAAGCCTGTCTCTCAGGTAAGGTTTAAACTGTCTCCAAGTACTCTGTGGCACAGGAGAGCTCCCTGACAAATGGACTCACGTATTGTGGATCTGTCTAATTTTAATGTATTTAAAAAATTTCAGCATTTCCACCCCATTCAAATAGAAGTCTGTATCTAGAGACATGAACACTGAGCTGAATTTCAAGTTAGGCAAGCAGAGGGAAAAAAACAGAAACAAACCTCAATATATCTTATATCCAGTTAATCACACAGCTGTAGAAAAGAAACCCATGTCTCTGCAGTGTCCTCAGTCTGCCCCTCAGGCAGCATGAGATTCCTCTGATTTTGCTGTCTCCCTCTCACTGGAGCTAGTATTGTTCAGTTTAGACTGAGCTCACAGGCAAACTTCCAAACTTTCAAAATAATTCTTGCAGCAACTGCAGAAATACATTTAGTAACAGCTATTTCTGTAGTTATGTTAAATTTCTGGTGTCTTGTATTAGCTGCAAATAACAAAATTCTGCCAGTCATCTAGGACTTTTTCTTCTTAAATCACGTCCAGCTACCAAACGTCCTGATAATTATATTACCTTCCTGAAAAATCTTGAAGAGGAGCTTTACTTTCATGAAAAATGTGATATCACATTCAAGTCATTAGACATGTAGCTTTGGAGTTCTAGCATAGCTGATGTCTGAATCAAAGAACAGATACAGTTTGGTTTTGCTGTCATCAATTGCTCTGACACATCAAGAATAGGGCTTCAGTCCGCTCTTATGCTGCTAAGACAATTTAGTGCCAGTTAATGAAAGATGTTTTCTTCTGTATCAATTGGTGGTGAAAGAAACAAATAATCGTGATGTTTTTCAGGGCAAGTAGTATAATATGAATCTACTTTTCCCTACCCTTTCCAAAGCTGCATCCATTTGTTTTACTTTGCCATTAGCAAATCTCAGTTCAGAATTTCTAGGTATTGATTCAGTTTCTATTAGCACTACATGAACCCAGACAGCACAAGAGGTGCTTAGGTCCCTTGTGGAGTAAGAGGAGTTTGAGACTCTGGCCAATGCAATCTCAGAAAAACATGGATGGATAGAATAGATTTGAACCTTCTGTGCCAGAGCAGTTGCTTCTTCACACCAAAAGCTGTGGCAGTTTCATTTTGGCAGTGTGCACAGTCAGCACAATGCCATGAGCCATATTGCTTTTCCCTCAGAACTACACTCTGTGGACTGTGGCATGTCCTCTCTTACAGAGCTGCTGCTGGTCTCCTTAGCACCCTGCTCTTACCAAGCAGAAGAAAATCCAAATTCCTTCTGATCTTACAGACAAATAAGACATTCTGTTTTCTGGTATTATCAAGCATGCCATCTCAGTCAGAAAATTCATTATTATTGATTTAAATATACTTCAATGGAACTAGTTCTTCTGGAATGTACTCTTTGGTTTCTGAATTCCAGGTGTCCAGTTAGAGCTGTGAAATGTTCCCCAAAAGGTTTTTGTAACTGATCATGAAATTGATAAGCTAAAGGTTGAGGTTCTGAAGTGAAGTCTAAAATGGAAAAAGAAAAGGAAAAAAACCAAAAAGTCCCATTGACTTTTAGAAGGCTTTTAGAAGATCTGACATGTTAAAAGCAGCCCCAAAGGCTGTCTCTCTTCCTTTCAGTGACAAAATGAAAGTAACTGTTTATATTTGAGCTCATAAATCTTAGCTGGGGTAAAAAAAGGTCTTCAGTCAAATCTTCATATTTCAGACTCTCATTTCTCAAGGACCCATATAGGTTTGCAACAGATATACTAAGATTCTTCATGAAGACTTAATGAAACCCTTAGAAGCCCTTTGCCTTCAGAATAGTAAAAAACAGGCTCACATGAAAATGAATTCTTAAAATCTCCTGATTTTACATGGGGCTGAAATTTAACTGAGTTAAATGCTTGTGCAACAGAGTCCAAAAATAGTGACTAACCCATTCAAAAGCCACCCATGGGTGTCAGGATCTGGCTCACTCAGACCCCGCAGCCTGACATGTCTTCTTCCCTTAAAGCTACATTTCTCCACATCTTTCTGACTTGATTTATTTTGTCATGTAATGTCATGGCTGTGACAATCTTGTTTCCAAAGTCTTCAGCACCCACCCTTGACTTCAGTTTTTCTCAGAAAAACTCTTTGCTTCCCCTCCAATCACTTATTAACCATAGATAGTTACTACAAAAGCCCTTATGCCACAGGATTCAATTTTTGTAGCTGTGTCATTAAACCCATAAGCTCCATGACCAAGAATCATGTGCTGGGAATGATTTTCTGATAGAAAATAAAGTTTATGCATAATCCAAATGTTCTCAAGAAAAAGCTGATTAAAGCATTTTGTTCTGGCTTTGCTCATCTCCAAACATATTAATTACTGTAATGTACAAGTAAGTGATGTAATTATTGTAATGTATAATGTATATTATATGCATGAAGCATACATTAACTTTATTCAGTGGGCCTAAATTGAATCAGTTCAACAGTATTTTCAACTGCCCTTTGTATTGCCTTTTGACTGTTTTGTCTTGTGTTAGACCTGTTATTGCTGTATAAATTATACATGCTGTATAAATGTGTAAACGGACCCTCTAAATGAACTTGATCTGCTTCTTTTCATACACCTGGCTGCAGCCCAGCATTGGCACTGTACTCTGCACCTCACACCCTGCCGTGCTGCTTTTGGGAGATGGTCTAAGAGACTCTGCCGGTCAAGCTGGGACTATGTAATGAGCCTCTGGAGAGAGGTTTTCTGAATTATGTGTTTGGATGTAAGTGTATAAAATCTGCCTAAGCTCCATGCCTCAGTACTGGTGTCTTGGCAACCACTTGTACATTGCAAATTTGTTTACAGCCTAGCTACTTAAAATGGTGTATTATGTAAATGCTGTTGGTTGCTATCAATATGTTTGGATGGGTAAGTAAAATGCAGACAGCTGTATATTAAAAAGGCCCTGTTATGAGCTAGTTGGAACCAATTGCTGTTTTGCAGAAGTGCATGTTTTGCTGTACAAAAGTGAGAGGGAAATTGGACATTGGAAAAAGGAGACCTGCTAGGCTTCTCGGCTCTTGTGATTGCTGGATGACATAGGCAAACCAAAACCCAGGTGAGGAGCAAGTGATGATATTTATAATTTCACATTTCTACAGTGTGGGCTTCCACACCTGAACTAGTTATATAAAGTTTTATAAATGTGGAAATCTGGTTTATCTGTGGAGCTTCGAATTTAGTATTAAATTGGAGGCCGTTGGCAAACTGTTTGGACAGTTTCCTGGTTCCAGGTAGAGCAGGGGCCTCCCCTGAGAGAGGATCTGGCCTGTCCTTGTTGCTGTGGCAACCAGGGTCAGCTGACCTGGCTGTTTACTCTGCGGAGGGGAGCAGGCAGGTCAGGTGACTCCAGCTGACCAATAGGGTGTTCTGTCTCATCTGCCATGCTCCTATAAAAAGCTGAGGGATGGTGAGGGCAAGGTTGGCTTCTCTTCAATGAGGGAGACTCTGCGAGTTTGTCCACCTTTGATCCCCAACAGTGTGTTCCAGAATCTCGTTTCCACTGTGTCCAGTCTGGAGCTTCTCAATGCCTGCCTGCCTGGGAGCTTGGTGTGATTTTGTATGTATATTTATATCTCTTTCATTATTTTCTTTTTACTTTCTTATTAATATTTCATTGAAATTGTTTAGTTTTGTCTAAACTCATAAGGAACAGGATGATGACCTGAGTGGTGATTGTCCCCCTGTACTTGGAACTGGTGAGGCCCCATCTTGAGTACTGTTTTGGGCCCCTTACCACAAAAAAGTTACGGGTGATAAGACAAGAAGAAATGGCCTCAAGTTGTGACAGGGGAGGTTCAGATTGGATATTAGGAAAAATTATTTCACTGAAAGGGTTTTCAAGCATTGGAATGGCCTGCCCAGGGAAGTGGTTGAGGCACCATCCCTGGAAATATTAAAAAAGTGAGTCGATGTGCTCAGGAATATGGTTTAGTATTGTTTGTTTTGTTTTTTTTTTTTTTGTCAGGTTTAGGTTGATGGTTGGACTTGATGATCTCGAAGGTCCCTTCTAACCTAGGCAATTCTTTGATTCTTTTCTTCTTCTCCTTGGAGCGAGATGTGAGGGAGACCATCTCTTGTTTTGTCATTGGCCAACCTGACCCAAACCACGACAAGCAGATCAGTTGTGTCATAAACTCTATTGGCTGTATATTGACTGGATTTCTAGGGATTGCTTAGTGGTTCCAGACAACAAACTTAGAGATGCCAAAATGTGGTCAGTTGAACCTATGCCTCTTTGCTTCTTAGCAAATACGAATTGCGTGTGCCAGGTTATAAAATCCAGTGCTGCATAGATCCTTCAGTTTTTTCCTGAAGGTTACTGCTTATATTCATCAGAGGATTTCAAAGAACTATGGCATGTGAGCAGATGTGCACTTTGCTGGAGTCTTGTACTTGGTCCTTCTTGCACACAAGTTTGTTAGCCATTTGTGTGCTATACTGGGTCAGTCCTTGGTGTGCACTAAGCAAAAATCTTCAGGTGGCAGTAATCAGAGAATGTAGACAATTTGCTCAAAGGCACAAAAGGAAATGGTGACAAAGCCGAAAAAGGGCTGTGTATCCAGGCCCTTTGGCCACCTTTGCAGTAACTTTTTGACAGCATTCTTATTCAGAAAGAGCTCCAGTGCCACCCATTCTCCAGTGTTTTTAGGAAAGGAGCTGTCTGCCATACTGAAAGAAGTTCAATTAAAAAATAAAGACAATCAGCTCTTTATAGTTTCTTGCAGGAAAGCTAACAACATATCTCAAATTTTCATACTTGTGTAGCTGAAACTGGTTAATTTTGTTCTATATGAAACAGGAAATCAAGAGCTTGACAGTAATGAAACATTCATTTTATTTATCTTTTTACAAGGCAGACAATTAGTAATTTTATGGTTGAAAAAGCTCATTTTTAAGCCTGCATGAGGATGTTATTGCTAGACCTATTCTGATGTCACCTTTATTAAAAAAAATGAGTGTCACTTGTTCTGAATCTGTTCCCTCTGAAGGGGCAAAAATTCCTTCAAAGCAAATAAACTGGGAAGTCTGTTTTAGGAGATTTACAATTCTTGTGAACTTGCTCTTTAAATTTGTGAAGACAGTTAAAACAGAGGAAAAGGGGACCTGTGTACTCTTGCACTAGGTTTATGCTTCACTTAAATGGCCTTTTTCAGGAAATCTTGTATGTCATTTCTTCTTTGTGAGGAAAATCTCCTTTCTTAACCATTCTCTCCAGTAGTAGCTCTTCCAGCACCATGTTGCATTGAAAGTTCATCCCTTCCAGTTTGAGTAGACATGTGCAAGGGACACCCAGATATTAGAGAAGAATATGGAGATAACTGTTCAGTTGCAGACCATTTTTCCCTGAGTACAACTCATGAGTTGTCAGATCTTATTTGACATGAAGAAAAATGCTAGATTCATTCTCTGTGAGTCTCTACTAAAAAGGCTTAGATAATTTTTACTTGGGACCCTCTCTCCTAAAATTCTCACTTTCCAAAACCTGAGAAACTACTTCCTTCAGGACTTCATGATAAGCCTTCATTTTCTCCGTGTCTGTTTCTATGCCAAGAAAATAAATCCAAGGGGATGCAACATAAAGCTTTATGGGGCGGGGGAATGAATCGCAGTAAATAATCATGATAGGAAAATATGAATAAGAGGATTAAATTCCTGCCAGGGCATCCAAAACTACAAAGAGCTGATGAGGTGTTTGTCTATTACTTTTCTCCACTTGAGAGTCCACTTGTGAGTCAGAGAATACCAATCTCTGAGTAAGTTTTAATGCATGTGCCATATCCAGAACACAGTGCCTTTTGGTATTTGAACAGTGGGCTGCTGAGGGGGGAAACCAAGCTGCTTCGAAGCTGCTTGTTTTTGCTTCCAGCAGATGGTTTAGGAAGGAGAACACAACCAAACAAGCTCTCTAGGATTTTTGAAAAGGCAAATATTTATTGAAATTGTATTTGCAAACTGGATGTAACTTAATAGCTTTGCAGATTTTGTTGACCTGTGCAACACTGTTCCTCTTGCCAGAAAAAGGAAGATTCGCTGGTATGTGTGCTGTCTGAATCGCTGTCAGATCTCACTGTGTTCAAAATGGTCACAGTCACATCAATAGAGGTTTCCTGTGGCTCTATATAAAGACAAATCTCATTTCTAGAGTTTAAACTGAAAACTCTTTAATCTCAAAGTAGTAGTCAAATGCTTAAGCTAAAGAAGACTGTCCCTTAGCTTCCTGCAGTCAGTAGTTTAAAGGCTAAATTTTGATCCCAATTATACTTGTCCTCTGGTCCTTTAGCAGAATTGCCCTATGAAAAGAACCTCTCCCTCATTCTTTATTTTGACACAATGCCCGACCCTGAGCTTAGTGACATCAAGAGATATTTGAGGGTTGTGCTTTTAAACTTGCCTCCTCCGTGGTGTGCCTGCTCACAGGCACCAGCCCGAGAGATGTTGCTGCAGCAGGGTGTAAAGCACAAGCAGCACAGAGAGGTAGATGCCTTATTAACTACTCTCTGCTGCTAATTTAACTCGAAGATTATGTAGCTGAAATTCTGTAGAGCTGGGCTTCATGGAACTGTAATGACCAACCCTGCAAACCCCAGAACGGGTGGAAAGGAGTTAAATAGTATTTGTGGCCAACACAACTTCTAATGCAACTGCAGTACTATCACAAGTCACTCCCACGAGCTTGGTCAGGCAGTTTCTAGTTCGCAAGGGTCATTTCTACGATGACCTCTGTTAAACTGATTTGCGGAATGTTTCATTTTTTCACAGCTTGGATGTACCTTATAAATTACAGGAGTCAGGACCCATTTTATCATCGTAACAGCTTCCCTGCAGGAGGAGGTTTGAAACAAATCTCTTCAATGCAGTGCAGATCATTTTATGATTGAGACCATCAGCATGTAGTAGAGTCCTTAAAATAACATTATGACTTTCAAGATTTTTCTTTTGTTGTTGCCCTGTAGTATTTCCCCAGCGTTGTTTGCCCAATGCTGAACTGCTGTGCTTTACAAGGTCCTCACGCTGCCCCCCAAGAGGTGGAGTATAGTTCTCCTGCTGTGTATGCAGCTAACCTGTGCTGAGAAAGCTTTGATTTGTAGTTTAAAAGAACCCCTACTGTCTCTGTGAACAATGAACAATAAAAATCTCTCTTCTTCTCTCATCACCTCTGAGGAGAGGAAAAAAACCAATAACTACTTTAGAGTTTTTTAATGCAAAACTCCCTATAATTAACTGAGTTAACTAAGTTGGTCTAAAATGGTTAGGAATAGTATTTTAGATTTTTTTATATACTTTTCTTTTTTCTTATTTTACTTAAAAGCTGTATTGTGAGAGAAAAATGCAATTATGGTAAAAGTATCAGGATTAGGCAACACTGGCCTTTGCAAGTCTTTGTTTCTGAACTGGCTGGATGAGGATTTCTGGTTCTAACTTTAATGCACTATGGTGCAAAGCCAAATAAGATGTATGGAACTCTCAGTTCCGAAAATAAAATATCCATTTTATACAAAGCTTGCCCTAAATAGATTTAAGAAGCAGCAGCATAGCTGCTCATCTGTGAGAAATGGAAGCTAAAGCTGACTAGAAATTTGGGATGTTGACTGAGCAACATTCATTGTTACACTGAGGAATACAAAAATGTAATGGCATAAGGGAGGAAATGGAAATTAGATTTAAAAAGCTGCCTGTTACCTTTCATGTTTGTACACTGTCATCAGGCATGACATTCAGGTGCTATATCAATAGAATGACAGATGTGAAAAATGGTCATTTCAGCAAAGATTGGTATTTTTAAATATCTGAAGCCATTTTTAGTCTGTCATACTGATATAAATCTGGAAGAGCCATGCTGATGTTTCTGGACGTACTTCAAATTCACACCTGCATATCCCTATGAGCAGGTGTGAATGCTTCTTTTGAAGAGAACTGCTTTAAAGTCCGGTCTTTTGGCTATACCTTGTGCAAAGCTGCTCTCACGAGAAAGCACCACGTAGCAACATAAATGAAAAAGCTGAACGTTTGTTGTATGGCCTGGTGCGTGCAGAAGCTCCCTGCTCTCAGAACAACAGCCTGTGGCACTCTCGTGAAGTGACTACCAGTGCCAGGGATCGTGACGGGTCTGTGGAGTGCAAACTAATTATCTCCAACAATTGTGTCTGCTTATTTCTCGCATGAATGGATAACATCTTCAGTGGAGCTGGTCACATATCATCGCTCAGGTTTAAGGGCTGTTGATTGGACAGTGGATGTTTTGTGGCTATTCATAAAGAGGAAAAGTGGAAATATGACCAGTTTCACATTTTATAACTGCGTCTGCAGTTCCAGGGTAATTACCTACTAAATACACTCTGAAATCTCCTCTAGTTGCAGCAGGTGAGAAGTGCAAAATGTGGAGGATACAGAATAAAGAAATGTCTTAATGTTTACAGATGATTTAGGCACCTCTTCCCATAATTAAAGCAGTTCTCTGTCAGCCAGTATCAGGGTCTAGTTATAAAAATAATGAGTAACTCCTACAGTTAGTTTTGCACCCTCTGTTTCCAGACAGTTCCAGAGTTTGATTCTGCAGCAAGGTGCTGAAGATCTTGAGACAAGCTGACTCCACACAGACTCAAAGAAGCCTCCTAGAAAGATGTTTGAGGAGTTTCATGACAGCGAGCATGGTCCAGATCCCCAGGTGTAGGCAGACACACACAGAGCGTGGGCAGGAACTCAAACAGCATTTTTTTTTCCTGTCAAAAAGGAAGGTCTGATATAGGACTAGGTTCTAACCAGTTACCCTATGTCTAAAAGAAAAGGCAGATGGTATCTGTGAAACACAGAGGGTTACTAAAGACAGGGAAGAGGCACAGTTAGTGGCTATCTTTGTGGCAGGAGGGGGGAATGCTGCAGTCCAGGAAACCTGGGAGCTAAGGGGTTTTGCATATGTATATGCACATGCATTTGCCTGCTTACTGAGGCACTCCCTTTGTAATGGTTAGAACTGAAAAACAGAGTGACTGGGTGAAAAAAGCACTGGTGTTAATGAGGTATCACATCTAAAAAGTCAAAACAAAGCAGAAAGATGGCAGCTTTTCTTATCTGGCATAAACTCCTGCTGGGAAAATATGGACTAATTATTTGACTTTTGGTTTTGTTTTAGTTTTAAAATTTATACATCTGAGAGCTATTTCATCGCTTCCCCAGGATGTATTAGCAAAGTCACTGTCATTGAGATCATAAAAACTTGGCCCAGAAGGCTGGTGATAGTGGAAAATAATTAATGTGAGTAGCAGGTTATTTGGGAAAAAGGGGGAAAGAAAAAGAAAATTTGTCACTGCTGACTTCATTTTAAAAGACTAAAGCACTTAAATGAACACTTACTGTAAACCTCCCTGTTTCAAACACCCATTTCTCTCATCTCTCCTTCCTGTCTGTGTTTTTGCTTGACAGTTCCCAAGAGCACTAAGTCATAGGAAGGACATTTCTCAAAATGTCTGCCTGTCTTTCCTTCTTCCATAGTAAAGTCATTCCTCTTTGGAGCTGCTGCTCTCCTGTAACCAGATTGTTTGAACTAAGAATTCCTGATTGTGCTGAGTGAACACCAAGATGGTCTGAACTAGTCAAACATCTGGATGCTAGGACACAGCTTGGATTTGGCTGGTCCTGACTGCCCGCTGCTTTGGAGGCCTCCTGCTCTTTTTATGCATTCTACTCTCTCCCTCTCTTCCTTTGCACGTCCAGAAATTATCTAGGTATTCTAGGAGCATAGTTAGGTATTTTTTCCTTGCGCAGACCCCTGTTGTTGATACTGTGAGTGACATTGATGGACAGTGCTGCCTGCTGTCCTAGCTGGAGGACTCTTAGTGATGACATGGCATGAGGGAAGCAGAGCAGTGAAAGCCCTGAAGCTTTGGAGGTCAATGAAAAAAATGAGAAGAAAACAGAGGAAAAGCATTGGGATTTTCTCTATCCTGCAATACAAGCTGCCATTATTTTTCTGGACCCTTCCTACTGCCTCTGAAAACAATCTCTCCGATTTAGGCTCACAGACAATGATTCACCTGTATCAGAAGGTGCTCTTTAAGTCAGACCTTGGGACTTAGAAGAGGGGCAATGCAGAAAGGCAGGTAGATATTTCCCTGGAGGAACTCTTCAGCATTCCTGCTGCTTTGATGCAATCTGATAAGTGGCCTTGTGTAGGTCTCGCGCTCGCTCTCTTTCTCCTTTTTCCACCTGTGGCTCTAGTGCTGCCTCTCACCTTAGAGCTGATGGCCAATGGCAATGCAATAAATAGGCTCTGTGCAGTGCATGACCCCTTCTGCATATGGATTGTTATTCAAATACAGCAGGGACCTTGCCTCATTGAGCAGCCAGTCAAACCCAAGGCAGTTCGAAAACCAAACTACTAGGAGTTAATCCAAAAAGAGTATGACTTCTTTGAAATTCACTATGTATTAGAAACTGTTAAAACCAAAGTTGTAAAATGCATAAAATAATGGCAAATTGAGTTGAACTGGAAGAAACATGAAGACAATGTTCAATGCTTAGTACAATTTGTAAATCGGCCACTGTCAAAGAAATAATCTGGGTCAAGGCTTGCAACTTAGATTCTTTTGCATAATGTTTGTCAGGAAAATATAAATTTTACTAGGAAAAATAATCGGATGAATGAAAAATTTCCCAAATTGGCATTTGTTTCTCCCTTCTAATGTCCTCTTATATGACTTGTGAGAAATCAGTCACTGTGCTTCAATTATCCCATCCATATCTTATCAATACAGAACTTGAGTTTAGGTACAAGAAATTATCTTGACTCTGATTTCTTAATTGGACTCCTAATTTGCCACTGAAATCGATTTAGAGCATTTTAACAAGCCTCATAGTCAAAATGAAATACTCTCCTGTCTTCTAACTACTGAGGGTTTCTTTAAAAGATGTGCCAAACTGGATGTTTAATTCCACTAATTCTGAAAACTATGGTCACTATTTTATTTGTACAAATGATGAGCTGAAGCAGAGTGGTCGACTGACTTGTCAAAGGTCATATGCAAAGTAAGTACCAGAGTTAGAAGCCAGATTTTGAGTCCCTGGTTGAAAACATAAGATAAAAATGCTTATCTCATGTATGATTTAGCAATCATACCTTGCTTGAAAAGCTTGAAAAAAGAGCTTTACCAGGGGGACAAAAAATAAAGACGTCCAGGTATGGTACATGCCCTTGAAATCCCAAGTCCTCTAAATACCTCACTGAATGAGGAGACAAGGGTGAAATGTGAAGGTTATTTATGTAGCTTGATAAGGGTACAACAAAGAAAAAAATATAGTGGAAAAAAGATTGATCAGGTAAGTCAGTGAGCTCGACATAAGGGTTAGGACTTCCGAAATGGATTAAAGATTAGCTTGGAGACTGATAGGACACAGGGGATGTCAGTGAAAGATAACACCTAAGAGTTAGGAAAAGGCAGCTGAGGACCACACTTCTCTTTACCTTGGGTATAAGTAATTCAAAGAAGCGTGCCATTTCAAACTACTGAAATTTGCAGATTATGGCAAGTATGAGGGTGATGGGGGAAACTTGAGAAATGCTGGCCCAGATTTCTAATTCTTCAGACTATTTGGGTTTACTGTAGCACACATAAGTGCAGGATCACCTGAGATATGTGCCTGTGAAATAAAGAGCATAGAGAAATTCATCATGTGTTGGTAGGAGTTTTGCATTTTTGTAACACTTCTCATGTAAATAGGCAAAAAAAAGTTTCCTAAATTTTTTCTAAACTATATTACTTCCCTCTGGGGTGATGTATAGTGACTATTTGCAACAGGGGGCAGGTAAGAGAAAAGATTGTCTGTGTCTGATCAGAAATGAGTATTCAGGTCTTATAACTGCACACGTTGGAAGCATGAAACTGGAAATGACATTTTATGGAAAGCACCTCAGGTCATCTACTGATTAAGCTATCAAGTGTATACCCCTTCTAAGAACAAGAGGGGCTCTTTCTCGGTGCTTTCTTCTTGGGCTAGTAGCATACACTTAAAGTCAGGTAATTCACTAAGTAGGGCTGCATCCAGACTAGAGTGCCTGTGAAGGAGGGTTTGTGATCTCTAGAATAGAATAGAATCATCTGGGCCGGAAGGGACCTTCAAAAATCTGACCCCTCTGCAGTCACAGGGACACCTCCAAATAGACCAGGTTGCCCAGGGCCTCGTTAAGCATCATCTTGAATGTCTCCAGGGAGGGGGCCTCAACCACCTCCCT
>BJBW01002217.1:0-199225 GCA_004320125.1 Scolopax mira | reverse complement strand
AATCTGCTCTTCTCCAGTTTAAACCCATTAGCCCTTGTTTTGTCATTGCCGGCCTTTGTGAACAGACTGTTTCCAGCCTTCCTGTAGCCCCCCTCAGGTACTGGAAGGCCGCTATTAGGTCTCCCCAGAGCCTTCTCTTCTCCAGGCTGAACAACCCCAGCTCCCTCAGCCTGTCCTCTAGTATTACACTGAGAAACTGTGCTGGGGTGGGATGAAAGAGGAGAACTCTGCCACAAAGTTTTCAATGGTTTCTCGTCAGTAGTATAACCAGCCCAACAGGGCCACACTTCTGCCCTTTTGCTGAAAGCACAGAACGACAGCCTAGCTCCATCCAAGTGTATGATGTAATTTTGAAGCTCTCTCTTATGTGTGTGTTTGTTCTCAGTAGTGTACCTCTTTCATCCAGTGCCACTGCTGACTTGGTATTCTGTGCACATTCAAAAGCCAGTCCAATTTAAATGTACCCCTGTTGTGATACCTTTATTTCTTGAATTCATCTTGAGTATGTGGGAAGGGATCATTGCGGCTTTTTGTTTTTTAAATGGAATCTCATCTCTGTCAAGATCTCTGCTCAGGGCTTTCCATTAACAGCTTTTAGTTTACTAATCACTACTTCTCTTGAGCTTCAGGCATTAACCATTTATGTAATCAACCATAATACCTGGATAGGATCTTTTACATGTTAGATTGCTTTTGTTTGCTACGAATGAAAAAAATGAGCTCATTTAAGTGGATGTCTGATGAGAGGATAAATTGTTAGGAAAGGAAGTAAAACCAGCCATGCTGTAACACAACCACAGCCCATTTAGACTTTGACAGCAACCGGAGCTGAATGTTTCATCAGGACGTGCAAAATTTCCCTAGTATAAATAATCGTATATCTTTATGCCACAAGATTTCTTCCTTATCCAAACTTATGCTCATTTTATGCCAGGAAGCTTGAATACTAATAACTTTAATGTTCTTTGCAGTAACATTAATTAGGCTAACATTTTCCATCTACAAAATCAAAAACAACACAGTACAGAACTTTACAATTTTAATAAGAAAATCAAACAGCCAGTAGGGTAATAAGTCTCACCTCAATGCAAAGCCCAATTGGCAGGATTTTTGTGCTTAGCACACAGCCAACTCTCAGTGAGATGTTTGATTTATTTACGTGGTGGAGTAACAACTTCTGCAGAAGCACTGCTCCTTTGCCCAGCCTGCTTGCTGGGTTATTAGGTCAGGGTGTTTGAACTTTGCTGGACTCCTCATTTCCCTTTGAACCAATGTGTGTGTCTCTCTCTGCTTGCTATTGCACTCTGAAGCTTGGCTGTAGGCAACACTAAAATGATCATAGAGATAGCTTGCTTCCAACAATAGTCCCTTCCAGTGCTAGTTTTGCTGGGTCTGGTTGCCCCAGTGTAATGTTCCTGAGATGTCTTCGTAGCTTGCTCCTCCTTGATAGAGAGTCTTGGCACCATTAACCATCTCAGGAACTGCCCATAGATACCTGGCAGATGTTACACCTAAGCTAAGACATGCCTGCACTTCAGACACCACTTTGTTGAGGGCCACTGCTGAGCCAGTGCTAAACATGCCTGCCTGGACTCGTACTTCCTTGGTCTGGAAGTTGGTACTGTGTCTCATAGAATTCTATGTCTATATCACATAGAATTGGGAGTTTTCCCTTTGCTTGGAAAAGAGAGAGCTGCAGAGTCATATGGCTCTTTACAGGTGGGGAAAAGAAGAAGCTAGAAGTTACCTTTAATTGTTATGTTTAAATCTTCAGGTCTTCCTCTCCTCAGAGTTGGTACCTACCTCTGGAAGTCCCTCTGCAGCATTTCAGCCTTCTGCATTGGCTCAGAGAGACAGATAACTGTTCAGTACTCCTTAGCCATCGGTGCCCTAGCATCTTGCAGTGCCTCCACTTTGAGCACCGCATACTCTAGATAATTAAAAAAAAAATGTTCAGCATGCTGGTTTTAATCAGGTTTACAAGAAACTGGCGAAAGTTTCCAGTCAGGAAAAACAGACTCCTGGCTCCTGTCTAAGCTTCACTGGAACTTGAAGAGGGAGAAGCATGTAAACGTGGGCTTGTATGCTTTCACATGTATCCTGATGTGGCTGAAGCACTCGGGTATGATGCAGGAGAAAGATACTTACTGTTACTTTAACACAGACCACTCAGTGCCAAATCTTTTGTAAATCAGAAACAGGATGACAACAATTACAATGGTACCATATCTTATAGAGACAAGAATAATTCAACACTGGTGTCTAGGCTGACCCAGTGAAAAAAAAATTAAGATTGGAATTTTAGCATGTAAAACTTTCAACATGTAAGTAATTTTAATTAAGGGTTGGAATGCAGTACATGCTTATGTGTAAAGGGTGTTTTTTGGCCTGGGGCCCAGTTTTGAGAGATTCCAGATATGTAGTTGCTTGGTGCAAGATCACTAAAAGCTACTGAAGCCTGGCATCTTTAATGATATATCTAAACTGAGATTAATTTAATCTAACATGGCTCTAATTATCCTCTCTTTGAAATTAGTAATAAAACTTGTATTAGCATCATGAACTGATAATAAAGCAGAGGTATCCTGTTTTAGTAGCTGGTAACTGAGACATTAAGATATTTAGAGTAAGATTTTCAAAATGATGAGAGCTTACCCAACTTTTCTCCTTATGAGATGTCTGAGAATTTTACTGCTGCATTTTTTGGTGCCAAAATACTTCTGAAACCTCCCTGCATTGACTTTAATGCACTCTGTAGGTGCAGAGCACCACAAAGTATTGTGTTTGTGTCCTCTGCTTGACCTCTGTGTGTTCTCTGTCACTCAAAGCATGCACTTCCTTGAATCATTTGATGTTGAATATATTACAAAGGATGTTGATAATACATGTTTTTTTCTACATGTTCTTTCCTCCCCTCCCAAAACTTTAGACTGGGAAACAGCAATCAGAAAGAATCCAAATGTACTTTAAGGAGGATACTTCTAGTGTGTGCAAAATAGGACTAAGTAGATATTGGATGTGATTTTGAATAGAGGTCACTTAAAAATAGTGTCAGTGAACTGAGACATGAGATTATTAATTAAATGAGAAATGTAAAATGAGGGAAAGAATTAATAGAGTACATATGTGCTGATGCTGTGCTTCATCCTGTAGAAATGAACAGATCTTTTGACACCATAGCAATCAATTGCAGATAAACATATATTTCAACAATTGAAAACTTTATTATTTATTACCTAGAGCAGTATAAAAACCCCCCAAAAACTATGGAACCATGTAATCTCTGTGTGTGTGTCTGAGTGCATCAAAAGCAAACTCATGCAGTAGTATATTCAGTCTGCAAAGCTGAAGACAGTTTTCCTGTGAAATAAAATTGCTGCTGGCACTGCCTCAGGACTTAGGAATTTCTTCACATATTGGCAGCCAAAAAAGGCAAGACTTCATCAATACTTGAGTGAACCTAAGCAAGGTGAACCGAGGTGCAACAGAACAGAGGGGGCTAACAAAGCGTATTCCATCTTGAGTGGTAGAGCAGATGTCAGACTACCTTCTTCCTAGAAAGTGCTGAGAACCAGCAGTCTTCTACAGCTCTCATTGCCCCGTGTTTATGCAGAGAGTTCAGAGTCGTCGTAGGGGCACCTGAGCCACCCTGAACCATAGAGCAGTGTTGCTGCAAGCCAGACAAAATCCTGCATCAAAGCACAGCTCAAAGCCTTCCCGGTTCATGAGCAGGAAAACTTAATGTTGTTCCACTAGAGGTTTGCTTCCATTCTGAACTGAAACCTGGTCTTTGCAAATCACTTCACTGAAAACCATCATCACAGCCTGTAATTGCCAATATTTGTGGGATTTAGCATTTTTATGCATGTGCTAGACTGACTGTTACATGCCTTTGGGCCTTGGCTGCAGAGGAGGAGTTTGGTGTTTGCCCTGTCCTGCTGGCTTCCACATGGGGAAGGGAGGTGGGAGAGGCAAGAACAAGGAAGGAGGAAGTCATGGCTTTTCCAGCATGCCAATGACTGAGATGTTGCTGAGAGGACCAGCAAGCAGAGGCATAGCCAGGTAGACCACACAGCCTTAGTTGGCTTGGGGTCCTGCCCTATTCCTTGACTATGAAGGATTTGTACAGAAGAGCATCCAAGCAAAAATAGTCAGTCTCTACAGCAACCAGTCACCTCCCTGTGGCCACCTGACTCTCTAACTGGGCCAGAGTAGACCCAGTGGCCAAGTTAAACCAGAAGTATTCCTTTCCTTAGCCACTTGACCAAATGTGTTGAAATTATTGCTGTCAAGCAGCATGAGCAAATCCTGACAACACAGAATTCAAGCTGGCAGAAGGGCAGGCATCCTTTGGGGTGCCACTTCCTTTCACTGCCAAGCTGAGAGGTGAGAGCTTGCTCCTGCTAGCCAGCTGGAAGGGTGACTGAAGGGTCACTTCGTGAAACAAAAACCTGTTAATGCCTTGTGACTATCAAATCTGTGCTAACAGCCAGTGGAACACAGAGCACCTCAATGGTCCTAGTGTTAACAAAAGGAAAAACATGAGAATGTGATTCCATACTTTTGTGGTCTTTATTCCAGACTGTTCAATTTGTTGCTTGCCCTAACAAAGCTTTAAACCAGACCAGGGATTTTCATTCTAATTTGTCACATTCTTTTTCTTGCAGAGTTTATTCAATTATTTTCCCAACAATTAAGAAGATTTATGAATATGTTTTCTATTATGTGATCATGTTTGTCAAGTAAATTATTCATTGCTTTTCCCTCAGCCATCAAATTATTTGTGAACCATCATCTTTGGTTTTGTTTTTCAACACGCATAGACTTCTAAAATGGTGTCAGAGTTTATATGTTTGATGAATGTGGATTCTTCTTCCTCATAAATCTCTAAAATCCCCAAATGCACTTTTTATAGGCTATAGGATTTATAGTTAAGTCTAGTTGAACTTAGTAATGGACATGTCTAAGACCTCAGCTTTAGTCTAAGTTATTAGCATGTATTTTGTTCTGCAAAGATCACATATACTTCATTGTCAGGTGGCATATGATAGTTCAGTAAGTAGTCTAGCCTTAAGCATAAAGATTCAAAATTCCTTTGGAGAAGGAGTGGACCTTAACTCAAACTTACATAGTAGTCACCCTAATACCAGGTCACTGACCCAATTATCATTTTCTGGCTCCCCTTCAGGGAGTCTTAGAGCATTGAATAAGAGACTAAAAGATATGTTCATCTGCAATACTGTGTAGTTAAGGTGATCCTGACGATTTTCTGTGTCCTCATTTAAGTTGCTGCTTCAGTCAAGTGGTGGATGATCTGTCTTGTAGATGAGTATCTACAAGATACATGAGTATCTACAAGATACAGCTACAAGACGAATATCATGGGATTGTTGGCAGCAATGAATCAAAATGTCTGTCCCTAGGATGCTTTAATACAATTGCTTATCTAGTTTGCAGAACTCAGCAGTGGAAGATAAGAGGGACAATAACTTGGTCAATAATACAGTAGGGCTTGGGTGAGGCATACGTGAACCCAAAGTAACGGGTGTTTTTTAATCTGCAGTCACCCATGTAATGTTAGTAGCCTCCTGTCAGCTCCTAGGGGACAAGTGTTTGGCTTGCACAGAACATGGTCATCATCAGTGCTTAGTTGTTGGCAGGCTAAACAGAGGGGCCACATGGAGAGATGGTAGTATGTCTGATCTATCCTTGACCTTGATGTAAACTGTGCTGAGCCCTCAGGTGGTGGTAGGGTGCTAAGATGCTGACAAGAGAGAAAAAAAACTTCTGACTTATTTGTACCAGGCCACTGTGAAGCAAAAAGAAAATGGCTGGAATCAGTTATGCCTATTCTGCATTTGGTCTATGCATAGATCAAATCCCAAGCCCCAAATATTTTCAACAATTTAGCTGTTCCTATTGTTGTTGCTAAAGCTATTGTGTTTCTGTTCCTTCATGGTGATGCTTTACAGTGGGCTGAGTCTGTTTTTAACCTCTACTGCCATGCAGGTTATCTCCAGTGCTCATATGAGACTGTTAAAAGAGTACGACATGGGTGTGCATGTGGAAATGATCTGTAATCTTTAGCCTGCAATAGCAGAACTCTCTTATCTCAGTACGAGGGAGGAGGGAATGAAATTGGATTTCTTGCTGTTTGTGACAGTTTCTTTAGCTGCACTGTGGTAGCCCCATCGGGTATGATACAGCACAGCTAACCTAAGCTGCTTTTCTAATTGGGGGCAGCTGCCAGTTTCTCTTCAAAACTGAGCAATGTGAAAACATTATGTGTAATATCTGCACTCTCCTTTTTGGTTTATCATTTTCTGACTCACCTTACGTAAAGTTTTCTCAATGTTTGTCCTTCAAAAGAACAAACCCCAAGCAATTAAGAAAACAAAAGCCCCAATTCTTTACAGGAACAATACAAATTGTGCAATTGTGACCTTATATTTTAGGTGGAGAGATGGACCAAGAGCAGATGATATGTTTTAAAATGACTGACAGTGAATTAACAGCATGCCTCGAAAGTGCTGCAAATGCATAGCAGAGACTGTTCATCCAAACTCTCAATAACACACGCAGTTCATTGACATAATAGGAGCAATCAGATATTTGTAGAGGTGGAGCATGAGGCAGAGAAGCTGCAGCTGGTAAACCAGCTTGTTGGTGGCATCCCTCAGCCTGGTCCAATCCATGGGGGGTTATTCTCCATTCTGCTTCTTGAGGCAATGTCTTTTGGAGCTTATAACTTTGTGGAATGAAGAAAGTGCAGCTCAATGAAGATATATGTCCTAAACTAACCTATTCCCTCCCTTCTTGCTGCCTTCTCAAATCATCCCTGCTTTTGCTTGTGTGGGGTGATAGTGAATCCTTTGGCTTATCCCTTCTGTCTCATGCTATTTATTGAAAGTGAGAGCCTTTCACCTTCTTTACTGTTCTTTTGTGTTGCTATAGCAATGGTGAGGCCCATCTTTGTTATCTGATGAAATGTGCTTTTCATTGCTTGAATAAATGTGCTTGAAAATATACAGTGAAAGTTAACATTATAGTTATGTTACATCACATGTAATAAGGGAGATAAATGTTAATGAAATCTGATCTTCACCTAGTTTGGGAACTGGTAATTTAGCTTTTGGCACTCCACCTTTTGGGCTGTGGCAGGACTAATTACTTGGGGTAAACATTTGTGTTCAGCTGAAACCGTAGGTAAATAGGCCCATAGGGTTGGAGAGATCAGCCTGTACCATTGGATCCAGTGCCTTACAATGACAGGTGGCTGCACAATAGCCCAGAGTGATGCACAGAGCACCTGCATCACACAACGTCTTAAAAAAACACTTAGAATATACTCCAAAATCCTCTAACAAAGCTAAAACTTTCATGTGCAGAGTGCTAGTAGGAAGAGAGCAAGAAATAGGGATATTGCTAATGTTCTGTATTCCCATCATTTTCCTACTGTAAAAAGCATGGGGAAAGCACATGGCATGGCAAAGAAATGTATTGTTGAAGGCCTCTGGGAGAACGTTTTAGTGCTATCTGCTTTTGTTCTTTTCATATATGAAGCATGAAATATGATTTGGGGTGGGGTGGGTTAGTTTCATCTTCTGAGAAGACATTGAAGACTGACAGTGGACCTGTGTGCTCAGTCTGATAGCCAATATTTTTTCCTAACACTGAATTGCAGAAAGGGACAGAAGAGAGCTGCAAAATTAGTTTGGAAGTAGGAGGAAAAACCCTGCAGTGAAAAAGCTACAGTCAGCATATTCTGATTATTAAAAAAGCTTTAGAGAAAGCTTGGAAAGAGTGAATAAATATCTTCGTAAGGAGAAAATACCAGATGCCAAAAGGGTCTTTTATTAAGGAGAGAGAGGACTTAAGACCAGGCACATTCAAATTGGAAATAAAACAGATTATTAAGCTTGAAGACAGAGTAATCAGACAAAGAGTCCACCAAGTCTTCAGATGAGGACTGGCAACTTTCTAGAGAAGTTGCTCTGGTCTTGCACAAGCTGATGGGCAAAAAGCGGCAGTGGAAGGGGAAATTCTGCAACGTTTTTTATATGGATATAGCTACACTATGTTTATATGCTCATGTAGTGGCACACACACACACGCACACAAAACAGACATGATGACTTATTTCCTCCTTTTGGGTTTAGGCTGTAAAGTCAAGGCAGTGATTTTTGTGGCAGTATTGAGGTTACTCTTGAACAAGTCTTAAACTTGTTATGAAGACCTCTTAAAATGAGAAGAGTAGCAACCAATTGTAATATTTGTTACTAAAGCTCTGTTAGGTTCTAAAGCAATTATAGGAGAATTTGAACCTTGAACGTAAGTTTAGAGTGGTTTACTTTGATATGTGAAGGAAGTGTGGTTTCCGGTAATGGAGCAATGACAGCAATTAAAGCTTGCAGAGATATTAGGAAAAATTTCTTCACAGAAAGCATTGTGAAGCATTGGAAAAGTCTGCCCAGAAGAATGGTTGTGTCGCCATCCCTGGAGGTATTAAAAATATGTGGAGATGTGGTGCTTAGAGACATGGTTTAGTGGTGGACTTGGCAGTGGACCCAAGTCTGGACTCGATAATCTTAATGGTCTGTTCCAACCTAAATGATTCTATGATTCTATGATCCTATAAACCAGATAAAGGATGTGGTTTGGTTGCAAGAGTCTTTATATGCCATTAGTGATGTCTGCTTGAATTTTGAAAAGTTTAACATAACCACTTTTTCTTGGAGCATATATGAAATACAATTTTTAACGAATGAATTTTAAGTAGAGAAAAATTTAAGTAGAGTATTTTAATTAGAGGATTTAAGAGAGCATTTTAAGTAAAGAAAAATAACTAACTAGTGGATAAAGTGTACAAATGCACATGTAAGCCTCATTCTGGAGAGAAAAATGTTCAGAAAAATGTTTTCTAAAGAAAAGAAATTTCCCATCTCTTCTTCATCTTGTTTCTAATACCTGCAGTTAATAGTATAAGAATTATGTAAGGTTTGGCTTTGTGGGAAGTTTTATTTGATTTATTATTTGTTATAAATAAATAAGCTAGATTTTAAAAAGCGATAAACTTAATTTCTGCAAAATATTATTTCTTTGGCTTGGGCATGCCTAAGTTTATTAACTGAAATGAAAGAAAAATGTTAGACTTACTTTATTCTGCAGAACTACAGTGTTTCCTATGATAATTTAATCATTTTCATGCTTTCCGAGGCTTTAGCAGTGTTAATCTTGAGTAATTCTTAGGGTCTGGTGATACTATAATGTAAAAGCAATGTTAAAACCAGTCTAAAAAGGTTTAATGTGAAAGCATACAGCATCTGTTCTAATAATTTAATAATCTTTATATTACCAGTTAGGGGAAGTGACCTAATTAATGAGCCGTTTTAGGCGGCGTGCCAGCTGGGAGCCTGATGGTGCTTTCCCATGGTGCTGGCTGCAGCCTGGGCAGCGGTGGAGGCGGTGGCCTGGCTCCATGCTCTGCTCCTGGGGGAAGCCTCATCCCCTGGCAGAGCAGCGCTCCCAGGTAAGGGTTGGGACTGCCAAAAAAGAAGAGACACTTATGACACACACCCCCATCCACCTCCAGGATCCCTAGCATAAAAAAAAAAGACGTGTGAAGATGCAGTGGGTACTTGTCTATGACAAAATGAGCTAACATGATGGCTGCAAGTAGCTAATGTTGTATTGAACAGTGCTAATTCAATGAGTGTGACATGAGCTATTTAATTTGCATTGAATCATTGCCTTGCAGCTGCATCCTAAGTCCCCAAAACAATGGATGTCTAATAAATCACAGGAACCAAAGTGGCAGGTAAATCCGGTGCCTACCTTCGATTTTGCAGTACACCCTAATGCTAGCAAAACAGTTCTGACACAGGCTGAATAATTAACAGTGGACAATTTTGAGATACATTTTTTCTGTCTTTCAGTTCATAAGTAGTCTATCAAAAGCTTGGGAGCTTTTTAGACTTGTCTTTTATTACCAGTTATTTCCTGAATCATTTCTCTCAGTAATTCTTGATCTGTTATAGTAGGCAAAGATGAGATTGTAGATCCTTTGATGATCAATTCAGGAGTAATAAAAGTATATGTGTATTAAAGTAAAGCATACCTTTAATGATGAACAGCTTTTCCTGGTTAAATCTCTGCCCCACTCTGAATTATGTTAATCTACTTCATATTAATTTTGGAATAACTGCATCTGCTTAATAAAAGTTAATAAAAACTGAATATGGCATATATATGTAGGAGTAAAGCATATGCACAAAATCTGTGGATCACAGATCTGGGTCTAGACTTGCTTCTGATGTTATCCAACTGCAAAAAAGCATGAACTCCCATTTTTTTTTACTGCCACTGCTTACTCATATGTCAGATGAGAACGGTGATGATACCAGCCTCTTTTCTGAACCACTTTGAAATTTTTAACTGGATTTCATCCTTTTGATTTGTCCCTGGAGCTGATGCGCCACATCATAATCGCTGGGACTGAGCTACATGAACTGGATCCATTCTTCTTTCATGTCAGACCTTCCTTGCTCCTGTTTGTTACCATTTCTTGGGAAGCTGGGCCCAAATTTGTAAACTGAAATTTGGAGCCTGATACCAAGCTTGTCTGTTCAACCAGATTTCTATTTTGTGATTTTCATGAAAATGTGGATTGACTTGGATTTAAAAATACATTTTGTTTACATTGGTGTTTATAGGTTTTTTTGGAAGGGTTTACAATCTTTTGATTATAAGTGTTCCAAGAGGATAATGACAACAAAGTTACATTTCTGACAAAATTATTGTTCAGCAAAATGGGCTTTTCCTGAGGTTTGAGATGTCTGCCTTGAAAATGGAGAGCAAGACTTGAGTACTTCGTCCATTTTCTTCAAAAGACATCAGAAAAGACTGCTCTTTCTGTGGGGTTGTTAAGTGTAATCAGATCAGAAAATCTGATGTGCAGTTGCTTGGGAATACGTTTACAGAGCTGTTATCCTACTGAAAAATATTTATTCATCAAAATATTCTGTAAGAAAAGACTGCTTGACAACGCCAAATCTGAAACAAGAGGGCTGAGAAAGTCTTCATAAGCCTTCAGCTATTTAGGAGATGTGACAATGAAACTCAACTTGCTCACAGTGGATCGTGCCCTGTATCACAAATATAATGCTTGCAAAGGTTTTTTTGGCTGCTTGACTGGGGGCCTAAGTGTAGTTGATGAGAACCCTCTGGGCTGTGGAAAGGGAAGGTTTTGCTCCCCTCTCTCTGGTCCCAAGGAGTGGACTGGGTGTGAGGGGAGAGGGAGCCTGGAATTGGTACAGCCCATGCTGCTGTGCTTAGAGCAAGAGCAAGTAGAAGGTTTGGGTCTCCAGGATTATTACTCTCATACCATTCACTGACATTAAATTCACTTAAAGAAGAGCAAAAACCCCCCAAACTTAAATTTTCTTAATCCTTCACTGCCTTAGTGCAATTTCTCTTGACCATTGTCATGCATTCTAATACAGTTCTGCTACACTTACTCTTCTGCTTTTTCATCATAAAGTCACAGTTCAGCAATGATCTCACACTTAGCCCTTTTTAGCTCTCTCCTACCACATATTCCCTCTGGAAAACAAGCAGCTCTTCTTTCCTATTTTCCCCTGCTATCCTATTTTAATAAATTAAACCAGCAGACAAAATGTTGTTCTTAATTGGACTGGACGGTAATATCTTCTGATGCAAATTAGCACTTCTGAATGTCTCAGTGCAAGTCAGTCCAGCCCAGCATCAAATTGGGCTGCGGAGACCCTGTTGCCAAGGAGTGTTGTTGCCAGGCATTAAGCAGCGAGGGTACCCGTGTGTGTGTGTGTGTGTGAACACACATATCTGTGCACTCGGGGTATCGCTGGGGCCTGCGTGTCTCTGCACATGTTCACAGCTCAGCTGCGTGGCTGCCTTCTGGGTTCTAGTTCACTCTCTGTGCTGAGCAAGGAAAACATGATTTAAATTAGGGGAATACAAACAACCTGGCAAGGCTGAGCAACCCTAAAAGAGTGAGCTGGGGTTACCCTTGATCACAAAAATTTTGTCCTGTCTACACTTGGTGCCCTCATCCTTTCACCAGTCTGGAGAAATCTAGTGTTAGTGTCTCGTGCAGATTCCAGGCTCAGTGTCTATACTTGAAAGCAAACAAAAAACCCAAACAAAACCCCCAAACACCTCTGTATTATACTGCTAAAGTGCATTGTCTTTCACTGAGCTGTGAGACTTGAGATCCAGACAAAAACATCTATTAACATTCTGAAGGCACATTTGTTAACTGCAGAACTATTTCACTCAGTGCCTCGACTAAATTCTGTTTATAAAAATTACATTGTTTTTCTCATCAACTCGGGTACTTCACATGGAAGACCTCTTACTTTTCTGCATCAAACTGCCAAGTATTAGAAAAACTTCACACCAAACTTGCTTTGCTTTGGAAGATGTTCAGAGTAAAAGCTGTAAAAGATGTTAAAAGTAAAAGTATTAAAAGCTCCTCCTGTGAGCTCACCTTAAGGCCTGATGGTGCCAGGACTCTTGTTTCTTTCTTAGCTCATATTTGATATGGTGGAAAACTTGTGAGAATGGCTTGTGTTTTTCTAGCACCTGAAGCACATTCAGTCTGGATTTCGTAATTAACCTGAGCCCCAGACTTTCCTATACCTCATATAGAGGTGCTGATATCCAACAGCTGATTCCAACATTCACAGGGCTGTTACCTTAAAGAGGTTCTGAGGGGCTGGGGGTGGGTGTGTGTTTCACTGCAGATCAGTTGAAAAGGGAAATTTAACTGTTGACAGCAAGAGACTGGCTTGGATTTTATTCCCCCCCCCCCATCCTAGGTGGCTAGAGGCACTTATTTTAGACACCAGACAACTTAAAGAAAAATCTGTCCTACGTGACCTCAAAAGTCTCATACCCCTAAGGGCACAGTTGACATTCCTGCAGAAAACTTTGTTCTAGGCTAAGCACCCAGATTTCCTTCCCTCCCAAACCTCAGCTTCTTTAACCATGAGATGATTCAGCCTCTAACCCATTCCTCACTATCTGTTCCTGCCTGAACAACCCTGTAGCAAAGGTTTTGTGTTAATCACTAGCAGCAAGTGCTGAGATCTGAATGCTGACAATGCTTTTAAGGGGCAGCCTGGCTACACAGCTGTAGCAAGATGTCTTTGGAGATTTGTCTTGGATATGGAAAATAGGATAGGCTGGGAATCTGGGCTGACCCATTTAGGGAATGGAAAAGAATTTGTGATTGAGTGATGCACATACAGGGATGTAAGCACAGTTCTGTATTTTAATGCGAATGAGTAAACAGTCAGCACTATAATAATCTCTAAGGCATTTGATCCCAATAAACCATCTTAATCCTTAGGGCTATTCTGGCAGTAAGAGATAACGGCACGGAAGCAGAAATGGTCTTAGCATAAAACTCATATATCTATGTTTACTGTGCATGTTAGAGGGTTACAGACTCTTCTCCCCTCCTCCCCAACACTGATGAGCACTTCATCTGCACAGTCTGCCAGCTCCCCACTTCACTAGTAAGAGCCTTTTAATTTGGATTTTTATTGTTGCCAGCAGGGGCCAAGACAAAAGGAAAATCAAACCATAGAGAACTGCTTGGGACTGGTGCTTCCCTAGTGGCATGCCCGCTACTTCAATAATATTTCACTACAGATAAGACTTTTTTTTTTTTTTTGTAGCCGTATATGTGGTCCTGTGCTTTGTGGGAAGATGTATTTCCACATCTCTTCACTTAAAAACCATCTGAGCTGAATACTTTGGTAGCTATTGTCTCTGGGTTGCTGCATTGTCTTCATTGTTGCCTGCACTGCAAAGGGCTGTGGTTTAGGTGTGCAGAGGCAGTGAGGTGCTAAAAGTTATTTAATTTGTTGTCATGATTAGAGACTGAATCATGCTTTTGAATGGGTGAGAGCAAGAGCAAGCACATCCTACCTCCAAAAACAAGTAGTGCTGCTGCAGGTTGTGTCACCACACCATGTTCATGCCTCTCAAGCAAAGCCTTCGTTTAGAGCAGAACTGCTGAACTGCAGCCCACCTGCTCTTCAAGGAAGAGGGCTGTGATTTTTCTTTCTTTTTTTTTTTGATTTTTTAAAAATAATCTGCAATATATCTTAGTGTTAAATAGTGAAGTGTTATGTCTGCTCTATTTGCCCTCTATATGTATCCTAAGCACAACAGCCCACTCTGTTTAATTTCTATGCAACAGTCCAGTTGATGGACCGGGCTTGCATTTACCCAGCTATGCTGGATATGCAGTTTATTTTGTTCCATTGTTCTGGGAAAATGGGTCAACAGGAAAGCAATAATATGAAAAGTAATCAGCTATGAAAAAATAAAAATTTTCATTCTATTTACGGGTCTCTTTCCATAGGAAAAAACCCTTGACATTGTGAAAATAAGTCCTGCTTTTGAGGGCCAAACAATCTCAGCCGAACTGAGAAGACGTGACTTTTGAGAGTTTACTATAAACTCAATCCTTGTGTTAGCAAGGCTTTAAGGGAGCAGAAACAGCCCTCCAAAACCTCTCCCTGTTACCAAGTAAACTTGTATAATGCATACTATTATTATTTTTCTTTATGATCAGAATGTGACTAATATTTTCAAAATTAGTGAACAACATGAGGTAAAGGGAAGAAAAAAAAAAAAGCCCAAACTGTTTTAAAAGCAAAACTTGCAGAGAATTATAAAATGAGAGCTTCTAAATGAAGCTTTGCCATTAGGTTCAAGGGAAGTTATAGTAGGTTCTGAATGTTTATAAAAGTTATAAAAGATAAAAAGATTTTTTGTTAGCTAAAATCTTGGCAACACTATGCACTTCAGGGCAGCCTGTGAAAGATAAACATCAACTTCAACTCCCACTGTCCCAGGACTCAAAGGGTTGTAGTTTGGCATTTAGTCTTACTTCCTATAATTAGATGTAATAAAATTGTGTTATCATTGATGTTGTCATGATCGGTATAAAAAGTTGTTTATAGCAAATATTAGAGATCCTGATGGTGATTTCTGCCAGAGTTCACAGGCAGTAAAGCTGGACTCTGACAGACTAGAAGTTGCTTTGGGTGTTGAAATGCATGCATGTGCCTATATCTTTACCAGTATGTATAAAACCATGACATTTAAAGTAAACAGTTGATAACCTAATACTTTCCATTTAAAAATGTTTTATTTTTCTTAGTTTAAAAGGGGTTTATTCTCTTTTTAGAAGCTCCTGTATTTTCAGCATTTGCTCTAAGCCTTTGAAATCTGACAGCCAGCTTTTGATTTGGGGAAGCTAACGTTAATCATAGAATCATAGAATCATATGGGGTTGGAAGGGACCTCATGGAGAGGTCCATGGAGACCTCTAGTCCTGGAGATTATCTAGTCCAATCCCCCCGCCAGAGCGGGCCTACCTAGAGCACGTTGCACAGGAACTTGTCCAGGCAGGTTTTGGATATCACCAGAGAAGGAGACTCAACTCTCTGGGCAGCCTGTTCCAGTGCTCCACCACTCTCACAGTAAAGAAGATCCTCCTCATGTTAGGTGGAACTTCTTATACTCAAGTTTGTGCCCATTTCCTCTTGTCCTATTACTGGGCACCACTGAGGAAAGACCAGCCATGTCCTCCTAATGGAGCGGGTTGGTCTAATGGCAGGACTGGGTGTATTCTACCTCTAGCAGCACCACAGTGTGCTTTGGAGGAGTGAGTAAAGAGTAGGGAAGTCCATGAGCTTTGAGGGCTAATCTTGTTCCAACCAGGGATTTTTCTATATAACCACAGGCAACTCTTGTTGTCTTAGTTTCTATCCTTGCCCAGGGGAGATACTAGTATCAGCTCACAAGGGAACCATGGGTGTAAATTAATATTTAGACTCAGGGAATGGGCAGAAATGAATAATCATCAAACACGATGCTGAAGTGGCAGAGAACAAATACTTAGAGTGTTCAAATAGACCTACTGAAAGAGTGTCCTGCTACTCATGCCCGGGGGAGGTTGGGAATCTATGGGGGAAAACAATGATGCGAGTAAACTCTAGTTTATAATGCATGTGGAGAACTAGACTCAATTCAAGTTACATAAACACTCTTAGCCCTGGTGCAGCTCAGCTCCTGCATTCTTGGCTTTGGAAGTCAAAATCCTGTTCTTTACCTGCTGCTTTACTGGATGCATGGCTGTGCACTGCAAGCAGGCTCTGCCTCTCTCTCTTCATTTGCTCTTACACATATCCCTTGGAAACTGCTCCTCAGATTGGAGTTCCTTATCACCCTATGAATGATCCTTCCACTTACCTCTTTCCCCAGTCTACTAAAGACTTGCTGTTACCACCCCTTGTTAGTATCACCTGTAAATTACTGGCCAAGCTGTAAGACTGAGAACTGTGAAGAACAATATGAACCATGCAAGTCATTCAGATACCGTTACTGATGGTTTTCAGACCCTTCACTTTTCCCATTTCCACTTTTGTTTCCATGGTGTGATTCAGTCCTGCTTTGTGGTCCAGTGGTTTAACACTTTATGTAACTACTCTTGAAATCCAAATACTCTGTGAGTGAAATTTTTCATGGTGTTCCAAAGGCTTTGGCAGCATTATTAAATATATCTATATTTTTTGAAAAATCTTTCCCACTGAGTTTAATTTTCCGTGTGCACCAGCCAAAGCTGTTAGGCACCGTGCCCAGCTTATGAGCCATTGAAGAAAAGCGTGCCTATGGTTTTCCCAGCTGCTCATTCTGGATTTTGCTGACTCCATGTGGACATTGCCCCTTGGTTGTCTTCTGTGAACCGGCAGGCAAAAGAGAAGCATGGAGTGATAAATGAAAACTCTTGCTGAGTGGTTTTAAGTTGTGCTTGGTGTCGGGAGTACAGGCTTGTGTTTCTCTTGGGTTTGTACAAGGTATGGAACCATGTGAAATTTGAATTTAAGGAAACAACAACCTCTTGCAGCTCCATCCTAGTGTACTGAAATGGACTTCTCTCCAGGTAATTTACTGCAGACATGAATTATCTTTCATTTTGACTCCCACTCTGAAGGCAGCCAAGATCTGTAAACCCCATGTAAGTAAGAGAGAGAGGAACTTTGTCCACTACTTGTCTATGCCATTTGATACTGCAAAAGCCCAAGCAATTAGCACTAGTAAATTACATTTATCTTACTACTACACTGAAATGGCCTCAATTTTTAAAGGTATTTATATAGCTGATTTCTCCTATTTTTGATAAGAATTAGCCACCCTAATGCCTTTAAAATTAAGCCCTTTCCCAGCTACATGCAATCCAATACAGTCGCTTCCATGTGTGTGCTCTGTTCCTCTCATGCAATCTATGTGCCCAAATTATAAACACTGAATCCCTAGAGACCAACCTTTTACCGAAAATTTACCTTGAATGGCACTGTATTTCCTGGTCTGTGAAAGGCCATGAACGTGAACAGGATCTCCAGAGAAAGGAAGTTATCAGAAACATTGGGGGACAAACAGGAGATACTGCAGTGTGCAACGTGTATGGTCTGAAGAGAAACCAGGGTGCCATATATCAGGCATGTCAGCAGGTTACCACATTGAGGAAGAGTTTCTAGTTTTGTTCTTTAAATAACCCAACAAATGTTGCTACTGTGGGGAAACTTTCTCCAGTAAGGGACAATACTTCATTAGCCCCTTGGTAAATGTACTCTTAGAGTCCAGCCAGAGTCGTGCTGGTGTCTCTGCTCGCCCAAGAAGATAATGTGATGCCAAGAACCGGAAGGCAAGTCTTGCCTTTCCCTCTCATTGTCACAGCTTGCGTGTGTGTGGGGAAAGGCAGTGATTTGTTCTACCACACAAGAAATGTGTTCCAGGGAGCCAGTGGCAACCTTGGCAGCTAAAGTCAACATATGATAAAATGGGAACTGCTGCATGTAACTGTGTGTGCTCATCAGGCACTTGACAGGACTTTGTGATCTTGCATGCCCCTTTCAAACTTAAAAACTCCATCTCTATAAAGTAACATGCTTAGCTTTGGCTTTCAGTGTCAAAAGTAATCCATTAATTATAATTCACATGTCTTTGCTTTCCTTGGGAGTCATTACCACCTTATGACTGAAGATACTTCCACTCTGGAATGTGATTATTTTGTGATAACCTGCCCTTCCCTCCCTGCCCACAGGCACAGACAGAAATACCTGGAGAAGGAATGAGCACCAAAGCTGTTCCTCACCAGCCCCTTCCTGCAGTGTCAGGACTGGGAAGGCTAGAGTACATCACTGCTCAAATCTCCACAACTTGTCTCAGCTCTCTTCAGTTATGAAGAGTCCTTGCAACTGTGCAATAAGCAGTGATGTGCTGAAAAGTTTTGGGAATAGTAGAACTAGGCATCTAAGACAGGGATCTTCAAGAAGTAATACAGTAAGTGGAATGTTGCTTACCAGTAGAAAATGGTGAGAAGAGGAGCAACTCCCAAGCCCTGGTCCTTGAGAAGATCTCTATCCCGAGCTCATTAATGGTGGTAACACAATGCAGTTGTGTCTGCTCCAGATTATGCAATTACTGGAGTAAATCCAGTAAAGAGCCATGAAGATTAATAAGGGATTGGAGCTCTGTTGTTCAAGGAGAGGCTGAGAGAGGTGGGGCTATTCAGCCTGGAGAAGGGAAGGCCTATGGGGAATCTTATCAATAAGTATAAACACCTGAGAGGAGACTGTAAAGAAGAGGGAGCCAGGCTCTTCTCAGTGCTCTTCTTACCCAGAAAAAGGGCAAGAGAAAATGGAAACAAATTAAGAAATGTTAAATTTTGTCTAACCACAACAAAAATTGTTTACAATGAGGGTGGTCACACTAAAACATGTTGCCCAGAGAGGTTGTGGAGTTTACATGTGGAGATATTCAACACCTGACTTGACACGGTCCTAGCCAACTCGTAGCTGACTCTGCTTTGGGGATGTAGACTAGATGATCTCCAGAGGTCCCTGTCAACCCCAATTCTATGATTCTGTGATCAGCCAAAGCCACACAATAGTCCCAAGCATTTCAGGCAACAATGAAATCTCCTATCTGACACTTTCATTTAGCCTAAGTAATAAAATGGTCATTAGGTGACAGAGAAAATGAAAAAAAAAAAGCGTGACTACAGCCAGAGGGCTAGGGTAAATCAGGTTGGAATTTCTTGCTTCACATAATATTTTATAATGATATGAAATATAACAGGTTTTGAGAAAAGCACCGAGGGAAAAAAAAATTATGCTTTTCTCAGAACACCAACTGCTTGGAGATAAGGAAATTTTCAGCAATATTACAAGAGGCAATTAAGTTCAGACTGAGATCTCCCACATGCCAGCTGACAGCCCCAGTACTAGGAATATTAGGTACCAGTCATCACCCAGGCATTTCATGATTTTGGAAGGGAAATGAGAGCAGCGTTCAGACTGTGGTTTTGAGACTTGTGAGAATCTGTAAGGTGGCAGCATATGATTCACATAAGAACTGAGAACAGTAAAATTAAAGAAAAAAAACCCTCACATGTACATACATATATATATTCTTACCAATGCAAACGTGAGCAAAACCAATATAGAAAATCACAGTGAATACCTGAAAAAGCAGTTTATCCTGAATCTAATTTGGTTGTAAATGAAACCTGTGGAAAACACTGCTCAAAAGAGGACAAAAGAAAGAAGTTTTAAAAAAAAAAAGTCATCTGTGATGAAAGGGCCATGAAACACTAATTTGGTTGTCCTGCAGATGCCTCTAAAAAGGTCAGATCTTGCGGGCTATTGGCAATTTTGCATGATGGCCTCATAGTAGACTCTTATGCCCAGTAGGACAATAAGGGGCAGCTACGACCAGGGGTTTGGGAGCGATAGAGCCTCCTTGGAAGGAAGTGAGTACTCAGACCATCTACTTTAGGTACCCAAGTCTAATCCATAGCACTAAAGTAAATAAAATATGTTCCTTAGCTAGTGCAGAGAAAGTCAGATAAATTCAGAGGACCCAAGTTAGATCCTCATATAAAATGAACACTTTTCTGTATCAAATTGGTTAGCCAAATCCCCAGCAGGATTCAGCAGCACATCAAACATAGACCCCTGGCCACGGGAGAGGAATCCAGAATCCCATAAATATCTTGGGAAGAGCTACACACTTCAAAGGGAGACAAAACAGGCAATACATTAGAAAGGGTGCACCAAGTCAGTGTCCTGTGCATGTTTTTATCTGAGGTCACTGAAACCCATATTCCAGAGAACTACTCTAGGTTCTCTGAGGCGGTGGCAGGAGACACGGGGTAGGGAGTGATGTGAGGTAGACCCCACAATCAAGTTGAATTTATACCCCTGTCAAGGAAAGCATTAAGATTCACTGCACTAATGAAAGAAAGCAAACATGAACACAATTCTGTAATCTGATGCCTAGACACTTCTGTGGGATGGGGGATACCTGCTTCACAGACTAATTTTCTCCATTAAAGGTCTGGAATTTCCCTGAAGTCTTTTGGAAATAAAAACCCAGCAACATCCAGGGCTTTGGGAAGAACATTTTATTGCTAAGCATATCTTTAAACAAAATGCAAATAAGAAAAGAAAAAGAATCAAAAAGGAAGAAGAAAAAGAAAGGGAAAAAAAGCAATAACATCACAATAACTGAAATAAAAATTCTTAAGGTTGTCCATAAAGCAACAGGGGTATGGTAGAAGCCCACATACAGAAATGCACATGTTCCCAAAAACTGTCCAATAGAAACTTACACAAAAAAAGGAAAATGTAAATCTTTTTCCTTTAACTTAAAAAAGGAAAGCAAAAAGGAAAGGAAGAAAGAAAGCAGGAAATCATTTCACAAGACTCCAAGACTCCAAGAACAGCAATCTTTTACAGACATCAAGATATAATCAACTCTATATAGTTTCGGCCAGTTAAGTCATCTAAAATCGTGCTTTCATACCTTTTTTAAAACCTGTCTTTTTTTTCTTTTTAGTATAAAAAATAAAAAAGGAAAAAAAAGCTCAACCTCGCACGCACGCACACGCACCACACACACGCACACATACACGCACTGAAAATATTTGTTAACATGAAAGCGTCTTCTCTAAATGTCTGAGAAGGCTGGTTTTTTGAATTTAAGTTCCCATGTGCGTGTGTGTTTTTGATGACACTTCTTCAAAGTCAAATATTCATGCGACTTATAAACACCAGCAAGAGTAGATTTCTAAACCTAAACAGCTGATTAGTTTTCATCTGTATACAGAAAAAGTGTACATTTCTGATATTCCAGAGTTCTCAATCCATCTTGGGTTTTGTTGTTTTCCTCTCTGTCTCTCTCTCTCCCTCATCTGCTTTTTTTTTTGCACATGAGAGGCATGGCCGTCAAACCACCTGGCTATTGTTCTGTACAGTAAGATAATCCTTTTCACAATAACTGGGAAAATGTAGAAACCAAACAACCAAATTAAATAAGTTAAATAAAACCAGAAGACATTCCCAATTTAACCATAAAACAGTATATACACCATCAGGGTTTCCATATAGAAATTATACTAGCAAAAAAAATAGTAGTAAAATATGTAAACAAAATTTCAGATTTTTTTTTTGACACAGGAAACTGTGACAAAGCTAAAACACACACTCTCTTCACATTTTAAGGTTTGTTTTTGTTGTTTGTTTCATTTTACTTAGTTCTTCAAGAACATTCTCATTCCACATTAAGACCATAACAGAACTTCTGTTCCAGTCGTCCCATCAAACATACCATGATAAATATATCTGTGTGTATATATATATATTATATTATTAAATTCCTTTGTCTTTATTATTTTTTGTGTGTCACAGCAGCTTTATTTATTTTCTTTTATATAAAAGAGAAGGAAAAGGGAGAATAGGGCAAATGGAAGGACAGAGATGATCTGAAATGTCAAGCTACAAAATTAAAGTATTACATATGAAAAACAGTTTTATGTCAAAAAAATTATGTATTTTGCATTCTTTTACAAGTGTTTAGCTTTTCTGACATTTATGGGTCTTGTCACAAGTTGAACTCCAGTGGTGTCTTTCTGATCTCTTTATTAAACTGATTTATTATTATTTTTTGCATGCATTGCAATCAGTCACAGAACCAGAACCCAGAGGAAGGCTCCTTTATTTTTGCATGGTATATTCAGCTCAGAGTGGCTAACCATTTTTTTAAGCATTCTTTTTGTAATCTTCAAAACCCTTTAACCACGGTTTGGCTGGGCTGATGCATACTAAGTGATATTCTCAAGTAAAGCCAATGACTGATCAGAACAGACCCAAACCCATCTATTCTTCAGTTCAATTGCAAATACTGGAGCCAGATCCAAGGGAACCAGCTTTCCATGATAATTTTCTTCAGCACCACCCATCAGACACTTTCACTGCGTTGTTAGCAAACAACTTACTGCAAGACGACGGATTCTAGAGACAACACGACCAGATATGCAGAGTAAACACCATGGGTAGCTTTTGAGTTCATATATGGCAATAGTCTCTCTTTATTTATTATGGATTTTTTTTTTTTTTTCTGAGATTTCTTCTCAACTCGTGTCCTGGTTCACCCCCCCCACCATTCCTCTCCACCCTTCCCTCCCACACCCAAAAGTAAACCAAAAAAAAAACCCCAAACAAAAGACAACCCAAGAAACCAAACCAAACCAAACCAAAAAACCAACAATCTCCAAAATCATTTATTCCCCTCCTCCAATCATCTCGAAAAATTATATGTATGCTGGACACGGCCAGATCAGTTTGTCCAATATTTTTTTTTGTTGTTTAACAATGTTTGCATTTTTTCTTTTTCCTTCCTTTTTTTTTTTTTTTTTTTTTTAAATAAGTAAACTGAAAAATTATCGATACAGTCAGGGATCACGAACATTGTTAAAGACTCACTTGGAGATATGAAACAAGTAAGCCATGAAGTCTTCTACCTTTGCAGAAAGTTCAGCGGAGGAGGAGATTTGGAGACGTCCAAGTTCACTAACAGGGCAGAGCTGTGCGCGCCATCTCCAGAACGCTAAGTGTGCTTTATAATACATTAGGGCAGAGTTTGCTGACTCCAAGCGATGACTGAGACATTAGCAGTCACTGCTGAATATTTTTTTTTTTTTCCCAATACTTTTTCCCACAAACGATATCTCCCAATCTCGTTCGCTGCAATGGGTCTGATATTTCAGTTAAATCTCATTAAGTATTTATATATTTATATATAAATAAGTATTCTTTTTTACACATAATACTCTTTGTCCTTGTTTTTCTGTTTCTTGTGGCCGCTCTTTGAGCTCTGCTGCTTCTCCTTCACGAGCGTGCCGTTGCTCTGGGCTGAGTTGCTGATGTAGTTCCGCGTCTCGTCCACCTGATAGGACCCCTCGTCCCTGTTCCTGTACTTGTACATGGCGTACAGGAGGATGAGGATGCAGAGGGCAGCAGCAGCCACAATGCCGACGACCATCCCCGTTGTGCTGCTCGACTCGCGGACCACCTCTGAGGCCCCCGGAACCCGTCTGATTCCTGGCTCCGTGGGGTTTGCTGTGGGCACATTACGGAACATGGGGGAAGTGATTAGCGGGCTCTTCAGCTTTGTGCTGTCTAGCTCATAGGCAGTGGGCAACGGAAGCAAGACTATGTCAGGCTGGGGTTTGAGCTCACGGTTATTCATTTTGCCGGCTGGCAATTTGGGCACCATCCCAGTCGAGGACGAAGCTGTGGAGCGGATCAGCTCAGGGGACAAAGACGTGGTAGTAGTCCTACCAGTTTCGGAGACTTTGTTAGGTCTAAAGTCCTTGGATTCCCACTTGGGTGCGTGTGCTTTGTAGCCACCTTCGAAGATTGAAGTGGAAAGACTCTTATCTGTTACCAAGGAGAAGGTGGTGTAAAAATCTTCATCATCAGTAGGGGGTAGGTTAGAGTCAAAGGTTTCCCCTGAGCCATACCCAGATATCACCAAGCCATCATCATCACAACCATCGCTGCCTTGGTCCGACAAGCAAGGTAACCCCGCCTCAGAGGTCATGGACAGGGAATCTTTGGTGGTCTCAATAATGGTGAGGAGGGGGCGAAAGGTAGGGGGAAGTGTAATGAAAGGTGCACGAGTAGCAATAGGAGGGATATCTAAAGGGTCTTCTACAAGTAGAGGGATAACTAATTCACCTCCTGGGATGGAAAAGAGAAAAAAAAAAGAAGATTAGTACATTTTAATGGCACAATGCACCATTTTCAATTCTCTTAACCCAGGGGCAAGAGAGGATTTGGGCATTATGAGAACGTGTCAGGGAGGAGGTTTCTCACTGTAACTACATTGCCCACATACTTTCTGGGGGGCGCCTTTCATTCTTCCCTCCCACCCTTCTCTGACGTTGGTAAACGGCATGTTCCAATTCCTCCTTCTTTTAGCCTATGCTAGGTACGTACAGCAACATAGTCTGAATTTTTTGGGACCCAAATTTTTGATTTTTTGAAGATACTCTCAAGTGACTCTGTGGATATCAGTTTTTGGTAGCGAACTTTCTTAAGCATTTAGTTACAAGACTGTTTAAATGAATTCTTACAGCTTTCATGGAGCAATGTTCTCTTAGATGGATTTATACCACTCATCTTGCCAGTTTTTCCTCCTCCTATCCTTTTCATGTAAAACAACCTTGGTATCTCTTCTCTGCCATTCAAGTCTGCTCACCTGCCATAACAATTTATAAGGCCTTTCCCTAAGGTGTTTCCCATTCATGAATTTCTCCTTGATTGTTGCCTGGTTTTTAAATTCCGGGAAAGTTCATGAAAGTTGGGGGTGGAATAAGAACCAAGTACTTACTGGGGTCCATGAAGGTACAGAGCTCTACACAATGCTTGTTCATCTCTTTTTAATCTTTCTTTACCATTCTGTTCAACACTGGGGATCTCCCTTTCCTTGCATCTTTTAGGCTACTAAGACCACGCTATCTTCATCTTCAGTTCTTCTTCATATTCCTTTACTATAATTTGATCAAAAATTAAGATAGACTTTATTGCAATTGATGAAAATGAAGATATAACTGAATAATGACGCTGATGACCCAAATTAGCACTTGTGCCCAGGCAGAAGTTGTCTTCATACCTACTGTTACTTCTTGATAGGCAGATAGCTGGGATCAGTGCTACGTTTACTAACATGATGGCTACCTGCCTACAGAGGACTGAAAATAGGCTTTACGCTTGAAGTAGAAAAACAAAGCTACAGCTGTAGCTTTTGTACCCTACTGCAGTATAATCATCTGCAACTGAAGCAAGAAAATCAGCGCATCATTTCTAAGATTTGGTTTCTGAGCAGCAATATTACTACTTTCAGGGCAGCACTCCTGTTTTGTCTGTATATTGTAACACGACTGTACTCCTTCTGAGCCTATGTTTTATTCTGATGTGGGGGCACAATTAATTTAATTCTTTTAGTTTAGATTGCACAGTCTTCTGCTGACATAGAGGTCACTAACACTTTTTTAGGGTGAGCCATGTTGCTTTTGAAAGTTCATCTGACACTATAAGTAGTCATCTAGATGTGTTGGAAGGAGTGCAACTCAGTAAGAAGAACTTCTAAGGCATAGGAAATTTTGATTTATACTCACCATTGCTTAAGGAAAGATACACAAAAGAAATTTTAGCTTCATAGAATTAATTCCAGCTTTAACTTATGTATTAATAACTGCTAATGAATGAACAGTTCAGCATTGTTACATGCTGAATGGCATCAGGGTCAAAATTCTGCTCTCTCCTATCTACACTGTATGTTACAGGCACTTATTTCCCATTGAATACTGCCAGTAATGTCCATGGGAATTCTAGAAAGAATATGGTCTAAAATCATAATCCCTTCTAAATATATTTGGAGAGCAATATATTTGAACAAATTATATATTGAACATAGCAATATACTGAAAAAGGTATTTAGTGGTTTGATTAAATCTGGATAGCTGCACTAGCAATATGGCTTATTCTTATCCTTAATGAGAAACTAAGTGGTGACACAGTTTAATCAATTGAAACAGATTTATCTCAGAGGTACCAGGGTAGAAATTAGGCCAAAATAAGAAATGCATGCAAAGTTAGTTTTAAATTAAGATATAAAGGGCCAATTTGAATATGGTGCTTAGTTTTCTGAGCTTTTTCAGTATGCTCATGCCACTTTTGTTACTGCATAAAGGATGAAGAAATTGGTATAATGTGTTCAAAATAATGTCAGTCTCTTCAATCTATGTATCGTCAAAAAATTATGTAGAAAACAGAAAGTGTAGCCTGCCAAATGGCTACACGGCATTTTTTGCTCAAGTGTCTGAGCTGTTTTCTGTGCAATGTAGAAATTAGAGCATGTAATATGATTTAGATATGTCCAGAAACCCTATCCATGGCTTGAGTAGGGTATTTATAATCTACAGGTGGTCTCAGGATACACTTGGAGTGTGCCTCTGAGGGAATAATCATCTGTGAGTCTGGTAAAAAATGAATAACAATAATAGCATTTAAGTGTACATTATATCAAAATGCATAAGTGGGGAATTTAAGTTCCAGAACGTCAGGTACAGGTAGTGTCCCTTTAATGAATTTTTTAGATCAGTGTTTTACTGTTAAAAAGTGGTATTAATCTGTGATTTTCATTTACTATCTGTGACACCCTATTGGAAAAAAATCAGTTTGGTAGCTTTTAATTGCTCATGGAGAACCTTGAAGTGCCTTTGCTATTAAAATCTATTATACTGGCACACAGTAGCAGTATGTAGTTGATCTGCCACCCACGTGGGCAATATTTTGGGCAGTTTCCTTCCAAAGGTAATTATTTTGGTCCTACTAATTATTACTTTTTCTGGAGGAATCAGAAATATCTTACATTTAATATGAAGAGCTTTCTTTTGCCCCAGTTAAACTAGGTCATAGTTCTATGGTTTTTATTGCTGTCAAGGACTTGAGCCAATGATCAAGAGTATCACAACTTTGAAAATGATCATGGTCTTCCTGAAATGTTAAGAAAAGTTGATAGCGTTGCTATGGTAAGTGGAGTTTCACATAAATAGTGGAGAGCAGATCGGAGCTTTTTAATTCCAGCAAGTCTGTTGGATGGAATAAATAGGACAGAATCAGGAATGAGTGTTAAAAAGCTTTAATCTCACAATATATGTGAGAAGAGAAATAACCTCCATACCAGAACGATTAGATTAATTAATTTTGATTTCCCATTCAGTTATTTAATCTCATGTTTAGAATAGTATATTCGCCTGCATACTATAAAAATAAAGGTCTTTCATTAGGAATCACTTCTCCATCAAGGAGTTAATTTGTTACATTTACTTAAGACAACATCTTAAGAAAAGTATCAGGGAGATGGTGGTAAGGGTGGTAATGATGCTTTGAATTTTTTATTTTTCTTTCTGTCTGTAATGGAAGAAACTGTGAAACTAAAAAAAAAAAAAAAAAAAAGCTGTGTGGGAAATCGAGAACAAGCACTCTGGGTATCAGTCTGCCTTCTGTTTCGTTGGTATGTTAGGCATCTATGTAAAACAGCAAGCTAGAAGCTGTAGGTCTAATAGGATGCAAGCACTGAATACTTCTTGGGGTATATGATTTATAGAGGAGTTAAAACATTCTTTAAAATGGTGTAATAAAAATGCCACTCAGTCTAAAAGAAATGTGTTATTTAAGGATAACAGGGAATGTAAATTCTGAAAAGCTACCAGGAAAGTGTGAGAAATGTGAACACCAACATCTATGGAGGGGAGCAAGTGCAAACTTTCATATCATACCTGCAAACAACTCTGTTACTGGTACTATATTTCTACTCCTAAGAGACACCAGGGAGAGTCTGGTGACAGGCAGATGATAAGTGTGCTGTCGGAGGAACCACCATTCCCAACATGACAGCTGAGGCAGCAGGCATCAAAGGGGTCCTTTGATGGAGAAGTTGTGCCTCTTGCCCAGTGCCCAGGTTTGTTTAAAGGTAAGCACTGAAAAATTTAAAAGACAAAGTGCCCCTTGGTTGCCAAGAATATCTTACGATATTGGATCCTGAAAGTTTTGCTGTGGATGGCAAATTGTTTAAAGATTTGTGTCGCTAGAAAAAGCTAATGAGGAGCCCCTGAAAATCCTTACATGACAATTTGGAAGGGACATGCATTTGAGGCAGGTTTTATGTCTGTATTTTCCTATCTGAAGGTTTTATTTTTCTCACAGTGTCTACTATTTTTCCAATCACAAAGTTAATGCTTTGCAGCCTTGAATAAAACACACTTTTAATTTCCAAATTGTTCCGTGCTTAAAAAAAAAAAACACAAAAAAACCACAGAGTTGCCACTCAATTTGGGCCATGGCTTCAAAATGCACGATTCTGTTTGTGGATGACATGGGCCATTTCCTGGTAGTTACAGGTTTTTCCCCCTTCTTTCAGTTGGCTGCCAAGCACCAGTTCACTGGTATGCTGCAAGTTCAGCATTACTTTAGCAATCCAAAGATTTCACAAGGATTTTCCAGATTTATTTTTCACCTACTTTGTGCCTTTCTCTCCTAAGCAGGGAATGGATGTTTTCCAAACAGAAATATGTTTTTTAAAAACTTTCTGTTGACAGTACAATGACAAAGGACTAAACAAAAGGGAAACAAATTCAGTGAAATTCAGTAAAACTGATAAAATGGTTTCCTTTGCAGTGACATAAATACAAAATTAGTTTGCCCATCAACGGTATGGTTGCAAAAAATTACTGAACAGTAAACTGGAAGAAGTACTGAGAGAACTGAGGTCTGTGAGATTGGAAACCATACACTGAGCAGTCCAGTGCTCTGCCTGGCCGTCTCATTCCACAAAGCAAACACAGCGTGCATATATTCCTTAAAAGTCAGCCTTTACATCTAGCACATACACTATTTTCAAGGAGTTGTGCTTTTCTTTAAACTACCAAGATCATTTGGGATATAAAAGGTCTACTTTGGCCTTGGAGCTGCCCTGCTTTTTGCTTTATGAGCGTATTTATAGATATATAATTCATACCTCTGGGGCTGATATCCAGTAAGAGTTCTCTGCCACTGGAATAGACAGAGTGTTAAAAATTTAATAGATGCCTTATGAACTGTGAGGATGCGGGCGAGTCATGAATGCAGAGGGCACCAATAAAAAAAAAAAAGAAAAGAAAACAACCTGAAAAACTGTAGCAACCGCCAGCTTTCATCTTTAGAGCCACAAATACTTCACTGGAGTCTCAGGCATCAAACTGGACAAAAGGCACACAAAGCCTGAAAGATTCATCTTCTCCTGATGACGATAAGGGACACACGCCTGTCATCCCTCCCTTTTCCAGCTGTGGTTGAAAAGCTTCTAAACGCCATCCATAAAGGCTGCACAACTCATCCATTTCTGCAGGCACTTGAAATTCTGCATCCAAATTTTGTCATTTCCATTTTATTCTTACCTTTTTTCCCCCTGTGTATCAACACAATAATTCCTTATTAAATGACTGAGTTAATAAATTTCAGTCTAATGGTGTTTTAGTTAATTCTTCTTTGAGTCCTCTGAGGATGAAAAGGGGAAATAATTCAGAACATAGTCCCTGATTCACAGGAAAGATGATGCTAACTCAGAACCTAGTAGATGAACATTCTTAATATTTTCTGCTCTTTGCAGCCTGATTTAATTGCAATTGACAGTCAGTAGTAGTGAGAAAAACATAATTTCCACTGTGTAATACTGCAACTTTTCATCTTAAATATCTCCTTTTCCTTTCAGAGAATACATAGTCTTCAAAGTGATTATATAAAATACTTATTCTGTTGGAGTTGGTTGAAAAGCATTTCCTAAGCTCCTCAAACTATACTAAAAGATGTTAGTTACTGCAGTGCTTCCTAATACATGGCTCATGAGCAACAGGAAGGTACAGAGTTTGAGAGGTCACGAACACCAGGTTAATGCTGGGCTGTGTTTCGTTGCTGTATGTTTTTTTTGGTCATCTTCGTGCAGTTTCAGTGAGACAGGTAGGACTACCTTCCAGAGAGGACCTGACATCGTGTCTGCAGGCAGGTATTACAGTGCCCAGACACTGAGCTGCTCTGAACCAATTGAAGCATGCCCTCTTCCATCTCCCATCGTTACTTTAAACTTTTACGATTAACTGGTGACAGCTTCCAACTCAGCATAATTATTTGTTCTGTTTTCAGCATCAGTTGTTCAAAGGACTTGATGCTTGAACCTAATTACCTACTGAGCACAGAATTACTATGCAGGAATGGTGAAAACATACACGGTTGTAAGGAAATACAGCTTTTTCTTGCTTTTACTTAGGTTTTTTTGTTTGTTTGTTTTATATTTTTTTAAGGAAATTAATCCAAATCTCTTTTGAAGTGAGGAAAATTTAGAGGTTCAGGATGCAAGTTTCAATAGGAAATTGTCTGTCAAATGTACCATTTCTGGATGACATTAGCAAGCCTGATACTAGTCATAACACGATGGGTGCATTTACCTGGTAAGAGTACACTTGAGAGTATCATTTAGAGTGGACATCTGGCAGGTAATCAGCAATTAAGAAAATTGATAGAAATAAAACAGTTTCATGGTAATAAAGTAGGAATGATATGGAGCTGCAGTAAGAAGACCCTGAGAGCTACCAAAATGCTAGTCTCCTCATTTTTTACCTGGCTATACCACCAGGCTACATACAATTTAAGTAGCAAGAAAGAAAGTAGCATTACTGGTGATTCCTTTTGGGAAAAGGAAAGGGGAAAGAAAGCTTTAGAGGGACTGAGAAAGAATAGGAGCAAACTACCACAGGCTCCTTTACCCCCTGTTAAGCACAATACAATCTGGTAATTGACAATATACAAAGAGCACATAACATAAAGGCAAATAAAAACTGATTCAAAAATAAATAAATGAACTTATACATTTGTCATAAAACAAAACCATATAGTAGAAATTAAAAAATGCCACAGCAACAAGGTCAGAAAAAGGAAAAACATAACAAGTCATTCATTTTAGCAGCAAAAGAAAGATTAAAACCTACGAGAACTGAACAAAAATGATGAAAATCAAAAACATTATTTCCTTTAAAAAAAAAAATCAAAAATACATAAAAATATTTAGAAAGCATACCACATTGATTTCATAACAGTCAACTTACATCAACAAATTGCCCGCATGTTTTTTGGCATGAAAGGAAAAATTTACAAAAGAAAGTTGTGTAAGAATGCTCTTGGACAAGTAGCATTGCCACATTCTTGTAACTTGCTTTTTTTCGTTGTTTCTTAAAAACTTTTTTAGCAAAATGTTTATTATTTCTTTTTAATATAATTGTTTTACAACAAAGGGCGATACAGGGAGGCAACAACACATACATCCACACCACATAACATGAAAAGAAAAAAATCTTGCACCTTAACAAATTTGAACTTGTTTTTTTTCTGCTTGTTTTTTTGGTTCTATTTTTTTATCTTATGTAAAGTTGTTAGCATATTAGAGTTGAAAAATCCTGTACACTTTATAGAATTTACTTTTGCTTGTTTGCATATCTACATATATAATGTTTTTTGAAAAGCAATGTTTGTTGCTTTTTTGCCTTTTTGGTCAATTTGATATATATTTTTTTAAACATTTTCTTTTTTTCTATAATTTTTGTGTGTGTGTGTTTTAAGGAATGGATGACTGCACATAAAATTTTAACAATGCTAAAGAAAGGGGTGGTGGAGGGGAACTTATGGGAAGAAAAGATGCCTAGGGTGGATGGAGTGGGAGTGTAAAAATCTATGAGTGTACTACACAGGAGATGAAGATGATGGGAGTGAATGTGTAAGTCAGTTGCCATGTCCATGTAAGGGCGGTACGGAGTGATCTAGCAGCATTAGAGCTTCTGGCTGTAAGGAAGGGATGGGCAATATACAAAAACAAATGAGCATATTCATGCCCATCAACAAAAAGAAAGAACAGAACTCTAACATTGACAATCTCACAAACCCTAAGCTGCAACTTCTTCAACATGCAAGTTACAAAAAATTAATAATTATAGTATTAATATTTACATTTTCATTAAAGGTTCTCAAATTATAAAAACAGTTAAAACGTTTCCCTACTAAAAATAGCAGTAAAAATACATAAACTAATAATAATAATAATAATAATTAATAATAATAATAATAACCAGAGAGTAAAACAAAAAACCAAGGAAACTAGTTTTATGCACTGGAATTAGAACAACTTCATCTGTAGCTACCCACAGCCTCCTTCTTCTAAGAATCATCTTTTCTAAAGTCCATCAAATTGACATCAGTATTCTCAATAATTTGAGACAATCATTTCTTGAGCACATCAAATCACTGTTTTGAATGGAATGACTGTGTTGGCACACCCCTTCCCCACTCTCAAATTGGATGGCTTTTATATTCAGATTCTCTGGAGAATCTTAAAAATGCAGCTGTAGGATTCTGCCAGTGAAGTAGTTCCTTATTTAAAGAGGGAAATAGAGGGGAAAATTGCAGAAAACAATTCATAACTCTTTTGTTTTGTTTGGTTTTTTTTTCATTATTAGATTGGAACAAACCAAATCTAAGATAGAAATTCAACCATTGAAAATAAATACATCAAAATATAACTATGTAGAGATATACTAAAAAAAAAAGCAAAAAATGAAAAAGAGCACTTTGTTCCCAGGAAGAAGGGAGATAAGAACAATTGTGGGGGTTTAAAATTTTATTTTTGAAGAAAAAATTATTCCACAGACTTTCAAGGATGAACAAACCAGATGCACACATTGAAAGGAACAGACAAAGCAGTCTAGGGACACTTTCAACATTTTGATATTTTTTTCGTTAAGAATTGGATTGTCTTCCCTTCCCTCCCCCTCCCACTTAAATTTGTTTTCAGTTGTTGGCTAAAAACCCCACCACCCTTGTTGCTTTTTTTTTTAATAGATCTTTTTTTTTTTTTTAAATCACTTCTTTTTAAAATAAACATGGAGAGGAAAAAAAAAAAAAAAGACGTGCAGTCTGGATGTACGTCATAAATAGACATAGAAAAAGATAGAAGAAATTGGCTGAGATCGACAAATGGGTTATATAATAGCTTAATTTTACTGTAGGATGTTAATAATAATGCATGCTTAAAGTAAGTTGCATTTAGGGAAAGTAGAAAAACAGATCAGCAAGCAAGGACTTTGGGGGCAGGAGGGAGAGGAGAGGGTGGGGTGGACAGGGGGGTACCATCCATGCCTTTCCAGAAAGGGCAAAGCACATTCCAGCAGGTTCTTTACATTTCTGGGGGAGGTCAGAAGGGGAGAAAGGCAAGGAGAAATCTAAGCTATGTTAGGACACACTTTTCACCCTGGCTGTGACCTTATATTTGGATCAATCACTGAAAACTCCAGATGCCAGCCCTTATTCTGGCACTGTGTCTCCAGGGCATTCCCAAAACAAATGGCATTTATTTTTCTGCCTAGTCAGACTAGACTTATTCCTGTAAGTGTTGATCAGCTTGAGCAAAGGGTGAAGAATTAGTTCTTACAAACACACTCTGCTATGCTGGAAAAGGCTATGGCTGTAGTGAATATTTATTTGAAGTGGTGAGCCATCATTCAGATGTGGTGGCCATGGTTACTGCTGGGGACTCGCCAGTTACCAGTATGTGGTACTCAGGCCACATGATTTTACAGAGGCAGCAAACCTGCCACTGCTAGCATTGAGACTGAGACTAGTTTGTCCTATGCTACAAAAGGATTTAAAGTTCAAGAAGATATTACTAATCAGTTCTATCTGAGTCTTACCAAAACTGTATCCCAAATACTGTATTTCTGAGAGGGGGGGCTCAGCTTCCTCTGAATTCCCTAGGCGATACATACAATATCCATATTTTTTGAGTATAAAGACCATCACCTGACATAAGAGTCCTAGGAAGGAACTCAGAACCCCAGCAAAACAACCTGTTCTGTCTGGTGTTTTAGGAGAGGGAAAACATTATATATAAAGCTTTGGATGTGTCTGTCTATGGATTTCTCCAGGAGATGGGAAAAGCAGGCTGTAAGCACTGCATGTACCTTAGCTTTCCATCAGGAATACCAGCAAGATCATTTCATAATCCATCATAAAGGCCATGCTGCCACCCATCTGCGGAAATGGATGGCTATCTTGAGCTTGAATTTCTGGGAAGAATAGAGCTATCCGCCCTCTAGATGTGGCCAGGGGTACTTTTGTATAAATACAGTAACAAACCATTAGGGAGTTTTGGTAGTTATTAACTCGAGGGACAATAGCACCTCTAAAGACACGGAGAGATCAGTATGAGTTCTGGGGAATGTTAATTAAGCATAAACCCCACAAAAAAATAAACAGCCCAGATTGGTTTTAGATGCATTACTGAAAGGTGTCCAGTTTTGAGAGGTGTTATATGAGAATCTTAACTTCTACTTCAGACATGATGAGGTTGTGCTGATGACCAGCACAGTACACCTGTAGCTGGAATGCACCATGCCTTTGCTGGAAGACTGCACTGGACCGATCTCCTATATCCCATTGGAAAACATGTTAGGAAAGGAAGAGGTCCAACCAAAGAAAAGGAAACCTGGTCAGGGTGATCTCAGGGACAGAACATGCAGGTTACAGGAAGCAAAAAATTGGTCTACATAGGAAATTTGGGGGATTCATTTGTGGATCGGAAAAGATTGGCTAGGAATAGAAAAAAAAAATGACAGAAGTGAAGCCTTTGCAGACCTCAGTGGAGATTTTTATTTGGTAAGGTTTCAAGGCTAGTGTCCCTGGACACCACTCCCTACCAGGATTCTGAGGCTCTGGTTTAATTGTACTTAGGGAGTTTCACAAAGAGGCATTTAAGCTTTGAATTTTAATCAGTATTTGTCATGACTTGCAGCTGGATTTTCAGAGCAGTGAAATATCCCCCTTCAGCACATTCGAATTGAGTGCCTTCTCTTTGATGCAAACCAGACCATTAGGCATGGGTCTGGTTGCCAACTGTGCAGTCTGTGTCAGGCCACTCCAGCAAATACTTATGCCCTATTTGATGACAATGCCTAACTTGTTGCATGAGGGTCTGGAAAAGCCTTTTACTGCCTGAAAGATCAAAAGAGCTAAAGAACCGCAACTGGAGCCAGAGACACTTAAAGAGATGACAAGATTTTGCAAAAGAAATCTTGATGTTCAACTTACAAAAGGATTTGAAGGGTGCTAAACAATTTTGTACAGAGGTGCTTGAACAGAAGCAGAGTTCTTTGGAAAATCTGGGTCCAGTAATTTCTGCTGAGGCTAGGAAAATATTCTCCAGTCTTTTAAAAATCTAGTTGTTAATAGTCAAAACTAGATGTCCTAATTTGAAAATTGGATCCTAAATGTTTCCACATGAAGCTACATAGACAATATTTTTATTACTGAACATTTAGCACATTATTTCTCAGAAAAGCAAAGATTAAAAAATATAACCATTGCAGCTTTTTTTTCTTTTTATTTTCAAAAACTTAAAGTAGATCCAAGAACTAGGAATAGAGGCACCTGTACTATCAAGGCGCAGAAGTTTCTTGTTTGAAGGACTAAGCCAAGATAGCCAACTTTTTCAAATGAAAAAATATATATTTGAAAAAGGAGACATTTTTACAAAAAGCCCCTTCCTCAGCAGCTTTAATTATAAATTTGTATTTTCTCATTTATTGTTTTCAAGTTGCATTTTAAAATGCTGCTAGTGAAGGTAATGCATATTTCTGTGTATTTTAAGGAACAAAATGATAGATAGCTGATGATGGAACTTCTGTGTCTTCTACCACTCCAGTCCTCGGGCTCCATCAAGCTGACAGTTTATCTCTTCCTTAACACACCAATCCCTACGTTATTTGAGTTCTGTGCAGTAAAACACAACCCCATCTCCAGTCCCATTATTAACCAGTTGTACCAGCTGCTTCTTCTGACCTAGTTGTCCAGCTGTACTGTTGATGCACTTCAAATGTCCAGGATTCCCTGCTAACCTAATCATGCATCCTCCTTATTTGGGATATTTTTCTTTCTGTATTTTTATGTGCTGTAATTGCAAAACAAGGATGAGGTCAGGAAATTTTTTGTTTTAATTTTTTTTGGTACTTTGACCTAATTAGGAAAAGACCCAAGACTCAGTGCTAAAAGGGAGCGTGCATTTCATGACTGCATAATCTGGGCTCCCAGCTGCTGCTACCTTTGCAAGTTTATATATCAGGCTGCACGCTTTTAGAGTAATTTAAAGCCATATGCTTTGAGCAAGGATACTAATGACACAGACTTCTAAGCAGCTGATACTATCAAAATATCAGTAAAAAGAAACAAACGGAGAATTTCCAGTAAACTGGCAAGTGTTCCTTTTTCCGTAAAAAAGATACTGTTAGCTATGCATCTGCTTTTAGCTTCAAGATGTGTTGGCAGCATGGTCTCCTCTGGCTAGAATTTTTTGGTGGCAGAAATATATGTTAAATAGATAAGGGGGCGGCAAAAGCCCTGCAAAAACCTCCACTTCAAGCATGTGTCTGTACACCAAGGAAGAGAAGAATCTTCCCAATTTCCAGTGATTCCACCATAAAATAAACACATACACAAACATGGATTAAGAGACTTGGTTCTCTCCCTCCCCAGAAAACCGGTTAAGTACACTCTACAGCTGTTAAAAGTTAGTGAATTTACCTCTTCCTGATATAAATACCAGAAATGCTAGATCCAGCAAGAAACCCTCCTAAGAGCTATAGATGCTGCATGGCTTTTCTGATTATCCACAACTCAGTCATAATCTGGCATATTGGGAAAATGGAAGAAAACAAGCAAAAGAGGGGGGAAAAATTGTTCTACAGGATGAAGTCCCAAGAAGGCGAAGCCAGGTGGGGCATTCTGGTAGGAACCTGGGAAACTTGGTAGTTCTAGATGGTCTTGCCTGCTTGTAATAGCTCCCAAACCAACCTGCTCATTCTTGCATGCTTTTAACCTTTCTCAGAGTAGTATTTTTCATATATCCAGACAAATGAATGCTTAGCAGACCACAAATACCAAATAGCTTACAGGTAAATAGGAGTAAAATACTAATTTTCAAGGCAACCCCTCATCCCTACCACTACTCAAATAAAAATGTCTTCCTGTGATTGCTGTCAGTTATCTGCACTAATTTAAACTGTAAAAGAAGAGTATTTGGTTAACCGGTCCACTACAAAACACAGAGAGATAGGGATAGTCCAAGCAGATAAATTAGTTTTATCACTTCCCTTGCACCAGCTGTTTGTACTGGCAAAAAGCTCTCTCATACTAAGCCTGCAGGCATATCTAAAGCTCAGAAATAAAAAAGCTAATCTATAGTAAGAATGTCTGCAAGAGCACCACTGACAAAGTCCCACACGCTGTCCTGTTCGGTTTTGTGTCTAAGAGTTAATTAATGGGGCTTCTTTATAGCAATGAGCTAGAAAACTATCAAATACAAAACCCAATTTGCAGATATTAGAGCTAAGGAAATCATAGTGCTAAACCACCACGGCTCCCTGAGGTAAAGAATTTTTCAGGTGTTTGCCATAAGCTTATTATCTTTTCACATTCCTCCAACCCAAAGAGTATTTTCATGCTTCCAGTGCTAAGCACCCCATCCAGTATCACTGGCCTGAAAGCATTCTTCCCGTGCATCTCTACTCAACTGTCTCTTTCTCCTGGGAGAAAGATCTGATATGTTTTTCTGAATGACTGAAAATTGGCATTTGTAGCCAGCCCAGCTAAGGCTTTTTTTTTTTAATGTAAAGCTAAACTTACTTAATCCTAAAAGTCAGTCATATGGGAAGAAGTCTTTCTGAATGCTGAGGGATTTTGCAACCACAAACCAGATCCTCATACTGACAAACTCAGTCGCAGGACTCCATCCAATAATTGAGTGGGAGGAGGAATAGTTTACTGTCTGTGGTCTAGACTAATGCAGCAAGTGTTTCCTAAGTATTTATGGTAAACTAAAATGTACATAAGTTTTTGTTTATCTGCAAATATAGAGCAGCAAGGGTATCTTAGTGTCTTATCCTTTCTTCGGTGTACACAACTCAGAAGCAGCCAGGTAAGATACGTGTCGTCAGTTTGTCCAAATGCTACTGAATACTGCATGACTACAAATTCCTTCTTGGTAGTCATATACCAAGAAGTCTTACACGGTCATACCATTTAATATTACTTTTTTAGAATGTAGGCAGGAAATATATCAAAGCATCTCTTAAATATGCTGTCTAAGGGATCACTCAGCACATCTGTATATGACATTTATGTCTTAGAAAACTTCCCAGGTTTTCCCATAATTAGATGGGAAAATGGAAGAATTTTGGAAGTGCTTAGACTCAGGACTGATTTGAATGTCCAAATCCTGAAAGACACCTGAAATGTTTATGTAAGGAGGGTATGTCATGCTGAGATACTTGATGGAAAAAGTGTCTACTTGGCTGACACAAAAATACTCTTTCAGGTGCAGTTAAATCATAACCACATGAAGATCTGCATATTTAATGCTATTTTGTACCTAACTTGACTGTTGACTCCACAACACTGAGAGTTGGAAACTCAAGCTAATTGATACATAACAGGTATTCCTATGATCTCCTCCATTCATATGTAATTACTTATAAAGATATTTTCATATTGGATTCTGTAAGAAGAAGCCAGTTCTGGTGATCTTTAGAAGTAGACAGGACCCATTTTCAGTACAGTATTTCTGATCATTTGGATGCTGGGCTACACTTGCATTTCTGTTGAAAGATCCTACAAAGTAATTTAATTCATCCTTCAGCTGGCATAAGCACATTACACTCTCAAAGTCTGTAACTAATCCAGCTGCAAGTGACTCAGTGGATGGAACTTCCTTCCTTGCTTTGTGAGAGGAGGATCTAAAGAATAGTCTATTCAAAAGGTTTCTCTTGCAAGGAACTTAAAACTTCTCTTCTGATAGCAAAGTAGTGATCCTACTTCTGCCCTTGATAACCCTCTTCCTTTAGTATTTCCTGCTCCTCTTAGAGAAATAAATCAGTGCTGGGAAGAGCCTGCATTTGCAGCTTGTATCCAGAGATAGTTGCTGTGTTTTTATCTGGCAGTTGTAAGCAAAGCAAAGCAAAGCAAAGCAACGTCACACAAAGCAAAATGTTGCCCACTTCTTGGATGGCTGAATAGTCCAGGATCATCCCAGGCATTACTTATCTCTCTGGAAGACATACAAGATCTAAAGCATTTTACTTTATAAGCGAAGCAGCCTTATTCTTGGGGATACACGGGAAATATCACTACTACTACAGATCTTTATTAAGGATTTTTAACTGTACACACTGGACTAAGAATATTTGTTTTACAAGCTGTAGCAGAAAACAGGGGTGTTAATGGCTGAGGATAAGTTGTGCTATACAGACACGGTGATGAATTCCAACTAAAACCAATATATGCTTTCCTTGGAAATTAAATCAATGTCCATTTAGCATTATGAACCTAAAATGTTGAGTGAAGAGAATTCATGCTAAGATGGTTGGGAAGAAGCTCACTCCAGTAGGCTTTGAACAAAATTAATTTACCTATGCCTTCATAACTAAACTTCTTTCATTAATCAACATTACTGAAAAGGGCACAATAAGTATCTGCATGTTCTCTTGTATTGAGTTTGAGCCCTTTTACATCGGTTTATAGGGTCACTGGAGTGTAAGAGTTAAGAATTGAAGTGACCAGTTCAAACTCATGTAGAAAAACTGTGATAAATCCAGAACTACCAAGCACATCTTCCAAATAATGGCTTACCCAGCGGTACAACCCTGCTTATCATGTAACTCTTCTTTGGATTTTGCATGTCAAAGTATGTCCTTTCTGCTATGGATTAAATTGGAATAATTTTATTCCCATATCAAGAAAGGAAGAAACCCCCCTCAAAAAAGGTAGTTGCCACAGTGGAAGTTAAATCTTGACAGTACAAAATGCTCCTGGGAAATTAACTGGCTTGGGCAAACCCCTGAAGAATGCAAAGAAAAATACCTCAGTGCCAGCTGCTGCAGTTCACATCAATTAGAGAAGACTTAATAGAAATTTTTGATCTGTAATTTTCCTCGTGCTACAAGAAGTCTTTGGGACTCCAGAATTAAGGACAAGCCCTTCAGTCTCCCCCTCAGCCAAGAATTCCTCAGAATTAATACAGGGGTGACCTCACAGCCTTGCTGAGAAGGCTAGGCTGAGTTACTCATCAGCAAAATGAGCTGATGTTGGCTACACTAAGTCTTTCTATAATACCTGGTTACCTGCAGAGGAAAAGTGTTACCTAAGGGACTGTTACCGATGAGAAGATCACTACCATGAAGACTAAGTTCTACCAAATTACCATTGGGAAGTGGTAGAAAATCACAGGTAGAAATCCTGATACTGACTAAACATAAGTAAATAGAATACAACTGTATTCAAGTTATTATTAAGTTCTTATTTAATTTATTCATTTAAGTTGTGGCTGAAATCTGTTCCTCTGAAAAGGAAAAAAGGGAATGCCAACCTTTTGAGCAGTAAGTTAGGTGGTGTTCTCTCACATCAGTTCAGAGGATGTGAGATGCTCTTTCTTTTTGATTATACTAATGTTTAAATGCACCAGAATCCCCTTGAGACCTCAAGCAGAGGTGTTTGGAGACAGAATGGCAATGACTATTAATCCGTGCTTTGAAGTCAATACTCCTACTAGGCAGCACTTGTAACTGCATCAGAAATACAATAGAGCCAACTAATGTATGAACTATCTAGTTCTGAAGCACTGCAGGGGAGCCCTTTGTATAGGAGCTTTCAACATGTGAGCTAGTTCTGTCTATCATTTGGGAAAGACAAGAGGGGATAGCGCTGCGATTCCGGCATTTTGGGATGGATTTTTGGCAGGACTTTGTTTGTTTGTTTTTATGGGCAAGTTTAATACTAGCCAGGAAGTGCAGAAGCATAAAGAGAGGGGGTTGTTTTTGCAGATTTCCTTTTGAAAGTTCAGGATTACAGTGGTGAAAGGCTGCTGCAGGCAAGTTTGAATCCTCTTTTTCAACACAGTGAATGACTGGAATAAACTCTACTGTGATTCAGAAGCCAAAGCTTTAAGCTGTTTATCAGAGGTTGCATTATAGCAAGAAAGTGGCTGGGAAGGGTATTTGCTCTGTTTTCGTAACAGAACGGATTAGAAGAGAAACAGATCTCATTCCAAAAGTTAACCTACTTTAATATTGATGATAATGACCATACTTGGGCGTATTTCAGAAGCACAGGTAAGGATTATGTCCATGAATAAAACTGAGGAGCTGGACAGCAGAATTCTTCAGGTCCATTCAGACTTTAAAGACTTTTTGAAGAAAAATTCAGGATGACTGACTTCTGCTACTGATTAGTTCTGCTTACCTCATTGGTAAACTAGATGGCCTTGGCATCCTTTCTCCCTTCACACCATAACAAGATAATGTATATCTCAGTATCACACATGTCTAATTGTTTTCTTCGTTAGCAGAGTTGGAGTGCTAATTTTCAAAATGTGGTTGTTGGGTTTTTTTCCAAACAGTTTTTTTCCATCAGTTAATATTCAGAGACCTGGACAGGTCAGATTGCTGCAGAATCACTATTTAAAAAGATATATAGTCATACTCTTGAATATGTTTTCCATAAGACTGCTTAGTGTATTACCTGAAATATTTAAAATTTAATTTTAGGGCCATTGTTAGAAAACGAACTAAAAAATGACTTTGCATAACTATTAAGCGTCATGTCTGAGCTTCATGGTTTAGTAATTCACAGGAGCATAACAATCATGAATACCTGTGAAATGAAAGTTAACTGCAGATCAAGTCTAATAGGATGGAAAGTTAATTAAAAGAAGCTAAAAAAAAATCTTATCATATTAGGCTTTCCTCTGCTATGAAGTAAGACGTTATATGGCTAGATTTTAATAAGGAAGTCTATTACTTTCTCATAGACTCTAATTTCCTTTATCTGCATGAGCCACAAAATTTTCTCATGAAGATTTTTTTTTTCTGATGAATTCATTATTCCTATTCATATTCTTATTCTAATTGATGGTGTTCAGCACAATCAAAACAGAGATGGAACTGGAAATATTATGTTAAAAGAAAAAACACTTTATTTGGGTAATTCTGCTGTTGGCAAAACTTGCAGCTTTGAACATTGTGAATTAATTAAAAAGGTGTTCAAACTTTAACCTTAATGCCCTGAGATTTACTGGCTTATTAGGGCATTAATGAATAGCACTGTTTTGAAGTCAGAAGAAAAGTTTAACCTTCAAAAGACACTCAGACACTTGAGTCCGTCTGGGTCCTTCCTTGTCCTTGTAAAAGGACACTAAACATGGACCAGCATTGTGCTGGAGAAGCACTTGCAGATTGTTGGTTATTCCCAGTGCCAAAGCAATGCATGCTGGTCTTTCATGGTAAATTTAAGTGTTTAATGTAAAGTGGCTTTTTTCCTAATCTTCTATGGCATTGAGTTATCCATCAAAATGGAAGCATGCCAGAAGCCAAATTACCAACCACTTGATTTCTACATGTTACACAGGTAAATACAAAAGACACTCTCCTTCTCAGTTTCTAATCATTTCAGATGCCTCACTCTTGGATATATGAAGGCCTCATATTTTCAGAAGTTTGTCTTTGATGGTTTATTGGTCAATGAATCCATCCAAGACACTCAAATAAATAACTTGCCATTGCTGCATTATAGCCCCATCACAATTCCTTATTATTATCTTATTTCATTGTCTGGTAATTTAGTAGTGGCAACCTTAGCTGAAAAATACAGAGAAAGGGAACCAAATTGCAGTTCAAACATATAACTACAAAGAGAAGAATTCAGCACAGAAGGACTAAGCTTTGGCATGACAGCTGTTAGTGCTCTGTCTTCATAGCTAGGGAGGCAGTGCATGGAGTTAACTGGAAAAGCGCTTCATTTCTCCTCTTTCCTCAGCTTCACATTTCTTTTAGAAAAATACATTCCACTTTGAAAACTCTGCCATGGGGTTCCATGCTTATTATGTTTCATTGGATGCATTTCCAACTTGAAAAATATCTGATCTATTTCCAACTCAAAAGATATTATTCATACCAACTCTCTGCCAACTCAAGTTTGGATCTGAGAGTCAAGTTCAGGTCTCCTACCATCACCATTCATAAGAAAAGACTGTAGGTCAATGTATGCCCTCGGCATTCTTGTAGTTACTGTACTGCTTTCAGTGGTTTTACAGAAATAGGACTGAGTGAACTTGTAAATTGGATGTAGTTAAAGGACTCCACTGGAGAAGTGAGAAACATATTGGAACCCACCCCTGAACCCCAGCACTATGTGGGCCCCACAGGGACCAACAGGATACAAAACCACTAAAGCCACTGGCCTAGACTCTAAAAGCAAATACATGTATCAGTGAGGATGAGGAAAGAATATTTGTTTGCTCACCTACGGCATTCAGGTATAACTATGGGAGAAATTGTTCCTTTTGCTTTAACAAATATGGTTTTTCATACTGAAAAAAACCCCATTATTTAGAAATATTTCCTCCCCTTTTATTAGTGAAATTTTTCCTTTAACCTCAGCAGTATTTTTTCCTCCTTCCACCTCTGCAACCATTGCATGCCCTACAATTTCTTTTCTCCATGCATCTCTCAAATTTTCTCCGTGTTTTTCTCAACTAAAGCTTGTTAGTGAGTCATCTAAGGAAGCATCCTTCTAACCTCTCTGATTATGTTATTTATAAAGTGAAGATAACAGTGTCCATCCTTCTTACTAAAGGTCTGGAAAGCTTCTTTTTAATACCCACAAAATATTTTTGAAGTTTGAGATAAACAATGACTGAAATAGTAGAAGTACATTTCTGGTTAAACACAGTACCTGACATACAGGGCTGCGTGTTCTGTCAGGTAAGACCAAGAGGATCCAGAACACTATCAAGTGTTCAAATCAAAAATGGAAGTTGCAATGATTTACTTTAAAGACAGAACATATTTTCTAAGCAAAAGGAGGATTCATCTCTGCTCTTTTCAAGAATATTACTGTACAGAATACAGATTCACAAAAGGGGCTAAAAAAAAGTAAAAGTCAGAAGCTGCCTGATCTCAGAAAACTAACAGGCATTTCTCATGTATTCACACCATGTAGAATAAAGGAGGGCATTGTAATGAAATACAGTAAAAAATATACACAATATGCAGCTTATATAAACAAGCTGTTACAGTCTAGCACTGAGCTTTGAAATGCTCTGGCTGAAGTCTCTCCATGTTAAGCCATACAGATTTTATTTTTCCAGACTGTGATTTAAGGTCTAGCTAATTCTATAGAGTGATTTTTTTTTTTTATCATATAACTATACAAACTCAGCCCTAATCCTACAATCTGCTATATACTTTCTACTTTCATTAATTCCAGTGAAAACTGAAGGCACTCAACATCTCATCAGGCTGCCAGTTTTTTCAGCCATGTGGTACTGTAATTAGCAATTATGCATGCACATGCATATATACAGGAATCTAAACACATTTTTTTTTAATTTTCTGACCACGAAAGTACTTAATTTGCATCCAAATTCCAAACTGCTATGGAGATCCAAGTGCTGACTGCTTCCTTTTCCGAAAGAAAAATCAACATCTCATTCATAAGTGCTCTGGACAAAAGGTTTGGAAGAAAGTTCTAAACAAGTGAGGAATGACATAAAGAAGTTCTGCTGTTGGTATTTTAAGCATATTCTCCAATGTAGTCTCCCAGGAATTCCTTGTGCATACAATTTTCTTTTTCTTTTCATGCATGCAATAAATTTCCAGATTCACCATTTCTGATCTGATGTTCAGTTCTAGCAAACTATCCCACATCTGAAACTTAAGACCACGATTTGCAACTCATTTGCAGCAGTTTTACACCGATGATAGCAAAGCTTATATATGGTACTGTTAACTTACATTAGCACTAAATTTCTTACAGTATAACCATAGAGACCTGAAATGTGACAGGCCATCTCCTGGGTACCAGTACAGGATATTACCAGCACTCTGTTCTCATACCTAAGATATCTCCTAGAACTATCTGAAATCTGTCATCATATTATGTAACTGAATAATACTTTTATATATATATATACACTTACACACATATATTTACAATGTATTACATACATATAGATATGCTTATACACAAACATATATACATTTATATACCTAAATACATATATAAATATATTTCCCCTTATTCCTATTTCCAGCACCTTTCCCAGTGCTCCAGTCAGAGATGCAGAGCTCAAACTTCTTGGGTTTTATAAAAAGGAACTGCATTTGTCATCCCTTAATCCTCTGTTGCAAAGAATCTCTTTCCTCTGCACCAGTTCCCTATGCTTATTAAGCTTTCCAACTATTTTCAGAACTCAGGCTGTGTATAAGCAGAGGTTTCACTGTAATGGAGCAGAGAGATAACAGTGCCTCTCTACACAGCTTTGTCACTCCTACCCCTGAAATGATGTGTACAGTTCTATGCATTTCATTACCAGAAAAGAACAGCACAAGACAAAACAACAGAGAAAACTGATAAAGAACTGCTGTTCAACAAGGAACAACGATCATTGCTCTAAGCTGATGTCTAAAATCTTTAACTTCTCTGTAGATAGCTCAATCGTCTTGTTTTGCATTTACTGAAATCTCCCTTGAATAAGGAAATTAATGTAATATGACACACCGCAGTAAAAGCTGTCATTGCCCTAACATGACTGGATTCCCAGAAAAATGACCTCCTGGAGTGTGTATCAGACAGAAGATTTAAGAAATCTGTAGGATCAAAATGCAACCTTTATTTAAAAGTGAAGGAGAGATTAACCGAGGTTTGAAAGTGAAAGAAGAATTAAGACTCCAAGGTCTTATTTCAAGTCCTGCCATTCAGACAGTCCTTAAGGGCCTGGTCCACAAAAGGATTAACTATCTCTTGTCACTGTATAAATCTAAAATTTAGATCTCTGAAGCAAGTGCTGAGCTGCACTAATATTCACAAAGCTCCTTTCAGCCACTGGAAAAATTATGGCAATATAGCTATAAGATGTTGTTGGAGCTATTGGACATCCTCACATGCAGCCATCTCCCAAATCCAACTGCTAAAATTAATTTTAAATAAGCATATTGGGTGTGTAGCTGGCATCAGAGATTAAATAGCAATAAAATACACGAAACAATATTTTTTTTTCAGGGATTTTAAGAAAAAAGCAGTAGGTATCAAGACCAATTGATATTCCAAATATCATCATAAAACTGTGTCTTTCCAAAAAGTCTGTTTTTAAAAGTACTCCAAATGGCTGTTACCTCATTTGCTGCTCACACTCCTAATTAATTAGAATTAATGGAAGCTAAGCAAATTTGGTATGGAAAAAGAAACAAAACTGCTCAAGTTCCTCAGGATACTTTAAACATTTCCGTGTGAATGTAGTGTTGTTACACAAGGAGTGCCAAGCCTGGCAGCTCTTAAGAGTTTCTTAAACTATCTGAATTGGCAGCTCGTGTTTGGACACTTGCCGCCTACAAGACAGGCCAACAGAAAACTTGCAGCTTGTCACCGGGAAGGGAAGGTCATCTGGGAGGCAAAGTTAAAAAAAAAAAAAAAAATCACCAGAAGAATAACAAATGTACTAGTTCAATAGCAAGCGGGGTATGGATGACTGAGATTCATTTCTTTGCTATGCTCTCAGTTGCTTGTGTTTGCTGCAGAAGGCACCAGGGGAGGGTTCATCCCTCAGCAGAGAACTGTGTTCCTACCTTTCCAGAGGGGGTGAGGTAGGGAACAGACTCCCGCACCCAGATTCCCTTCCTCTTCCCATATGGAGGAAGAATTGCTACTAACAGAACAAGCCAGACACCCAAACGACTGCTTTCATCTTTAAACAATCCTGTTATTAGAATAGAGGTGCTCCAGGCACAACATTTGCAGTTTGTTTTACCAGCTGCTTCTAAAAATAGCGCCTCTGTGAAGGAGACCTTTTTTCCCCTCTCTCTCCAAAATCATTTTTGTTTGCTTTTCCTTTCCAAGGGAAAAGTGATAGATATGGAAAACAGCATATGTGGGAAGATCACACAGCTTCAGGGATGGACCTTTACCATTGCTATTCAAAATATAATGAAAAGCTACGAATGAAACAACTGAAGATGCTGAAATATACTGGCCCAACTCCTTTGATAAATGTAATCAAAGGGTTTTTTTTTTCTAACACAATTGGTACAAAGCTAGTGACAGATGTTTCCTATGGAGAAAAGTATGGTTTAATGTTCTGGAGAAGCTAACAGGGGAGAAAGAAAGCTGAAAAATTGAAAGAGAGTAGTAAAAAGCTCCCAAGTTAGTTAAAAGTGAACATTACTCATCATATTTTCAGAAATAAAAAAAAAGAAAAAAAAAGGACAAATGTAGTGAAATCCCCACACGATACTTACGATTACAAAACTTTAGTTTGTTTCATAATTAGATACTTTGTTAGAATATGAACTTACTTTTTTACTTTTTATTTAAAAGCAGCATTTTCAAAATGAAAGCCATTTTAAGAAATTGAAATTTGCATTTTAGGAGTTTTTCTTGTTTTGGATTGACACAGACAGTTCAGAGGAAAGTAGATGGAGTCCCCACAGTACTTTGTCAACACCAAGTCTTCACGTTTTATCAAAAAGAACTAGGCCACAAACATTTTCAACTACCTTCCAGTTTCTGTATTCCCTTTGGGCTTATATGCCATGCTTAAGTATGTGAAATAAAGGGTTTCAGGCAAACCTGAAAACCTCTCCGTTATCTTATCAGAAAATAAAGCTTAAAGGTCATTCATCATTTCATGCTCAAGGGTTGCTCTAGAGCTGCGTGGGGCACATTGCAGGATTTCTGCTATGAGAAGGCTATCCATCAACCACTGGAATAAGGGCAGATCTGGTAGTATGTCCAATCTACTGTACAAAAAAGTACTTTTTTTTGGTTTCAGATACATACATACTCCCGTTACACTGACTTTCTATCCAGCTGTCAAACCCTCCTTAATCCTCCCCACAGCTTTCTGAGAGTCCCTAATTCCCAGGCAGAGATAAGTGAACCTTGTCAAAGGCATCTCCCTGCTGTGAGTTCAGATGTGCTGGAGGTCCTCTCTCTCAGACTGCATCCAAATGGGGCAAGACTCACACCTGCCTGCACTCACAAAACACCTCCCCCAAAATTCTGGGAAGTACTAGCTGCTTTCAGATTTATACAAAAGCTGAAGAGTTGGATTAACAGAATTTAACAGGAGTATGAGAAAGAGGGTAAGGCAAGATTCAATCTATTTGTTCCACATTTGCTTGTATGGCTCCTCAGCAAGTTTATTCTACTCCCCTATTGCAGTTCCCCAAAATGCTCCTTTCAGCCAGAACATAAACATAGCATTAACAGATGTATAAATATACACACATATACAAAGAGACAGAGTAAGCGTGTGTGTGCGCACATGCTTCCTAACACATAAATGATCCGTGTTTCAACACTAAAAGAATTAGCATACAGAAGACCCACAGATTCTAGGGGAAGTACAGATCTCCAAGCACTCCACAGTAGACTTATTGCTTCATGGAGATAACTCAGAATCCCACCCCTTGGGACCAAACAATCTCATTTTTTATGAGACTCAGCAAAAGTTGAAAAAAGCATCATTGAGTGTGGCTCTTCGTAAAGTTTTAAAAGTGTATTTAGTATTGCAATGAAGGTGCAGAATCATATAGTCATGGAATGCCAGGTTGGAAGAGACATCAAGAATCATCTGGTCCAACCTTTCTTGGCAAAAGAACAGGCTAGACAAGATGGCCCAGCACCCTGTCCTGATGAATCTTTAAAGTGTCCAATGTTGGAGAATCTACGACTTCCCCAGGGAGATTATTCCAATGGCTTATTTTTTAAATTGTGAAAAATTTTCCTCTGTGTCCAATCAGAATCTCCTCAGAAGCAACTTGTACCCATTAGCTCTCATCTTTTCCATGTGATCCCTTGTAAAAAGGGAGTCTCCAGCTATTGTTGAGTTAGTCTGAGATTTGAAATCAAGTCAGTCTAATCGAGTTAGGTTTGTTTTTTTTTTTTTTTTCTTCTATCCCTAGCTTCAAAACTGGTATGATCTTTGTCTCCTGCTCCTCACACAGCATTTAAGGTAAGTGTTAACACTGTACACTGCTCAGAAACAGAGATTCCAAACTGTGTACAGTTGGGATAAAGCATTGATTTCTAGCTCTTGTGATGAATAAACTGGAACTGAAATAGAGAGGCAGAATGAAGGCAGGATAATACCCCTTTGATATAATTATAAGCTTTGGTATCTCATGATCTACTTAAGTCAAAGTGGAAGTAGAATAGGTTTGTCTGCTCTACCAAGGTATCATTCCAGGTGTTATAGTTTGTGTGAACAGGAGTACTTTTGGGCTTCTAATACACAAAGCACCTTCAGGTCTAGCATGATGATCAAAAGAAATACATAATAAAACCCTTTAGAATCAGAAGTGTGCCTCTGCCCATACTATCTGTAAATGCTCAATACGTCTTTTCTCTAACAGATATTATATATCTTTCAGAAATAAGATAGTTTATTCTTGTTTAAAGCTAACTAATCAGTTGTTATAGACATTTAAGGGTCTAATATCCATACATTTGCTTTTGATGCAAAATCTGAGTCATGTGCTAGCTCTTCTCTTCCACCGAATGTGTCATTGGCTATTTTTTCTTTCTTTCCCATATATTTTGTGAAGCTGAAAATCAAAGCTAACAGGGACAAAAAGCAAGTCCCAGCAGGTTGAAAATATCATATCTTAGTATTTTAGACATGTGTCAGCTTGATAACATAGGCACAGCACTAGAGGGATTGCCAGAATGTGACAGTGCACATGGCTATGAGTTTAGAGAACACGCTTTAAAAAGAGACTGGAAGGCAACAAGGGCAAGGTAGCCAGACAGTGGGGCTGATCCTGATCTCCTCCTGTTCATAAAGGCAAAAGCAGGGAAAATTACACCAGCTAAGTCAGGCTGGAGAGACCGTGAAGTTTTAAAAGCAAATTTCTGATCAGGATGCAAATTCAAATGATGGAAGTGCTGATATAAAAGATCTGTATCTTGTAGTCCACTCATGACATCAATTTATGTAGCCTGAGCCTGGTTCATTCCATTGCATCTGTTAACTCCAGACAAAAAAGTGTTATTTAATGAAAATGATGCCACACCAATGTCCCAGAAATGAAAATATTTGTCTTTGTATCCTTTACTTGCTTCCCTCTGCATTAATAGATTAGGAGTTGTATCTACTTCATAAAAATACATAATAATGTTACTTGCTACAGCAAGTGAAGATAGCACTTAGTACTAAAACCTCAATGACGACAGTTTACTTGTACATTTTTGGTAGTTAGCAGTACAGTACCATTTTGGATGCACCTGAATATCAAAATCCATTATAATATTAATTACATTTTCTTTCCCCATCATCTCCACCTCATTTATCTATGATATATTTCATTTACCCTGCCTTACTTGTAGGCAAGTGAGCAATATAGACGCACAGTCACAGAAGCAATCGACAGCAGAGCTGGGAGCGACACACTGGAGTTCAGGCTTTTTACCCTTGGCTTTAACAACTCAGCCCTCAGCTCTCTCCTTTGCTCAATGACAAATGTCATGCAACCTGAAGCCAGAAGACTGCCCAGAGACAGAAAACAAAAGTATGAACTAACTATTTCGAGTTAGTTAGCCAGAAATCCATATTTACACTTGTTGGGATAAAATGGCACACAATGGGACCTTCCATGGAATCTCTTGTGCTTGAGGAGGAAATGCAGGATTCTTGTGCTCCCTGCAGCGGATAGCTAGTCACAGGCATCACAGAGGCTACATAAGGCGAAGAAAAGCAACCATTCAGCAGGACACAGCAGCTTTGCAACAGCCCAGAGGTTACTGTCCTCATGCTTGGACACTTGATTTATTCATCACAATACTCCTGTATGAAGGTTATCCCAAACTTCATGATGTAGGGTGCTAAAACTCCCATTGTTCTGCTCTAATAACCTGCCACTTGAGCTAAAAAAATAGTTTCTTTTGCTGTAAACCCCATAACAGGACTGTTCTGGTCTATCTGACAGAGGGCAGTATTACACAAAACCATAAGCTTGCTGATTGTAATATAATTTTATAAGCAGTTGCTTCATTTAATCAACTGCTAAGAAAAGGCTTTAGATTTCGTAGGAAAATTTTAGATTTGGTATCTATGAAAACCACACAGAAATCCAAAATTTAAACCAAGCAAGCTTTAATTATTGATTTCTTTCCCCTATAATTAATAGCACTCAGTAACATTTCTCAGATCATATAAGAATTAAGAGAAATGAACTGAACCTAAGATCATTGGTTCTTATTGGCGAAATAAAAGCTATCTTCTTTTTATCCCTCTGCAAGCACAGGAAACATATCTCAGGATAATGAAATTAAATATTTAAATGAAATAATTCCATATTGGAGATAGGAACATATCCCATCACTTTCCTCTTCTGGTAACTCCTAGCTGTAAGGTAACCCTTATATCATTTCTCTTGTGAGAAAAGTTCATAGATTTCATTATCTCCTCTTCCCTGCAGAGCAAACAAATTCCTTCATAACAACTAGGATTTCAGCTATGCTCAAGGTATGTGTAAGCCTGCTTTTTCTGATGTCCTGAACATTATCTGCAAGGAAAATACCTGCCTCTTCCTCCACTAACTTGAGTTGATCCACTGACACCAGCTGATGTATTCTAATGCACTGAGGCCTTCCATGCCACTAACATGGCTAGTTCGTTCAGCGGGACACAGAATTAAGAATATTGGGGATGCACCACTGTACAGGCCAAAGGATTTCTTCTAAATAGTGTTTCAATTCTACGCAGACACCTGAAAACTCAGCTTGTTTTCTTCTGCTTTATGCATTATTGCATATTTATGATGCATGTGGCAGAAGACACTCCAGATGCATTTCCAGAATTGTGTTCAGATTATACAAGTAAACATCAGCAAAACAGTTTCTACGAGTATCAGTAAAGAGGCAGACATCACACTGTGACTAACAGAAGACTGAGCCCACGGAGTGACGATGCACTCCTCTTAGAAATCTTAAGAACGCATTACGTGTTTGTCTCTTAACTACAAAGGAACTATGAGCTTGGATTTTAGATTTACGTGGATTTTAGAAACACATTAGATATCGTTTCAGTTGTATGTGCAGGGATATCCCCCTCCAAAAAGGCCTAGGTACTTTGCAGTTAACATACAGCCTGTACCCTGTGTCGTGTTTCCTGGCACCTTCAGCACAGGTGACAGGAGCCCTGACTCTAAGACATCAGGTGCACAAACCAACTCCCCAAAAAGCTGCGTAAGAAGTCACTTTAGCGTGACACCAGTAAACCATTCCTAGGAGTGAAATGTTAACAGGGTGTGAAAACTTTCCAGCTGCAAACTTTGTCTTTCTTAAAAAGCTGCGCCGACATCTCACGACTTCCAGCCCGAGGCCTCGGGGGGACACTCGGAGCGTCATTCAGAGCTTGGTGCCCCTTTGTGGACTCCCCTCGGGTGGGGAGGGGAGGAGGGGAAGGGGAGGGGAAGAGGGTCGACAGAGCGGTGGGGAGCTGAACACCAGCTTACAAACAGAGAACAGAATCACATAACAACACTGGACCAATGGACTCCAAGACACACTGACAAGACAGATGGACACAGACAAGACATAAGATCGCTACTGAGAAATAAATAAAAAAAAAAAGAGCAAAAAAAAACCCCATAAAAGAAAGTAGATATATAACAGTGAGGCTGCAAGAAGCAGCCGACGGTACTGGTATAACTCTTCAAAAAGAAGAAATCATAATACAACTAAAAATTAAAATTGAAACGATATCCCCCCAAATCATACACTACGGACTTGCTCGGTTAGCCTGAATGCGTAGCTCTGATGAAACACAAGATGGCGTCATCACAGCCCATGCACCGGTTAATGAAGGCCATGGTTAGTTAAATCAGCTAAACTACAGCATGCCATAAAAATGATCTTGCACTGACCCAGAAATAAAAGATATGACAGATACTCTGCATTGCAATAAAATTCTTTTTATGCCATCTGTGGTTTTTAGGGCTTTCTCTGTTGGAAGAATTTTTGCTGGGAAAACACAGAGGTAAAGGGGAGTCTTTTTTTCCTTCTCAGTTTTTTTTTTCTCTAAACTCAATTAAAAAAAAAAAGGGAAAAGGGAAAAGACAGGATAGAGACTTTGCAGAAGTTTAAAAAAAGGTAGGGAGAAGAGAAAATAAAAAAAGGGGGTAAGAATCTTCATTCTTTTGCACACAACTTTCTTGGGATGTCTGAAAATGTGGATTTCTTAAGGATGGCAAGAAAAGATTTTGTTGCCTTTATTGGTTTGCAGACCTATATCTCTTTCTTGAGATGATTAAACCATTACTTTGTTGGAAGAACTCCAAAAATATAAATTGGAAAGTACAGCAATGATTTTAAAAATTAAAAAATAGCGGTATGGCACCATTACGAGCCCAAAAAAATGGGAAAGAAATATAAAAGAAACTAAAATGTCAATCACCAAAAATTCATGCGGCACAAGATGAGGTGAAACGACAGAAAATGTTCTTCAAATATATACAATGTATATATCTATCTATATATACACGGATATATGTGTATATATCGATGGATATACCTGTATAATTTTTTTATTCTCCCTGCCCCACCCTACCCCAAGGCTAATTGGTAGATGAAATTATTGATTAAAAGTAAACAAATAAATAAAAGGAAGGAAGAAAGAAAAAACTCTAAAAAGAAAAAGAAATTAACGTGCTTTGTTCACCAAGAAATAACAATATCATGCATCTGTCCACGCCAGCGGATGCCAGGGTTAGATGAAGGCATGAATTTCTGTGTAAACATGTGATTGGATGATAGGGGCTACTGCTGATATTGGTCATTTATTACTTTAGTATATGCACATATAGATATAGAAATATACGCACACTCTATATAGCGCATATATAGATAAAATATCCTCATGGGTGGAGACTTTGGAGCTTACATAGGAAAAAAGACCAATATGTTGAAAACCAAACCCAGTATAAATTTCTTGTATAAAAAAGAAAACAAAAATTCCTCTAAGTCATTTGCATGATTGATTAGTAAAACTTGTTCATTTGGTTTTGTTTTGGCTGTAAAACCGTAGCTAGGAAGTTCCACCAAACAAGTGATGCTGTTGTGCCCTGGGAAATGTCACAGAGGAATTCCCCTCCTTCGGGTCTATATGGTCTTCAGCCTGTGAGACGGGAAGCCTATTTCTCTGTGCACTCTGAGGCAGGCACTCAAATGTAATTGTGAACATTTCTTGTTCACAGCATGAGAAACAGAGCAGAACTCCTCCTGCTTGGCAGAGTAAGAGACTGGGGGTAACTGAGCACTGGATTTATGGGGGATGTTTCTCCCGGGAAAGCAATGAAAATTCCCTAGGTGCTTCGAGAAAGTTGATGCAGTTTATGAAGGCTGAGAGTCAAATAATCACTTCTCTTGGTTTCTTCAGTCAAGGTTTCTTCACTTCCAGCATATTGCTTTTTATACTGTACTGGCTGCTTGTAGACTCTTGGAAGAGAGTTTTCTCTTCTGCTTGCTTTCTGCAAATAAATCTGTACCCAGTTCTGCAGCTTACATGGATAGAAACTTGATTGTCCTAGCCCGCAAATCAAGAGCTGAAGTGGATGGGTGCAGGCCAGTAAATTACAGATACAGACACCATACCAGGGTATAGGTATATGCTACAAAACACTGTGTAACTCCCAATACAAAGAAGTATAGATTTTGGCACCTCTACTGCTGTGTCCAGTACCCCATGGGAAAAGGTTACCAGTTTGATTAGACAACCTTATGATATATGAAGCCTTTTGGCAAACACAGAATATTTTTTTTCTGGGGAAAAAAAAAAAAAAAAAAAGGCACCTAGGAAATTGTTGGGCAGATAGGAAGGGAAAGCTGGCAACAGTACCAGGGAAGAACACAGGCAATGTCAAGCCAGGGAGCTAGGATTAAGTTGTACAGACCATTTCAAGAGGTTCCATGATGGGCTCCAAGCTAACTGGTGAGTGGGTCTGACTGTTTTGACTTATGCAATAAACAGCCTGGTTTATCATCCCAATCAGCTGCTGAGCCACCAGCATCCAGCTTGCCTGGTGCTGGAGCACCGAAGTAATGGACACACTTGATGGGAACAAGGGCAATGGTATGAGGAGACAGCAGCAGTCACTGTCAGGAAAGCATAACTATAAACCTCTTGGCTTTGAACTATCAGTAAATTCAGATTGTAGGGGTGCTCCTCATTTGACTGGAATGAGACAAATGCTTCTTTTTTCGCAAGGGCACAGTGCATCCTAGTTAGGAGTAAGGTATGTCCCTTACAAATCTTTCATTCTCTGGAAAAACACCACCACAGAGCTGTGTTCAAAACCACAGATTCAGCACCCTGGCTTCAGATTTGAAGAACTTCAAAATTTGAGGCTCAAATCTCCCTGAAATAGGCCAGAAGAGAGTCCTGTACTCATATTAGAGAAAAGCATCATGTTTCTGGCACAGAAACCAGAAGGTGTTTGAACATGTACTGGGCAATACAGGTACTGGGTACTAGCAATATTTTGATACATGTAAGAGAGGGACTACTCTTGACTGTAAGCAAATGTTTCTTCAGGACAGATGAACGGTTTTATGCCCTCTGTTTTATTCCAATAAGCCATTCTGGGAGATCTAGAGATCTAAGGGTATCTTGTCTGCAATAAGATGAATAGCAAGTATTTTTTATCTCTGAAACTGCAACTTTCTCACTATGTAAAATACAGGTGGCTTTTGGATTCACAGCTGTCATTGCCACCACTTGTTAAAATAATTCTTTATGCATACATATGCATCTACAGTGGATGTTTGCAAGCCAGCTCAGTCAAGACAGGTCTTCTGAGAGCTACTGGTCTCAGCACAGGGGGATCTACAAAAATCCCCTAAAGAAATAACTTTTGGAAGTGGGATACAGAGGAGTAGCCAGCCTGCTACAGTAAGTGTCTCAAGCTAGCCAGGAAAATCCTGAGGGGAGTGAGAAAATTGCCTTTACACCATCTTTTTTTAAAGAGATGGAAGTATCCCGATGCATATCATATGCTAACTGAGCTACAGGTCTTGGATTCCACAGACAATCAGAGTTAAGTGGCAGTAAGACCTGACAAATGGTTGTCATAAGATATTTAGCACCAAAGAAGACATGATTTTCTGTCTTTTGAACTGTCTTTGAGTACACCAAAACCAAAGTCTTCAAAAGGACTCTGTAGGGTACTGCCTCTGATCCAGGCAGGACCAAGTCCAGAGTAATATATTTAGATCTTGGGATTTGATTCTGACCCATATGAAATCTGAAAGCTTTTGATTTGCAGGGCAATATTCTCCACTGCCCTTGTCTTGGTTATTGCACAGCAGGCTCATTGTGATGTATATCATATCTCACAGCTGCAGCAGTAAGTTCAGTAACCTTTGCATTACTGGACCATGGCACTGAGGGTGATGGAAGGCCAAGTTCTGGCGTTTGGCAGAAACTCAAGAGCTTTAAAAGCTACACATTATCAGAGCAACAAAAAGGGGCCTGTGCTGGGTTAGGTCATTTAATTTTCAATTTGCTGCAAAAGCGATCAGGCAAACCAGTAGGCAGCATAAAATACTCTGACCTGTCAGCGGAACAGGATGAAGCAACTTCAAATGAGCCCAATTAAAAAAAAAAAAAAAAAAAAGGAAAAAAATACAAGCCCCCACAGTAGAAAATACAAACGAGATAATCTGGTCTTTTCTTTCCACAATGTATACATTTAGTAGCAGATTGTGGCATATGGCCAGAATCCTGAGTTGGCTGGTGACGTGTAAAGACAAACATATCTGCTCAGCCAAACCAGCACCACTGGATTTTGATAAACTGTCTCAAATTGCTTTAGTGCTCCGGAGCAGAATGGGCTGTGTGAGTGCTTTGATACTGGCTGCATTGCAGACACCCTTCTACCTTCCCTGCATGCACTAGGAAAGGAGACAATAAGATAGACAAAGAAATCTAAATGACGAGCATCATAAAACTTTTACTTTTCCTTCTTATGATGGGATGAGCTGTGTTTATGCTTGTGGAGGCGAAAAAGAATCTGCATATCCCTCCTCCTTCTGGCGAGTTTGAACTGCATCTCTGAGAGCAGGAAACCTCAAAATCTGGAAGTGTAAATTTCATCTGCAAGGACCATCTTGGAGACTCATTTTACGTATAATATTTTACATATAAGGCAACTTTTTATTCTCAATGGCATAGTAATGATAGATATAGATATAGAATAGAAATGATTCAGCTTTTAGTGTCTCATGTGGACAATCATCCTATGGAGGAAGAGCAGGGTGCGAGAAAAATACTGGGTGAAACTTTCAAGAATGTCTAATAGTTTAGGAGAGTACCTTCAGCAGATTTTCAGTGAATCATATTATTTTACACGGCAGATATTCAAATGTCTTTAGGCATTTACAGCTATCGACTGAAATGCTTAGCAGGATTTTCAAAAGCAAGTCATTTTTACAAATCCAGTTTGTACCTGTTTATAGCATTAGATTTGTAACTGTGTCAGGACAGAGGTATTTTTATTCTGGAAACGTTACTCTAAAGCATTCTGAAATTTCATGCTAAACAACCTGTTTTACCAAATTTCTCTTCAAACTTTGATTTTTTTCACACAAGCACAAGCTGAAAACATTGGTATTACAATTTATAGCCGCTGCAGTAACCATGATTTCTATGTTGAAATAAAAATGACAATAACATACAAGAGGAGGAGTCAGATAAAGATCTCATTTCCTCCTTTAAATGAAATACTTGGCAATCAGAATAAAAAAAGATGAAGTCTTGAAATGCTAGTGAAACTATAATGAAATGATTCCTATCCGTTCAGTTGCAGATCAGTTGTGGTACATTAGTCCTTTTAACATGGTCTTAAAAAACTCACACCTCACTTTCATGATAATCACCGTGCTGGAATTTCATTACTACCTTTATTTAAAAATCCCAGTACCCACGCTACTTATGCTTCACAATCTAGTACTATTTGGACTGCTTTTCTGCCAGGTGGGGAGTTGAAAAACTCATGGAAATCTGTGAAAAAAGAGACGGGAGAGGGCTATGTGGTAGCATCAGGTGTTATGCCACTGCTTTCCCTGCCATCATGGGGAAGTCAAGAGTTTGAGTGGAAGTTCCCAGCTACAAGGCAATGCCAAACTCAGGTTACTACAGGACCAAGTTCTACCAAAAAATGCAGGTGCAGCATGACAAATTGAAAAGAAATATGAAAGCACTAGCCTTGGGTGGATTTTAATGTTATTGTATTAATCAAATGGTTTCAGGAAACTAGAAACAGAATATTTATAATGCTTTCTGGGGATTTTTTTAAAGAAAAAAAATCATCCCAATAACCAAAGCAAAACCAAACGAAATCAAATGAAAAAAAAACCCTAAACTATTTATATGTTTCACTTTTAAGGACAAAATATTCTAACCAAACTCTCTTTTTCTTTTAAATGTACACAGAAATTCGATGATGTCTGTTCTCTATTATAGAAATGCTTAACTCATGGCAAGCCTCAAAAAAGAAGACTTGAAAAAGCCTGTAAGAAATAAAATAGACTGCAGTTGCCTGCTGGATATCACATCATATATCTCATCAGAAAGAAAAGCCATCAATTTATCAAAATGTATCTGAAAGGGAGTTGAGTCAGTTCCACATGGCCAGTCCTTCTGACTCTTTACTGGATACATTTTGAAGCATCACTGCAGATAACAGGGCAAGAATTACTACTAATTTTGTTATGTCAGAACTATGTTTTTGTGCTCCCCAATCTCTTTGGGCTCACAGGAAACAAAATTAGTATAAATACATTACCGTGTTAACTGTATTCAAAATCCCATGGACAAATGTATCCTTTTACAGTCCGTCTTCAGTGCAATAAACAAAGATTAAACTTTGCTAATAACCCATTATTGCTTCACTTCCATTTCTCTTCTGTTTTTCAAGTATTTACCCTCCCCAGTGTACAAATCTCTATTATTTGTCACATGCCACATTGATATTTTTGTATTCCCACTGTGTCAGCGAAGTAACTGCTACAAAGGTATGAACAATGAATTAGCCGTGACCACTTTCAGGAAGTTTGGCTTTTCATGCAAACAACTTTCCATCAACCAAATAGTGCCTACGTATCTGCATTTTGCCATTGCCAAGTCCATGGGATCTGATGCTTGGCTGTATAATTTTTATTTTATATACAGTGTATATATACATAAGCGTGTATATATATACACACACATATACACACACACATATATACATATATAATTATATATGTATACATTCACACACATATAAAATATATGTATGCATTGTTTTTTGCAAATGAAATCAGAAAGCCAGCAAAACAAGACTGACCTGACTTACCTGTACTGGGTTCACAGTCAATGAAATCTTCATCATCACTGGAACATTCAGCTGATGAGACGATGTCATCTGTTGTCTGGTGCGTGAAGGAAATGGTGAAGGAAAAAGAAGAGAGGAAAAAGAAATGTAAGATAATTGCAGGTTGAAAGGCTGTTACAGAGCCAGCTAAGTATCCTAGGGAAAAAAAAAAAAGTCTCAGAATTGTAACTTTTAAAATATTTCAATTGTACCAAGCATTGCAGATATCTCTGTGTGGACGTGTCCCCCATGGAGCTGGGCTCCTTTGTCAGAGGAACAGTGTTTACACTGTGCTGTAGAGCACCTCAGGTGTGCCTGGGGGGGTGGGCCTGCCCGGCTGTTGGGGTCAGCAGGCGGATGGCACCACACACAGTCAGTACAGGGCCATGGCACCCGTGGGGCTGGCAAACTCTCCTCCCTCAGACAAAGGAGATGTGTCCACTTGGAACGTGCTGGGCTCCTCGATAAATACCAACACCACTCGGGCCCAGCCAGAAGGCACCTACTGAGAGACTGAACATAGGAAGCATGTTCAGGCTGCACACGCTTGCTGCAAAGAAGTACATGCAGGATAGATGATATGCACCCCCCAGGCCGCTAACAGGACTCTTTGCTGAGTTGCTGGATGCATCACCCTAAGGCAGAGGTAATTCCTTCTCTGTCCATGCACCTCCACGGCTGGGGATTCTTTGTATTTACTCAAATCTGTGCAACTGATTTGTTGCACTATGAAGAACTGCTGCACGTGTCAGGTAAGGCCAATATGCAACATCACCTGCTGGAAGGTTTGGTTCTGAAAGGCTTAAATCAAACTGTGATTGTTCATGTCCCTTACAGGTTTCAGCACATTCCTCTGCATTTCTAGCTGGTGATTTTTTTCTTTTTTTTTCTTTCTTTTTTTTAATTTTTATGCTGGTCTAATTAATGAGCAGCATGTACTGCAGCATGTTAAAAAGAAGCGTACTGGCATTGCTTCCCAGCAGCATCTCCTGCCTGTAATTGCTGCAATTAGTTGAATTAGTAATGCAGACCATTAGGGAGAGTCTGTGGCAGCCTCTGGACACAGAGGTTGTAACGTTCCTGCACACAGTACAAAATTACCCCAGCTCAGCAGCATCAGCTCAAACCATGGCTTCTGCTGAATTTGTCTCCCTTAACAACTTCTCCTCGCAGAGAGTTGCCTATTCTGCTAAGCAGCAGGATGAGCGGGATGACTCCTGAAACAAAACAACTAAAATGTTCCTCACCAGGCAGGCAGCATTCCTGAAAACTCAGCTCCTCAGGAGCAGGGTGGCTGCATCTCAGTTTGCTGTACTTTAGTACTCCAGGTGAATAATCCTGGGAAGCTCACATCATGACAGGCCTTCGAAATCCTTATTCCTGAAAAAGACTCTCCAGCTTTAAATACATTCCTGTGCCCGCTATGGCTGTCTCTAACACGCTGCATGTTCCCTCTTTGCAACAGTATTCTGAGGTCTCAGTCTTTTCTTTAGCCTTCTGGGGTCCTAACACTACAAAGTCCCTCTGTCTGCTGCCAGAAGTTCTTTGTGCTCTTCCTCTCTCTATCTGAACTAAGGAAAAAAAACCAGAACTGAGCTTTCAGTCAGAAAGATACGATTGAACCTGACATTCCTTCCCTCTTGATTTCAGTGGCTCAGAGTGAGCCAAGAAAGAAAAATGGGATCGGTCAGCTGTAAATAAAAAATATAAAAACAGAGTATCTGTAAAAAGTAAGGGAAACCCTATCATATGTGTTACTTGGTCTTACCTGGCATTGCTATTTGGCAACATTTTGTAGGATGCACTCTTGCAGTAGTCTCATGCTTAAATACTTTCATTACATACTTTCATAATCTTGCCTCAATGTAGAGGAAAGACTAAAAGGAAATGAAAGTAGGATGTACAAAGCAATTTTCTCCCTTACAGGCTAACATCATTTTTTTAGCATCTTCTCTCAGTCATAGAAAATGGAAGAACACTGTTGAAATCCTGGTGTCTTCTCTCATAAAACAATATGGCCCTAAAAGTTTGGCTCTTCAGTAAGAGGTCAAGAAGGGAGAAATGCACAAAATACAAAATTACTTTCTATAATTCTTCTGTTTCTGGTCACATGTATTTTATAAAGCTTTACTTATCCTGAGGGACAACAAATCACTATGTAACTTCTACAAACAGTAATCACATCCTCCAACAGTGAACTGCAGCTGCCCCTGCGTGGAAAGATACTAGTTTTTTAATTGCACCACTGTAAAAGAATTTGTCACAATAAGTCAACAAAACTATACTGCAAGAATTTTTTTTTGAGCGGGTGAAATGTAGCTAGTGAAAATGGAGACATCAATCCTGCCAACTCCAACCTGTATCTGCACTTGTTCATGGCTGCTTCCACCATGGATTCTATCAATCTCTGTCCTTTTCTCCCAGTCTCCACTGCATGCTATTTCCCCTGGTATGCCAGTTTTTCTTGCTCTGTGATTGCTGTTTGTCCCATGCTGCTGATTTTGTATGTATAAAAATGAGGGTTAAAAAAAGAGAACAACCTCCAGAAGTGGTGTTAGATTTAATTCAAGGTCATTAATGAGAACTCTAGAAACTACAGAAAAGATAAGTAGACTTATCTGGCTTGGCATTTCTCTCTTGTATTTTTAATCTCAGTAGTTTCCATCACAATTCATCACTAACTGATTTTCCAGTTCCATCACATATTGGTTTTCCATGCACCTTCTGCCCAGAGACGATCATCTGAATCATCCCAGAGGAATAAAGCTATTTCAGTGAGAAACAGCAGCAGATTCCTGACCACAGATACAGAGTGGAGGAAACCTCCAGAAGACCATGACTTATTGTAACCAGAATCTGTACCTTTCAAAACCCTTCTGGTTATGAAAATATTGACTGAATGATTATTCAACTTGCTGCTTCCATGAGACAGGAGAGGCTAGTGAGCAGCAACCCCAGAAATCTCTCCACCAACATCATTTCTTCTCATCAGAAACGGCTCGCTGTGAGGCAGTAAGCAAACCCAGCTATTCCATTTCTGGTTCCCTTTCCCCATTTTTGAAATGGGGCTGATTATACTCACTCGTTGGTCCCAGGGGAGGTAAATGGATTAATTCTTTAGTGAATACCAGTGATCTAGAGACGGTAAATGGTAAAAATTCTTATGTACAGGCAACATGATAGTAATGAAACTTCCCTGTATGCTATGATGGAAATGATGTTTGTGTTTTTATTGGAAAGAACGTGAGAGAGAAAATATTTTGCTATTCCATATATTAGCAGAATTCTATATTAAAAATAATAATTCATACTATGCTATTTTAAAATATGTATTTCATTTTTAAAGAACCCCAGCTTTGAAATTACTTGGCCCTGTATTAAAGGCCATAAAACTAAAGATAGGTATTATAATAACTTTCAATAAAATCTCTCTCTGGCAGGAACCCTTTTTATTCCTTCCACTGAAAGACTTTTTATGGCATTTATATTATTATTTTTTCTCTCCCTCTCTCTAGTGTTTAATGAAATTGCCTTGGAATAAAACCTGGGTAGGAGAAAGTGCTAAACTCTGAGTCCACCCTGGAGGATTTATGGGCATATTTACCTTCAAATTCTTTCAATTTCACTGAATTGGCTCCCTATTCCTTTCAATGAATTATTAGTTCTGTAATCACCTCCTCCTAATTATTCACTCTAAGGGCCTCTTCAATCTTTACACGGTGATGGTTCTACATCTTTGTTCATTACACTGTACATACTGGTGTGGGATGTACAGCACAAGGGAATTTGGATGGTTTGGCAAGACCTGCTTAAGATGACTCTGCTCCTGTCCAATCCTTCCAAGTTCCCAGAGGTCTAATTTATGTGCCAGATCCACAACCTTTGCTCCTTTGTTCTACACAAAATGGCAGGTGCTGAATCTTCCTTTTCCCAACCTCAAAGTTTTTTTGACACCTTGCTCTTTGAGTGCACTGAAAGATTAAGCACAGTGGGTAAAATAAGCCCTGTCACAGACCAGCTTTATGAAATTATAAATAACACACCCAAGAATGATGGAGTTCTCACCTCTAGTGGGAGAGAAAAGACAAGGATCCATAAATTTAAACCCTGGACAAATTCCTCCAGAAGTACGTACTTAGCAGTTGCTTCACTTGGAAAAGTAGGGTTCAGTTCTCCTGCTTGCCTTTTGCTTGAAACTGTTCTGTGCACCACACACATTAATTCCAGTTCAACTCCATTATTTGAAAAGCAACAGTAAATGCTTTGTTGAGAGAGAAGTGTAAATCTCCTTGCCACCAAGAAAGCATAATTGCAATCCTTCTTGAAATATGACCACCACAAAATGCCAGGCACAAATATCTTTCCAACAGTGGAGAAATACAGCTGTATTAATCTGAGCAGTGCATTTGCCTTTCACACCTAAAATGTACAGAGCTAAAACTCAACACACTTCTCTTACATCTGACCACTTGACTCCCTCCAATCCTGCTATACTGCTGTAGTTTCTAAGTTTCTAATCTCAAATTCATTATGGAATACAGACAACACACTGTCTTCTATGCATAACAGCATACAGAACAAATGCTCCCCCTGGAATGGCAAAATGTTAGTGATGCTCTTCTGTCTTCCAGAGACCAAGATGTTTCTTGGCAAAGAAGAGGCTCAAGGCATTTGCTGCCTTGCCAAAAGAAGATAGCAGAGGAAGCATCTATCTCATTAGGTGTCATTTCTAGCTTGAATACCTCAACCTTTTGTTCTTTGATAACTGAGCTTTTTAAAGAACTTGTATTCTGTTCACACTATTCCAATTAAATGGGAACCCTTCATCTGTCCTTCCTACACTTTATATTTGTTTCTTACTTTCTATTTAATCTTTATTTGCAAAATACCCTGGAGTTCATTACGGTACAGCAGACATAAGAGAGACAGCCTAGACAAATTCAAGCTACTACATAGAGATACAAAGAATCTGCATATAAATGGGAAAATATTAGAAATGTTGCAAAAATGATAATAAGGCAGATAATTATGAAGCCTAAGCTGCAGTTTGTGCTTGTATAAACTTTTAAGGGGATTCCTGGATCTACTATCTGTTGCTAAAGGGTATTAATCCTGTCCAACTCATTAGCACTGGATAGTACAACATGTATTTTCTTATCACAGCACAGAGACATGCAAGCCCTCTGCATCCCCACACACTGATGCTGAGGTTGTCTGCCTCTGCAGGGGCAATGCAGCAAAAAACATGAAACTAATAATTTTTCTTCATATAGCTCATTTGAGGTGAATACGAAAGCAAGAGGGCAAAGCCCTCTGTTGGTTTAAATTGGCATTGATCTCAAACAGGCTAAAACAATTTACATCAAGACAGCACAGCTCATTACATTTAGTTTTGGACAATTCAATGCCAAAAGACTTCGAGTAATTGGAGGCAATTCAGAAAGCCACTGAAAAGATGAAAGAACCAGGGAGATGTATGAATGAGACAGACTTAGCAAAACTGAACATCAGAGCTTGACTTAACAAGGACTAGTTTAATAAATGTCTACAGGTGTCACATGGATGTAATAAACATCAGGAAGAAAAAATGAACTATTTAGAGTGCTTCAGAAAAGCAGTGGATAAAATGAAGCCAAAAAACACTTAGGATGACTTTAAGCAAGAAAAAATCTCAGTGGTGATCTTTATTAAATGTAGAGAAGTATCCCCAAGGAAATACCAGAAACCACCAGTACTGAAGGTAAGCAGTTGCCTGAGCCATTCAGGTATGAAAACCATTAGTGTATATGCCTTAGTGGGGAAAAACTTTCTCCATCTATCTTCAGTGCAATACAATCCACTCTAAATCAATTCGGTATTTGCATCCTCCCCATCCCCATATAAACACATCGTTATGCATTTCTCTCTGTTATTCCAAAGCAGGCAGTAAAGCTATCCAGCACAGCCTTTCAGCCAGCTGTACTTGGAGCAAGAAGATATCACTGTTGTAGACCCGTTCAGACCATGGGAACAAATCCATCCTTATGTTCCCAGGACCCTAACTGGCCAGGAGCTGGTGGGTAACCAGCAAGCATGTACCTTTCAACAGTAGGCCAAAAGTGCATTTCCTGGCTCTGTGTTCCTGGCTGGACATAAAAGCTGATTTGTTGTAAAATAATATCATTAAGTAGGGATCGTGAGAGTGCTGCTACCCCTTAACAAAATCGGCCATGTGTCCACTACTACGGCAGACAAGAGATTAAGTAACTAGCCAGTTAAGTTAAAAAAAAGCAAGAAATAATTCCCCCAATTGTGTGTCAATCCAGAGTCATGGGCAGTCATGTTTAAAAAGAGCTTTGAAAGCTGAATTAGCCCTTTGAAAACAGAAAGCCTGTCTCAATAGAATCAATAGTTCATTAAGACTGTAAAGTCTGACTCGTTTTGACCAGGTTTGATGCCAAATTTCAGGGACTTTGTTCTGTCCCTAAGCTGTGCAAAGACAATGGGGGAAAAAAATGATGTTTCTGCCTTCTGTCTGTGTCTGCTGGCAGTGGGAAGGGTGATGATGTTGGTTGGGGTGTGAGTAGAGAGAGAAAGGATGGCAAAGAGAAAAAGAGAAGGGAGGGCAAAGAGGGGAGAAAGGGAAGTGGGAAGGATAAATCCGTCCGTTGTTCAAGGCACCCTGACAGGGGAAAGAGAAGTATTGAACCACAGCAGCTTAACCCAACTTCAATGTACCTTCCCAAAACCAGAAGGAATGTAATGCTACGTGGTGTTCTGCTGATAAGCAAATCCTTCTAAATCCCTTCAATTTATTTCTTGGCCTGAAGAAATTACATACTATTTAGGAGCTAAATAAATAAATAAAAATTCATTTCCAGGGAATCTAGATTGGTTGTTTATTGATTACATATGCACACAAAATCACCTTCTTTTCTTTGTTGATAGAACAGTGTTCCTTTCATCTTGATGTGGTAAAGGATCAACTGGCAAGTCTTTTCCAAACTGTTCAGCGCAACCCTCAAGATTTGCAAGAATTTTGAACTAGACTGTAAAACATAATTTCTTGGCTTAAACACAAAATATAGAGCTTTGTCATGAGAGAAGCCTCTTTCCCCCTTCTTATCAACTTACTGCTCCTTTCCATGAGCATTTGTCTGCTTCCAAAAAAGCACCCTGAAGATGGAAGTTGTGTGTCTGTACACACCATCTGAGTATAGGGCCTCTTAGACTAATCACACAGGAAGGATTTTTCACGCCAAGTGCTCTTTTCATGATTTGATATGGCTTGTTCCATTTCCCTATTATATTTTTATTTCTTATTGAAACAAACCTACCTGTTGAAAGAGAAACCATCAGCCTTCACTTCTAAGCATAATCCTGGTTACACAGATGGTGGTAATAAAAGCGAAAACTCCAGAAGAAAGGTACACGAGGTGTACCACTGTTAACTACATTAACTTAATCACTTAATCCCCAAAATTAAGCCATTAGAGCTGAATGCACAAAAACTCCTAGCAGTGAGAGCTGGTGGAAGGACCAAAACGCTTAAATTCAGGCACTGCTGAGGACTCTAACTTCCTGAAAACCACAAAAAATTACAGTGTTTTTTCCCAGTGCTTGTCCAACAGTCTTCAAAAGGAAGACATTTCTTTTACGAAATACTCTGAAAATAGTTTCAGAGTGGTCTCCCCTGTGCCATGATCTCCCTCAGAAGAACCAACACCAGCCAAATGCACATGGCAGCACCGGCTTCCATTTACCCCTCTCTTCAGCATCTACTTAAAGCAGGATGCAAGAAGCAAAAGCTGAGTAAAGATTTTCAGAGTTATGTAGGAAAAAACCAGTCTATTCCCAGAATTTAGCATCCTGCTGGTGTGGAGACTAGCCCCTTATACATACAGTCCAATGGATTAACCACAGAAATAATTTTATTAATATGCTGGCCTATGAATTACACTTGCTGAAGAACAGACCTGTTATCTACTTCACCAGCAGAAGGACAGGGCAGGCTGCTGGGGAGCAGTAACGTCTTAGATTGCCCCAGTCCAAATTGCCAAGGGCATTGAATCAGAGCCCTCATGTTGCTTGACTTTAGAATCCTGATATTGTCATAAATTCACTGTCTGACACTAGGAAAATTGCCTCCCTTCCTCATGCTTCTGTTTATACTGCTATAAAATGGGGAGAAAACAACTTATCTGCTTACTTGGCATACAATCAGAATTTTAGGAAACATTTTACATTCTCAAAGCAAAGCCTAAGTGCAGAAAAATCCTTTAGTAAAGGGAAGCTTATGTTTCAGAAAGTTAGAGACTCAAATGATCTGAGATGAATCAGCTGCCCTTTGAAGACTCAGCCTCTAGTAAGAGTAAATGGGTTTTCTTTGCGTGCTACCTTGCACTTAATAACTGTGTCAGAAGAATATTTTTCATTTATACTTTGCTCCTTTGCTGAAAATCAATATGTCGTTTGCTGGCATTTGCTCCTGGACATCTTTATTTAGCTTGTCTTTTCTTCCTCGGAGGGGAGGGAGTTGTATTTGATTTTGTTCTGTTATTGATTGGATCACTCTGAGCAAGAAATAAATAACTAAGTACAGCACAGTAGCTTTAATGACAATCTCTTAAGCCTAAAAATCTGCACACCATGTTGCACTCCCCCCTAACACGTGATTTAAAAGAAACAAATCTGTAAAGTAAGGTTCCTATGTAGCAAAGAGGCAGTCACATATGCAATTTAACTGGCATTTCTATTTATGTGGTCATTGATAAAACCATGTAAGTCCTGCTTCTATTTTTAAAACAGTCTCCTGCTGGCATAGTACCTAGTGCTGGAATCTCATCATCTCTTACAAATGAGGCTTAATGAGAAATTAGAGATATGGGAGACCTTCTCCAGGGGACCTCTTTCCTTGGAGAAAATCCGAGCGTGTTCATGTATTTATCACTGATGGCAAGTGACAGCATGACCTACCAGGACGCACCTGATCTGCAAAAGCCCAGCCCAGCAGATGATGGTGGAGGGGCCGTGGCCGTGCCCTGGTGGCACCGAAGCCCCATGTTGGCCCAGAGCATCCCTGCCAGCACCAAACAGGAAGCGACTGGTAAACCAACCCTAGGGGCTGCACAGTGATCACTGACGGTTCTTTTAAATTAGGGAATTATTTTCCTCCTCCACTGCTTCTTTCTTAATTTCAGCTACTTATTATTATGTGGGCCCCCAAAAGTTGGCGTATACAGCAGTAAAATTCATAAAGGAGAAAATACTTTGTTCTATGGTCCAAACCGTGGCACTTAAAAGCTAATGTGACAGGGTATGTTATTCATAAAGTAACAATAAACATAATCACTCTGAATAAATGTGCCTTAAAACAACTTCTGCAATTATTGTAAGTACCTCTGAGTCCAATAAGATAAACAACTGTCTTTGAATATTCGCATTAATGCACTAGACTTCTCTTTCCAGACAAATATTCTCCTTTCTCTCTAAACATTAACACACACGTAGGAAATGGCATTTAAATACTGTTACTCACAGAATTCACACATTAAGTCGCAAGAGGAAGGGGGCTGCCACACACATTTAAATGTAGAATAAACACAATGCAGAATAAATAAATGCAGAATAAATCACGGCCCACTAGGTACATATCAGTACCTAGAACTGTTCCCTGGATAACATTATATAGACAGAATAGTTAACAAAGGAAAATAGCCCGTAAATACTTATATATAAGCTTATATACAACATACTTGCTAAAAAAGACCATAAATAGATTAAGTTTATAAACAATAAGAAAGTTCATAAACACAAAGAAGGTCACAAAGGCAACTGTGGGAGAAGACAGGAACAGTGACAGCCTCTTAACCACAAGTCCATCCTTCCTCTCTTGATATAGGATATAAATGATTGTCATCAGCCATTATAGAAACATCTCTCTCTATATATATGTATACAACATAAGGTATATATTACTGTTAACTTATTAACATACTAAAATATCAACATTATTAAGGTCATATCTAATCAAAATGAAGTTAAACAGTTCTAGATCTTATTCCATCCAGGAATACCTGTGTCAAATATCTGATGCTTAAAAATCATGCTTTACAATCATTAACATTATTTTTCTTTCCTTCTGAAATGAGAATAGACTAACTTCACTGGCGGAATAGGGAACTGACTTCACCTTATACGTTAACAAAAGCCAGGTAACAAAAAATAAGCAACCAAATCAGTCCCACCACCACCAGGAATCATGGAGAAAAGATTGGGAAAGTTAGAGACAGAAGTTTGTCCATTCTCCTCTAATACTAACTTAAACAAGGAGAGAGATCTACAAATTACTCCCATCAAACACATACCCATTGGCTTAAAAAACATACACGGTTCATCAAGTATTGATGAAGCCAGGTAAACTTCAACCTCCTGAGCTGCTGAACATAACAAATGCCTCCTGGGATCCCATTACATTTGAACTGAACTTCACTTAAATGTCACATCAAGTGGTCCAAGCTGCAAACAGTTGTCACGCAAGAAAATTCTGCCATTGGGTAGGCAGACTCCCATGCACAACAAACATGGTGAACACTTATCCCTGCTGGGTTCCTCCACAGCCCCTGCCTAATCAGAGCATTTGCTCTCCATAATGGATAAGGAGGCCATTTTCCTTGCTTATTTATTTAGCTCTCTATTGAGTTTGATTAACCGTGGTAAAGACAAATCAATCTTTTGTGTTTGTGTAAAATGAAAAAAAGGAACAAAGTTAGCTTTAATGGCCCAATAGATGCTCAGCTGGAATGCACTTACTGAGGGAGAGAGTTAGACAAAGGAATTCAGGCAGCTTTAAACACCAACAGGAACATGCTGAGAACATCTATACTTCTACCTGTTTAAAGAGGGGATGAAAATCCAACCCACACCCAACAAAGAGGCTTTCTGTTTCTCTGCAATTTTGTCTATCACGGTATCAAGTACTACAAGTTTTTCCTCTTGTGCCCTTCAGATTTCCATAGTCAAAGCTGGGAGACACCAGGAAACAAGCGTCCAAAGGAACATTGTCAGAAAGAGAGGACATGAAGCTCTAAATCCACGAGAAAACTTCCTCCACTGTCAGTAAAGCCATCTCTAAACTCAGCTTTGTTGTAATCTAACATTTCTGACCTCAATAACCTCTGGTCGAGATTGCAAGAGAGCATGAAATTCATGACAAGTATGAAATAAAGCAGCACTGTATAATGAATTTGGGTAAGACATTTCAAGGTAGTACTCTGAAAAAAAATATCTTTCTCTCATATATTCTAATTAAAGAGTTGACAACAGTGGAAATCACAAAAGAAAACATGTCTGATTTTATGCAGTGCCCACTAAAAGCCTTTAGTAATACACAGAAGTACTTAGTCCTTCCAGACTATGGGTAGCCCACAGAAAATTTAACCTCAGTCTTAGGAATGCATTAAACTGGTCAGGTCGATCAGGACAAGGCCAAAATGTAGCTAGAGGTAATTTTCTCCATATCCGAAGTACTTCAGCCCCTGCATAGACAGACAAAAGTGTCAGCTTCTCGCTGAGTCAATTTCTGCCTTTTAACAATAAGGAAAAAATAACAGAAAGTATCTGACCATCCTGTTCTAAGACAAATTCTGATTTTCCCTTGCTGTAACAGCTATAGCAACAGCTTTGGGATAATGGTATATCTCCAGTCTCTCCTGGGAGGAAACAATTTAGCTTTTCCTTAAAATTCCTTTCTCTATGGCATCATTACTGAAATGTCACCTGCCCTATCCAGAAAGAAGTCACAGAAGCCACTGACATTAAAAGGTGGTGCCTTCTGGCATTTTTAGCACTTAATTTTCAGACTCAGGCCCTACTCACTCATGGCATTACAGCCGTGCTGGCCTATCCAAGTTGGCAGAGCTGCTTACTTTAGATCCAGCAACGCCGACAGAAGAAGGGTTTTCTCCATCAGAGTTACACCACCTCTGAGCGTTGCAAGCTAAGCTGACAGAAGTTGGCATAGTTGTATCAATATCAGGCTTTTGACTGGCAGCAGAGTGTAAAATCAAAGCATGTGCATTTTTGCACTCTGGGACGCTGTAGCGACGTTGCCAGAACGTTGGAGTATGAGTACAGCTCTGTATTACTCTGAAATGCTTCAGATGGCAAAGTAGCTTTCAAAAAAAATCCCGTAATTGCCTCAGCCATTGTTAGTTATTGCATGCAACTCCAATGACTCAAGTCAGGAATTTTCAAGAAAAAAATTGGTATGTGGGGTTGAGGTAGGAGGCACCTAAGAAATCATCTAGTCTCTTTAGTGTTTCTGAAGTGAAATAAAGTACTGGAAATGACTGCACTATCCCACAAACTGGGACCCCTGCGTAAGAAGGACAGGAATTCTCCTCATCAGTGGAGAAAACCTACAGCACACACCAACAGAAAGAAACTGCAGCAGAGCTTAATGCCATTCATCACTGAAGGCAAATGACTCTCAGAAAAACAGGCCTGCCAAGGTAGCCTACCGGTACTCATCCCCTCAGAACTCTAGCCTTGCTCTCAGACAAAGCACAGCTTTTCCAACAGGTGCAGAGAAACGCTCTGTAACCTCTGTACCAGGCGGCTTTGAACCTCAGCACCTCACGGGTAGTGGAACAAATTGCCTGGCTGGTCCCAGGATATCCCTTGTACCTAAGTCTCCCACTTACCCACAATGTGCAAATGATCGAAACAAACGCTACGAGCTGACACCATGGAGCTCTCGACAGCTGTCAACTCATTAAGTTCTATTCACTGGCTTCCCACCTCCTTGCCAATGTATTACATAAATTGCTTTTTAGCTGGCAGCCTTTCTCTTTGCCTGAAACGAGTTTGCACTGAGCGTGTTTGAGTCTGTTGGTTTTTTTTTTTTAAAAAATGCATTTATTCCCTTCCCTTTGGTGCTTTGCCTTGCTTTGCAACAGTCTGAATGAGCTGCAGGATACTGTTTCATTATCAAGCTGCAACTGGAAATGAATATTTTATAGCAGCTGAACAGAGGTTTGGCTGTAAATGACTACATCCTAATTAAACAAAAGAGAGAGAGGAAGACAGAAAGAAAAATGAATTTAATTAATGAAATATTGATGCAATTTACAGACAAAGGCTTTCCCATTTAGAAGGGGATTCCTCCAATGTGAATTTTTAAAGAACTATAAAAAGTGTTGGGAGGTTTACTACCTCTGCCTTTCTTTATCTAGTGATGCTTATTGTATTTCATTTTTGCCTTTTTCAGCCTCTTTAAAATGCCTGAAGGTATGTCTGGTATCCATCCATACAAAGTCACAGATGCAAGTGCTCCAAATGCAAATATATATTTATAATGACTGTGCATTAAGAACATGTGAAAATAGAGCATAAGTATGCTAGCTCAAAATCCATCTAAGACTTGATTCCTGCCTCTGGCACTAGCCAGTTATTTATGTTTGTTCACAGAGAAAGAATAAGCATAAGAGAAACATGCAGAATTACTTTTCTCCCATATATGCTAATTGGAGGCGCAAGCAGCAGTTTAGGAAGTGGTCATACCTTCATCTATATGCTTTATGGTTTTGTATTTCATAGTTCTTAATGGGCTTCTCTACCACAATCTGGCATATTAACTTTTAAAATCCATTTATATTTTTTATTTTAATAATCATATGGCAGTGAGTTCCCAAGTTCTACACTTTGTGTAAAAGTACTTCCTCCTGTCTGATCTCAGCCTCCTGCTGCTTTATTTCACCCTTCTTTGTTGCATGAGAAACAGAAGTCATTCCCCAGTGCATTCTCTGCACCATTTTGATTTTAGAGAACTCTCTTATCATCGTTTGGTTACCAATTTTTCAGCTTGAAGAATGCCAGCCTATTTGACTTTGTGGGAACCATTGCGTATCTTTGAATTCGATCATCCATAGTAGTCTCTTCTGCAGCTTTTTTAGTTGTCATAGACAGCTTGCTGAGAGCTCATGGCCAAAACTGAGTACGGTGCAGTGTGGAAGGCAAAGCACAACAGAGATTTACAGAGTGGCACAATGGCTTCTGGTTTTTGGTTTGTTTTTTCTTCCTAATAGTTTCTAATTTTTGGTTTTTGGCCTTCTTGAATGTGAATACATGTCCAAAAGTAACCAACTCTGGACATTTGTCAACATAAAAACTAATTTTCCATGCTTAGTGTGGTTAAGCACATATATAAACTAGTGACCAATAATGCATATCTTCTGTTCTCAGTTTTTGTCATTTTTGAATTAAAGCTCCTATAAGGGGATGGAATTCTTGAGATACCTCAGAATGCCATCTACTGAAATACATACGGCAGTGGGATCTATGAAGAAGTGGTAGTGCATTTGGGAAGATGCTGGATTTCTCAGTCATTCTAAGTCCAATGAGCTGACACCTTTCCGACATTGCAGAAGGCACCTGAGTAAGCCCATGGGATGCCTCCCAGGTTCATGGTGTCCGGAGTCAGAAGCAATGCATTTTAATGGGGCTTCGTTAAGAATAGACTGGACTAATCATACTGATTCACACAAGAGCAGTAACAGACAGAAGTCTCAATATTTAAATTAGAAATGTAGGGCCAAACTGGAGAATCTGCTCCAAACTCCTTCCTTATCTCTTTTTATGTATCTTGTATGTTCTACAGTTAATCAGGCTTAAATATAATGTCAAAATGCTGCCTGAATCAAATTAGAAGATGAGAATAGCTCTGAACAGGGCTATTTTTTTATAGAAAAACCACAGCTGTGCTTTACAGCCCAACAGAGTTGGAAAAACTATGGCATATGTTTGCCCACAATGATGCCTTCTCCTCAAAACATTTGTAACATTTTGGGTGATCGTGACATTTCACTCTAGAGTGGACTCTGCCGTCCACAGGAGATCACTGATTAAACAGTTTCAAAATTTAAATTAGCAAGGACAAAGAGAATAAAAGCAAATAAATCAAAAACCCACAGCCCCAAGCAAACCATAGAATCTGGTTCCATGTGAAATGCAGCCTTCAGAAACGTTGGGGAGAAGCCACTGACTCTCTCCAGGCCACCCGTTTGAGTAAGCGAATACCAATAGGCAAATCTTTGCAGAGAGTAGAGAAGCCATTGTCCTGAAAGCATGTAACTTATAATGTTCTACAGTTGCAGTTCCTTTAAATTCTGTATATCATGTGAATGTAAAGGACATAGATGAAAACACACAACTCCTATATAATTCCACACCTTGCCATTAACTTAAAGCAAACATAGATTCCTATCCACTTCAGCAAAAGAAGGAAAAATATACAGGGAACGAAAGAATGAAATCATCACTGAAGCTCACAGGCTTTGGTCTCCAACCTTCAACGTTACTCCTGGTTTTCTCTGCTACCCCTTCTTCTTCCAGACTGAGGAAAAAATCAGTGACTCTTTAATACCAGTGAAGATACTGATCTCGACTGAAACACAGGCTTTTGAATTTGCAGGGGAAAGATTTCTTCAAATTTCACAGTATCAGAGAACATACAGCTTATACGTGAAGATACAACAGTTATTACCTGAAGTTTAACAATAATATAATCAGATCTAACAACCTCTAATCAGATCAAGGTCCTATGATTTAGATACTGCAGTATCAAGAGGATGAAAGAGACCGTTCCAAGTACTGCTGTTTAGGTAAACAAGCAACTTGTTTAGTACACCAGAGAAGGGAATAACAGCTCAGTTTTATGATAAATTATGATGCCAAAGCTCTAGCTTTTTTTCTATGCTGGAACAACCCCAAATATCCTTTAAAACCATTTCAGAAAAAGAAGTGCATCCAAGTACCAGTCTTCAGATAATCGTATGTTTTTTTTATTAGCACCTAAATTTCAGACATACTATTTTATGTGTGCATGACAGCAAGGCACTCTTGGGACACCTTAGAGGATGTAGTCCCCAGAAAGGATTAGCCCTATGAAAAGGATCCAGGCTTGACATCCATGCTTCTGAGCAGTTCAAAGCAGGGGATTTTGTCCCAGATCTTGCTGCATCAGGAGCGTAGGAACAAGGAACAAGAACCTACAGCATCTCCTCCTAGGAGCAGCTGTCTGGTGAGAGAGACTCTCATCCCCAAAGAACAAACACCATCCTCTAAGCTCCCCAACACTAGCATGCAGACAGATACCTCACAGAGAGCATGACATGAGCAGAGGGTGATGGGAATGACGGCAGGAAGCGGCTGTAGGACATACACCTGGAGCTAACATTGCTGAGGGTGCGGAGGAAGTATGAGCAGCACAAGATTTCAGGATTTCAGCGCATGAATTCTTTAATTCTTTAAACATGGGAGATTTCTGAAGAAGATAACAAAGACTGAGCTAAGGAAAGCAGTTAGTGCAGTTTTACCACTAACTGAGACTATACCTTAATCACGCAGGAAATAACACTGCCAAAGATTATACTCTTATGCTTGCAGGGCCTTCTGACAAGAACAACTTCAGGAAAAAAATGAAGAGAAAAGGGGATGAGAAAAATGTAATTGCCTGCCTATCAGCTCCACTATCATAATTACTTTCAAACTCTGACATGGGTTGAATCAGATGAACACCAAATCAATTTTTGCAGCCAGCAATCAGTGCATTCTTAGCTCATAAATTAAAATGTCACTGGTAGAGTGAGTACAAAATAATGCCTGTTTCACTGTTTTATGGTACAGAGAGAGGAACCTCCTTCTTTTTTTCCTTCTGTTTGTGCTTGAGTGTTGCTTTTATGTCCTGAAGCACTGTATACTCATCTAATTCAAACCAAAGTTTGCACAGGCAGATGCCACACATAAAAACACATTACACAGTAGCTATTGATCAGGGCAGTGTTATCCCCCTGGGTATCCAGACCCCTATTCAAACTGTGGGGAGATGGTGGCACGAGTTTGGATCTTGCATCTGCACTTCACGCAGTGTTGGGAATTTGCTAACTGCACACAGCTTTGGGGGAGGAAAAGACTTTAGACTCCACTCCAGTATCTCTCCCTTCATCCCTTTATGACCTGCAGTGAACCTCCTCAGGCTGAAGTGGATAGAAAGCTTGCCAAAACAAGGAAAATTCTCACCCAAAAGATTTTAAAGACAGAAATTAATCATTGTTGTGATTTCTTTAAGGACTAAATTGCCCAAACTGAAGAATCAGTACCATATGTTGAAACCTGATCCTTGTTAATTTCTTAATACTTAATTTCATATTACATTCTGTTCCTCATTTCCAAGCCTAAATAGGAATAATTTAATGGCTATTCCGTGTCCAGTATCTTTCCTATTTCTTTTGACTCTCTACTTGAAACCACAAACTCTGCAGCTGAGGGACACAGCACCAGCCCAGTGAGTTTACCTCTCATGTACCTGGAGTTGTCAAGATACCTCATTCTCCTTTTTCATGGCTTTTGTACTTTATGTGCACTTTACATGTATTTTTTTCACTTTAAGTGCATTGCCTAAGACTTACGTACTGATTAAGATATTTTGTCCTCATATAACACGACTAGAAAAGGCCCATATTACCTGTTTGTGCTCTGATGAGCTCTGACATCATATTTACTTTCCAAAGGATAAAACTTCAAGCATCTTTCTCTCCCAACTACACCAGCCAGAAAGGAGATGTGAAGAGCAGCAATGGCTGAATTTCTAATTGCTCCAAAATTCTCCTGCAAGGTTTCACCTCCAGATACCACTGAACAGGACATCCAGCTCCACTAGCAAGTCCAGCTAATAATTTTTAATGCATTTCTATACCAGCCAATGTCAGAGTTTTGCCTCGAATGATATCTTCGAAGCGCTCAGGATTTTTCTTCTGCTCTTTCTAGCCTTCAGAAGCTAAGCTATAAACTTACTGAAACCTGAATATAAAATACTTCCTTATTTATTAAACATAGGAGTGCCTATCACTTCAACCCAAACAGAAGACAGTATATAGGATTTTTGGAATGTTGCATTTAGGATGAGTCTCCTCTTTTCCTTACAGTTGATTACCTTGCTGGTTCAGAAATAGAAATTTCATTTCAAGTGGAATGGCTGACTCTTTGCCTAATCGGTGAGGTAATTTGACCTCGTATGATGTGATGAACCAAATGAACAAAAGGTCTTATCTTGTATGTTTATCAATGAATTGTCTGCTACTGCTGCCACTGGGAGCCCTGCACCTCTTTGCAAGGGTCTCTTGCGCAGCTGCACTGCCAAAGAGCTGGCAACTCATCACACTGAAGCTCAGCAGAGCTGTGAGACAGAGGCACTCTTGTATCTCTATGATATTGTCATTAATACAGTACTAAAATGTCAGTAGATACAGACTTATCACGTACACAAATCGCATGAAAACTAGAAGGAACCTTTAAATGTGTAAGAGCTAATACTGGATTGCTTCAGGGCCACATTGTATAAAGCTGTCAATACACTTATTCTTCTGGACCCCTTCACCCAGAGGACTCCTCTTTTGGGTAGGAACACACTTCTAACTTCCAGACAAAGCTTATTCACAGCTGGGTACCGGCCATTTCAGGCCATGCAACCCTTTAGTTTAAATAAATATTTTCCCAGCCTCCTCTTTGTAAACACCATACAGTTTCAGCAAGCAATCCTACCGCCTCTATTCCTTCAGTCTGCAAGATAAAGAAGCTGAATTCTAACAATCTCTTCTGCTAAGACTGATACCCCATTTACAACTTTGTCCTTCAAAACATTCTCTGTATCTGTGCTACCAGTCAGTCTGGAACAAGAGCAGATACACTTTGAAATAGCACTGAGCAAACTCAAGAGATCTTGTTTTATAAAATACTTTACAGAACAATCCTGCTGTAGTAAAATTGTGGGTAAATTTGTGTGAAAATGTTTAAGAGCTCTTTATTTCCACAGGTAGAGGAATGTAACTATGTTCTGCAAGGTAGAAAAATGGGTTTGGTACTGTTTTTAACTAGGTTAGTATTCAGAAACCACCAAAAAATTGAAACCAGTTCCTAAGGATGGTATTTCTAGTGGCTTAAATGCAATGAGGTTTAAGGCTCAGTCCTATACTCTTGAATTAATCCAAAGGAGAGCATCTACAAAATGGCTGGAAATGGAAATGTGTGCCTTGCCTGAGCACAGAAAGAAGTAAAGAGATCACAGTGAAAAACCAGGCAATTACTTTCCAAACTGCCATCTTTTATCTCTGAAGAAACACAAGAACTGTAACTGATAACTGTCTCGTTATGTTATCGGTTATGATAACTACAATACAGAGATGCAATACAGAGTAAGTCCTTAGAAATTCCAAACTTACAAATCAAATATAATGAATAACTGAGAAAGTTCCACTTTCCATTTCAATTCTGCTCCTTATCTGCCATGCTAATATTTAGAAAGTAATTATTGCTCTTGATGATTAAACTTTTTTCCCCTCTTGAAATGACTGATTTTTCTTTTGAAGTCTGCATCACCCTGAAGGGAAAATCCATTTCTCAGCAGATTTTTTTTTTCCTTTTTGCCTGGCAAGTAAAGGGGATTAGAAAAATTAGAATAGAATGACAGTGAAAAGGAAAATGGGGAATGGGAAGAGTGAGTAAGGAAAGACAGGTCTTTTTTTTTTTTTTTGGTTTGAAAAATGCCTTTATGAATTAATTAAGAGAAAGAAGTGAAAAATTATGAGCGTATCTCAGAGGGTACAGCACCTCATGCTGCAATCTGAAGTTCTTATACTGAGGTGAATGGGCATTGCTGACAGCCCATTGCTGGGGTGAGCTTAAAATGAGTTCTGCATCAGCAGGACAGGCTCATCAGCACCTGGCGTCTTCATCATACCTCATTACACTGAAAGTATTTTGCAGAATCATTGCAGCTGTGTTAGTTCTCCAAAGTGAGCACAAATGTATCTCTCCCAGAGTCTGGGTGGTTAACCTGGCCTGGAGGTAAAGGAATTCACACTGTAGTGCTGAAGGGAGGTTGGTGAGCCTAGATGGCTGTGTATTTTTTCCATATAGAAAGACTGAATTATAGAAGCTCAGATATGGTTATATCAGGCTCATGCTGTTCCTACAGTATCCTCCATAATAAAAGGCAAAGTAAAAACTAATATAATATAGGAGATACCATAAACAACATGTAGACCCATATGATTTCTTGTTCCCCAAACTTCTCCTACTGAAGTAATGACACATTAGGGTTTTTGTCCTATGGTATACTGAATTAATGAGTGAAAACATCTTGAAAAATAAAAGCCCCCACATAGGAATGCACTTATTACCACCAACTCACACCCTCTAAAATTGTGGAATCAGCGTATGTGATGTGAATTTACATGGCTGTCATTATATATAATCTCATCATATGTGAGCATGCCTCCATACTGCACCAATGAAGATCCTTAACACATTCTGATCTTGCTAGAAAGCACAAGGTATGCACCATTACAGATGAAACATTCATTCAGTGTAACCCCTTCTCTACACAAGGCTCACAATGTGGAAACTAATACTTCAAGGCACTCTTTAGTAAGAGGGGACAAAATGTCATGTCAAACACATTTCCTTTTTCTCATAAAATCACAAACTCATCACTGATTGTTTCCAGGAAGAAAAAATAATAATTTTAAAAAAAAAAGAAAAAGTGCGAGTTTCTAGAAGATGACATGCTGACCATGACTCTCAGGTAAACTCTCTGAATAGCCACTGAAGTAGCGAATCAAGCCAGGATATATTTCACACAAACAAGCTGGAGGAGAGCCAGGTCTGGATGAAGTGATTGGCTTCTTTCAGAATACAAAGTGTTTCTTCCTGACAGGAAGACATGCTGACTGTCCTTGGGGAGCTGCTATAAAGTGAGCTGAGAAGAAACTTTGATCAGAAGTGAGACAAAGCATCAGTTTTGGGTTTTATAATGGATGGCTGTTCAATGCCCTTGTATCTGCAAAACAGCTTTCTCAGTAGAATCTAAAATAAAATAAAGGTCTTCGGTTCCTAAAGGGGCTAAGCGTACATTTCTTGGACCTGTTGTTAGTACTTGCTATATTATCAGCAAGTTTTGTCGTCTTTTTCTTTATTTTAGACACACTGCTTTAGAAGTTAATAAAATGACTTGTTTCTCCCTTGTGCTGGACCATTTGCATAATTATAAAGAGGGTTCATGGAAGAGAGTCAATCAGATAATTCCCAAATGCAAATTAAAGATCTTTCAATTAACATGGCAGGACATGTGTGAAAACCATGCTAATGTAGCAGAAGATATCCCCAGTGGCAGTTCAGCTCTCTGCCTGTGTGCCAAGGCATCTCTTTCTTTCACTTCGCTTTGCCCCTGGTGGCCTCTGCTTAGGCAACAAGAGGCGGTGGAAGAGAGCGAATAGACAGGTTTATTAGAGATTTATACAGGAGTGTTACTGCTGGGGTGTGGGAGCATTGCTTACTCTTAATTTTGTTTCAGGCAAAAGTCAAATTGACTGATGAAACAACTGTGTCTCGCCACATCAGGGCAAAATTGTGAGAGGAATCTGATTTCCAGAAAGCACTTTCATTCACAGCTCACTTTGCTAACAGTTCCCCTACTGAAAGATGACTTCTCCTTCTGTCTTCAGTAATAACATACGCTCTTCTCTTTTCAGAAGGCTTTCCTTGCTTCTCTGCCTGCAGGTAAGTGGCCCTACAGAACAGCTTCTGAAAAGCAGAAAGTAGATATGAATAGAAAAGGACTCTGGATACTTGGTAGTTCCTTAGGTTATATTGGATAAAAAACAATGAAGTCAGGTCTGTAGATTTCATAGCTGGTCATCAACTTCAAAATCAGAATTTAATATGTCTATGAGTATAAAGATGCTATATGCTTTGTTCCTTTATGGAAGCATTACATCTTTCCCTCAAGTATGTAAAACTGGATACCAGAGAACCCAGAACCTTAAAATTATAGAATCATTTAGGTTGGAGAAGACCTTTAAGATCATTGTGTCCTACCACAAACCTAACACTTCCAAGTCCACCACTAAACCATGTCCCTCAGCACCCCATCCACGTGTCTTTTAAATACCTCCAGGGATGGTGACTCAACCACTTCCCTGGAGAGCCTGTTCCAATGCTTGACAACCCTTTTGGTGAAGAAATATTTCCTAATCTCCGAGCTGAACATCCTCTGGCACAACTTGAGGCCTTTTTCTCTTATCCTATCACTTGTTACTTGGGAAAAAAGACAAACACACAAATTCTTATTTTGTACCATGGCACCCTGCTAGCTTTCTAATCACTGAATGCATTTTCAAAAGTTATTGTATAGAAGAAACAGCATGTCTGTGTCTTCTAGCAAAACAAACCAAATTGTTTTATTTTAGTTGCCAGCTGCTCCTTACTCCCAAACTGGGACCTGAATTAGAGGTCTGTAAGTCTGGAAAACAAGAATCCCTATGCGAGCATGTCAAAACTCCCCCATGAAGGTGACTGCTGCTATAGCATCACTCAGACACCCTTTCTGGGAAGCCACAATACTACTGGCAGCTGCTTCTCAGATGTTTGCTTTAGAAAAATATTAAAATTTGCTACTTGCTCCAGTAACAATAATTCACCAGACTATACATTAATTTGGATGATGAAGGGATGTAACAGTAGTGACTGTCACAAACCCTAAACTATTTTAAAGAAAATAAGAAAATTATCATTTATAATTGAGAATTCACTCAAATTATATATATTTTTTTAACATCAGACACTCTCTAAAGTAATTAAATGAATATGACTTTCACAAACAGGAAAAATCTCCTAAGAGCTAATCAAGAGGATGAACTAGTACTGGCCCTCGCATAAGAATCTCTCTCTCTATATTAATCCTGTCACCTGAGAAAAAACCACCACTGCCACTAATAATAATATCCTAAAAAGCCAAAAGATGGATTTGGTACAATTCCAGGCAGCCCACTGGGAGGTCTGCCCAGCAGTTGCTCTGCTTCCCACTACTAGAGTATCATGGAGCAAGCCCCAATTTCAATGACTAGTACGAAGCTGAGAATCATGAACACTTATGGTAAAGCCCATTGTTTTTTCCATGGAACTCATGATGAGATTTTGCACCACACTGGTGGGGCAGACCCAATCCACACCTCTAATTTTGGGGCAAACCACTTTCCCGTTTATGTCTCAGGGTCAAAACTCACAAGGGGATATTGCGGTGAATTAATCCAATTGACACACAAGATTAAGAGAGCTGCAAAGTCTGCATAAGATGTAATTGTAGCTTTCACAATATGCCTATAACCTCCAACTTATTTGGGTTTTTATCCACCTACCAGTGTCTAAGAATAAAAAATTATAACAATGAAAACTGCTGTGTTTGCGTTCCCACACCTCTGGATCTGACCAGTTTATAGAGTGGTTCAAACTGGTCAAAAGTTTTAAATGTTATTTTTGTGGTAGCCAATAAAAAGCAGTTCATTCTCAGCAGGCTATTAGTTTTATAATTATTATTAATACTAGTTGCCTTATTATGCAGCATTAGCAAAGTAAACTCAAGCTTTTTCAGCACATTTGAGCTTTAACAAAGCAATTACTTGAGTCAAAATCATTTATCAAATTGAGCAACTCCTAGTAAGAATTATATTTCTGACTTCAAGTCTTTGTTTTTCAAATACTAAGGCATAATAACTTCTTGAAGAATTAGTAATCAATGTGTCACTCCTGTAAGTAATTATTTTACTTGAAACAAGTAATAAGTCTCTGTTCCCATTTGAGGGCACATGTAATTGTAATGTATTGTTAATTCTGCAGTCTTTTGTATAGAATGAATATTCAGCTTCAATAATCATGGGAAACTATCAAACTATCTCTAGTGTATATTCTCTGTAGAAAAAAGAATAATAAAAGAGCATACTGAATATCTTTTTAAGTTTCAAACTTCAGAGAATAACACAATTTATTGAAATGCATTCTGTGTGTTTGCGTGCATACTCAGCATGTCGCAGGTTTTTTTTGTTGTTGTTTTGAAAGAAAACCATAGGTCGAGAAGAACTTGGAGTCAGATGGGCTTGTTCCTTTATGCTTGTCTCTTTCGTTGTGTTTGCTGTCAGAGCAGAAACAGCAGAAGGCTCTTCTCTGCCTCAGTTTCACTCCCTTTGAAGTAAAGAAAACTAAATCCATCTTCAGGCAGAGAACGCTGTCGTCATGAGTTATTGTTTGTTAAGCACTTTAAGATCAGTAATAAAAGTTCTTAGAGAAATGCAGAGCATTACTTGTTTTTAAAAGATAATACATTAAAATGAAATATAATAAAACATTTCAGCTGCAAGATATGTCTTAAGACATATTTATACCACATTAGACCATGAAGTCACATTTTCAAATTAATGAAACAAACCAGATACATTGCAGTATATATGAAGACTACAGCACAGTGTGGGACAGGACTTCCATTTTGGAGGTGTTCAAGACTTGTATGGATGTGGCCCTGAATAACCTGATATGCCCAGACCTATTTTGAAAAGGCAGTTGTTGAAGCTCCTTATTAGAGCACACTTGTAAGAGCCTTCCTGGATTGGACTGAATATTCCACGCTGCACAAGTGTGAACCTCGTATGAACACACAAACGGACAGGACATCAGTGGAACCCTCAGCCTAAACAGAGGGTTTGGCAGCACGCAGGGTGCAGGCAGTCAAACCCGTGCTTTGAGCCAGCTCTGGTCCCAAAGATGATTAGTCACATTACCTCAGGGCTCTGCCTCTGCAAAGAACTCTTGCCTCACAGCTGGACTTTGTCTGTGGCGACTGTCCTGCGTTAATGGAGCCAGATGGCTTTTCTACTGCAGCTAGCTCAGGGAATATTCACAACTGTCCGCACCTGGCCACGCAGCACTCTCTGTAATGTCTCCTGCCACGACAGAAAAGCACTTTTTATCCTAGACTCCAAAAGTACAGGTGCCACTGCTGTGTCTCTGTCATCGCCTCTTACAGCCCTGTGCTTATAGCACCCTGCTGGGGCTTTAATTAACTACTGACAGAAGAGAGAAGAGCAGCTCCTCAGTCACCAGGAAAGCCTGTGACCACTCATCACGCACCGGTGCCACAAGCCCAAGACAAAACCAGGTCTCCAAGCTGGACGTTTATGTTATTGTTCTTATTTTGTCTGTTTGTTTGTTTGAGGTTTAATGCCTATGCCGTTAATTTGAGGGCGATAAATAGCTTTTTTTGAGAAAACTAATTTGTACACAGCTGCAATTAATCAGAGTGCGGAGAAGAGTGCACCAGAGCTGAACGCCCTGCTGAAACAGATGGCTGTGCTGCCACCACACACCCCTGCATTCCTGAGAAGGTTAAGCCAAATTGCAGAGCCCTGGGAATTCGAGCTCGCACACATGCTGGCTTTCCCCACATCAGGCCTGCTAGGGAAAAGCTTGAATGATTTTCACCTGGAAGCCTCCTGGGGCTTGCAGCCATTACTCGGGAAGTTTAATAACCACTGGCAGGGAAAAAAAAAAAAAAAAAAAAAAAACCACAACATTTTACTGAACCTTTCCAACCACACAGCTGAATTTAGCATCTAGACCTGTCCCTGGCTGTCTTCCTTATTCTGCCTGATCCTCAAAACTTTCCTGGTATGAGAGCAAAAAAATAGCAGCCAGATGGCAGCTGGTGTTCATAACAAAGCAACCTGAGAAGAATCCAATACTCTTAGTTGTTTCTACTGGCTTCCATCTGAATTCAATAACAAGTGAATATTCCCAAAGAGAAGTTGGGGTACACAGAGAGAAGTGTAATGTTTTCAAGCTTCAGGACTGCAAAGTGGCTCCCTCCAAACCTTGGGGACTGATGTGCAGCAGTACTGAAAGATGATATGAGTCAAGTGGAAATTGTGAAAGCTGGTTCCAAACAGAAGACCTCTGAAAGCAGAAAAAAAATTAATTCCCACCATGCTCAGGGCACACAATGGCTTGTAAGATGGTTATTTACCACTTGCTTGAGGTGTACCCAAGAGTCACCAGGAAGAGGTTTAGCATTCACTTAAAAATCTTGTCATTTAAGGCAAACAGGTAAAATGCAGAAAGAGGGTTATGTTTCAAATGTGAACTTATTTTTAATATATAAATGCTCTTCTACGTAATCACTAGAAGATGACTAATATCCTTTAGGTATTACTGCTAAAGTGGGTCTTAAATGCAAAAGAACAGCGATTGTACAAATATCATAGCTATTATGAGTGATTCTTCAAAGTTCAGAGTAATAGGTCCTCCCACATGTGTCATTACATTATGGATCCTAGTCCCAAAAGAGACTAGTGTGAGACATACCAAACCCATAACACCATGTAATCTCTGTTTTAATGTTGATTTCAGGACTGCTAGAATTGATTTTCCTGACTTGATTGAGAAACCAAAGGTAACACAGCAGCCAAGGCTTGACTGCATGGGCTGCTGAAGCCATGGGACGAGGATTTCATTTTGCTCCCCGTTTACACACACAGTCCTGCAGCGATGCCATGAGTCAGGGAAGCACTTCAGAAAGGGAGTAAAGCAAGTGGCCTGAGGAGTTAAAAACTATCAAGGTCCCTCCAGCAAATCCACATCAGATAATTGGCATCAGTTTTCTACTTCTTTCTTCCTTGCTAACTCTTCAGTGGCTTCAATAATTTGCTATTATCTTGCAAAGGAATTATGAGAAAAAGGAAAGCAAATGGTTGCTTAAACTTTAAGCACTGTGGGCAGGCACTCGGGGAAATCTAGAAGCAGGGCAGAAAGATATTTGAATAGATCTTTAAGAAGACTGAACTTGTGAACCTCGGAGTAAAAAATGCTTTTTATGATTCTGCACAAGCTGTGTGTGCTTTTCCTTCTGGCCAGGACCTTGCTTTCCTCAGATGCAGAAAGTAATTACAGTGATGACTCCAATAAACTCACAGAGAGTGTTGTTTCTCTCCTTTACCCAAAGCACATGCAAATGTATTCAACAGGCTATTGTGTTTGGCAGTTGTTGCAGGCAAGCAAAAGGAGTCACTGTTCCAAGATGAATCGTAACAAAGGCATGGCCCAGAGTATGATGACTGACACTTCTGAAGGTAGAGAGATGCAGTTTTGGGCTCAGAAGCTGAGAGAATTTCCATGTGGGCAGTAACAACTCCACATGGAACACCAGCTGAGAAACCAGAAACCCAAGCAGGAGTTCCCATGTGTCTTCATCAAAGACAAAAAAACGTATTATTGCAGGCCTTATTGAACAAAGGCATAGTATCTTCTGTTGTTAAACTTTGCCAAAGAGAAAGCTATAGATCAAGTGTAATTTAGTTATTTTAGTCAGAGACAGAAGCCCAGATTTCTAGTTTCTGCTGCTAGCTCTGATATTAGACTTTACCTTACACGCCCACGGCTATCATAGCCTCTGAGCACCTTTTATGTTTTATCCTTATAACTGACAGTAAAAACTATTAATGTTACTTTCAGGAGGGAACAAAGGCACCAAAAGGCTATCTTCCCTAAAATCATATGGGGAAGTCATAACAGGAATGAACTGATCCAATTCTCCCAGGACTCAGTTTTGAATTTTCTTCATTGCTCAAATCCATTCAAATGACCATAATGTTGACATTTCACTGAGACAGGTAAGACGACTGAATTTTAAAGCCTTCTGAGTTGCTAGGATGAAAGGCACTACAAAAAGTTCACTGTACTGTAATAATCATTGGCTTCATACCTTACACTGTTAAAATGAAGTAACATCACTACAGTATATTCTTCACTACATCTTCAGATAAAACGCTCTTATTATTTCTACTATATTTGCATTTCTGCAGTGTTCAACTCCGTAACACTCAGGCTCTCCTGTTTACTCTCCAGGCTCCATGCCACAGTCAAGAATTGCTCTGTAGCACCTTACAGTGGAAGCTCTGGGTGGGTACCTGTGGCCAGACAGCAAACAGCGGCAATAAAACCCACCTCAAAATTTATTGCTACAATATACTGATTGTCCTCACTCCTACTGTGCTGAATGGGCTGAGGATAAAAAGTGAGGGGTATCCTACTGGGAGTTATATATCAGCATCATGAAGCAACCTGATCAATCCTTCCACACACACACACTGATGAGAACAACGAGAAAGGAGCCTTGGGGGTAGCAGTAGGTAAAAACCAGCAGCCTGAGTGTGGCCGTGCAGGCTTCATGCTGCCTGTTACAGGACAACCAATGCAGAGTTCAACACCGAGCCAAGGATACTCTGCTTTTCTGTGACAGCTCTTCTCTCAAGTGAACGAGAAGAAAAACAATTCCTCAGGCTAAGCTAGCAGGAGCAGTCCTAACGCCTATCTGAGATGTAGCTTTACAATAATAGGAGACGACTGCTGCTACCAGCTTTTTAAACAGTTATTGGGAGCTAGCACATGGCAGCCCAGCAGAACGAATTGCCTCATTAAGAGCTATTTCCATTAAAGCAATCATCACTCTCTGCCTGCAATTTACATGAGCTCTTCCTATCCACATCAGAGCTGAAAAGGAAATGGTGTGAAAGGGAAAAGCACTGATATGAAAGAAAAGTTGCACGAAAGTCCAAAACCAGATTCAAGTGCTTGCTGTTAGATCAATTCACAAGCCACCACTGCCTGTTGTACAAAGCCCCATTTATAAGGTTTATAATCTTCCTGCGTTCTCCTATATAAGACAAAGAGGTTGAGTTTTTCTGTAGGTGATCCTTCTACTTTCACTTGCAGATGACAGAAAGCTTTTTAAGAACTATGCTAATGTGACCTGACTACACTTACATATGCGCACGGGAAACTGCTAAGTGTGAGCGTGGGCTCACGCACGTGTTTCTTGGAGCCTGTGGATTGCCAAAGGAGATCACTGCTTGTGGGAAGGAGTTTTTGCTGTACCTGAGAGCGCTGATGGGTGTGGGTGAGGAAGATGAGGTGTGGGAGAGTGTAGTACACAGACATGAGCACGCGTGTGGGTCTGAGAAGTAGTTACAAGCAGGCAGAATGATGTGATCAGGAACTTTTTAATCACTTTTTGGAGTATATGGGTGTACTCTCCCTGGGTAAATGCAATGTATATGATCATTTAAAGTGTATTGCAATGCAGCTTACGTGACTATGTACCATGGGGACCTCTAAGCATAGTTTAATTTTTATCCTCTCCCCTTACATACCATTAGTGCTGGCCAGTATGGGAGAGACCAATGCATCACGCAACAAGTTTTCGTTAGGCAACTAAATGGACCACCCCTCTCTTCCCTCCTTGGTCTTTTCACTCATCCATCATCAGGTTATTAAATTACTATCTCTGTGGTATTCTTGTAAATGAAGCAGATGTCTTGGATCTAACTCCCATCATGCACCTGGACCATGAATGAAGCATGTAGTCTTTTGGCATGGTAAATCACAGGAAACCTTCCCAACATCACCAAAGGTCTTCTCTCGCAAGAAGCAGGCAGGAAGCTGATGAGCCAGACCAGATGCCTCTACCTATTTTGAATCAGATCAAAAGTAAAGCCTTCAAAGGAATAGGAATAAACTGACTTGTGTGTTTTAAGTGATTTTAATACTTTCTGATCTTGAAAGGAAACTGACTGTCACTTGTACTTGCTTGCTCTTCCCTCTAGTCCAAAACTTCTGCTTGATCCTTGCAACAGAAGCCCGTGCAATGTCTCCTTTCCAGGAGTCTGTGGGGCAGGAAAGCAACTCCCACCAGTGTCTGTGCAAACGACATTCACCTGGCATTTACAAGCCAGACAAGAGAAGAAGAGGCTGAAGGGGAAAGGAACCTTTTTCAGTAGGGAGCAGAGCACAACAAGGAAATAAAAAGATGAATAAACCTGTCATAGGCTTTTTCTTTATGAAGCAGAGGCACAGTTATTAGGTATCCGCAAAGAAGGCATGCTGGATATATGACTCCTAATACATCGTCCATAATACAGCGCTGTGCAGAAGGCATACAACTTTTCAAACAGTTGTCAGAGACAGAAATAAATACCGTGTCTTAGTGGGAAAAAATGACCAAAAGGATTAGAAGTGAGCATTTGGGTGGTGCAAGCAGGAGCCAGAGAGCTCTCTCTGACAGTGCTTTTTCATACTTGCTACTTGTCAGAAACGGGAAAATTATTAAGCTTTTATTATTATTTTTCTCTTAATAATTTGGGTGAGTTTTTTACTGCTCATAAAATATGACAGATTGATAGTGCTTACTAGAAGGGACAGGCCACAAACACAGAGCTCTGCATCTGATCCACAATCATGGCACTCTACTAAAGAGTCACTCTACTAATGGGTCACTCCACCCATTTGAAACCCTTGATCTGATTCACATCCTCCTGTCCTCAGCTATTCTAGACCTGAAGGCCCCAGAAAAACACTGCCAATTGTCCTCACTGCTAATGTGCAACTTAGAGTCATAGAATCATATGGGGTTGGAAAGGACCTCTGGAGATCATCTAGTCCAACCCCCCTGCCAAAGCAGATCCACCTACAACAGGTTGCACAAGAATTTGTCCAGGTTTTGAATGTCTCCAGAGAAGGAGACTCCATCACCTCTCTGGGCATCCTATTCTAGTGCTCTATCACTCTCACAGTAATGAAGTTCCTCCTCATGTTTAGGTGGAACTTCTTATACTCAAGTCTGTGCCCATTTCCTCTTGTGCTGTCACTGGGCACCACTGAGAAAAGACTGGGCCCTGACACCCTCCCCTTAAGTATTTGTAAGCATTGATTAGATCCCCACTATGTCTTCTCAAGACTAAAAAGACCCAAGTCTCTCAGACACTTTTTGTAAGAGAGATTCTCCAGGCCTCTAATCATCTTTATGGCCCTTTGCTGTACCCTCTTCAGCAGTTCCCTGTCCTTCTTGAACTGGGGAGCCCAGAACTGGACACAGTACTCCAGATGGGGTCTCACCAGGGCAAAGACTTTTCCTACCTTTTCCTCTCTTCCTACGTCTCTGACAAAGTACTGCAGTCTAAAATATTTCTTTTCAATTTTCTGTATCTGGGGTCAACTGCCCACTCCACCATGCTCTGTAGCATCTTATCTTATCCCAATACTGATGTCCTAAAAATAAATGGAATGTCCTAACTCCTGAGCTACACAATCACTGTAGCATCTTCTAGTGCAATAAAGCTAATTTTTCGGTCATAGATTAGCTTCACCACACAGTCTTACCCATGATGTTGTCTGCCTACTTAACACAGTATCCCAGACCTGGGGGAAAGAAGTATCAGTGTGTGCAGGTTAGTTCTGCACAGATGATGATGATGGGCACCTTAGCAAAGCTCAGGCTAGAAATAGAAGGTGTTTGGTATGCTGTTACAAATGTTGAGGGTGGGGTGTTTTATTCTGTAAATTTGTAAACTTTGAACTAAGTAACAGTCAAAATTTTATATTTACCCTACTAATATGCCTTTGCTGGTTTTCTGGGTAACATTCAAATATTATTGCATGTAAAAGGCTTAAGTAACAGCAATAAGTAACATCTAACAACCATTGCTTATGCCTTCATCACACCATTAGACCATGCTGTCTCCATGCTAACTAATAAGAATCGATTCTGAAACAAGAAACTTGAAGACCTTTTCTATCCTTGATCCTCCAGTCTGCCATCTGATATACTACAATTCACGCAGGAACTACTTCAAGACTATTGCACATCCTAGCCCAGATTTCTTTATAGGCAGCCTCATTTCAGACCCTGGTCTGAAAAAGAAAACACAGCAATTTACAATGATGAATGATCTCAATAGTGAAATTCCATCTGACCTGCTGCTAGAAGCAAGGAACATATTACTGACTTAGATAGGTTTGTTGGCTTGGATCAAATATCATGAAAACCAAATCTTTCAAACAAAACTGGACTTGCACCTGATTAGAATATTTTTTTTCTGAGATTTAGATAAAATATTTTTCATTTTCTTATGTGTATCAGAGCTCTCAATAAAATTACATGTGCCCTATTACCACCAAGATAATGTAACTACCATTCACTTTCTTTGACCTACCTATTTTTCACTCTCACCCTATCCTGATATTTTCCTCTGATCTTCCTCCTCCTTGCCTCCTATTTTCCTCCCCAACTACACAATCTTTTTCATTATTTCAATAAAACAGCAGCATAGTACAATAACCATCTCTTTCTTATATTGTACTAATATGTAATGAAAAATGTACAAATGACTTTGTTCTTTCTATACCCTAAAAGTAAGCAAGAAACTAATCTCTGACCCCAAGCTTGGCAACCAGTGATCCCTTGATACATAATTTTCAAAAAGCAAAAACAAAGTCACAGAAATAAAACCTCAAATTACATCAAAATAAAAAGGCACAGTACTTTTGGGCTGGTGTGTAACTAAAACACAATGAGATGTAAACTAAGACTGGTATTTAAACCAGCTCTTCTCTTTGTCATGGTGCTGCTATAGAAGCTATCAACCTCAAGCTATAAGCTTCTTTTTAACGTACTCTACTGTGTTCAGAAATGTATATAAGTGCAGCTTAGCTTTATGGAGAAGGCCAGGGCACTGAAGCAGTGATTTGTCCTCTCAAAAGTGAGTGACATCTTCATATAATTAAGTCCCTCATTCCCTCTGCAGTTGAGCTTTATTCACCTCATTTTTTAATGTAACATAAACAAGTTTCATGGGTCATTACTCAGACAGGTGTGTTGCACACTGCATCTCTCAGATTTGCAGGCCAGAAAAATGGGAACAGGAATGGCAAAATTACTTGGCTGCAAGCATTCAGGGAATGCTGTGAAATGTTTAATGACATGCAAGTAAGTTTCACATTTTATCTTCCAAAAACCCTTTTGAAGCTGGGCGTTACATTTCTTTACTCCTCATCCCTTTCCAACCTTTTACAATGTACTGAAAACAGCATTTATCCAGATATCAAACAATTCATTGCTTTCCTAACTTCAGAAATTAAATTCTGCAGAAGTGAAACAGTCACTTCCCTAATAATCAAAAAACCTAATCTTGTTAATTTGCACCCTTTATAATACCACGCAATCTGCTGTTCACACCTGATGGGTAGATCCTAGATACTGCCAATAAGGTCCTCCTGGTGCATTAACCACAATTTCCAGAGTTTAAATTAGAAAAACAAAACAAAACAAAACCCAACAAACAATTTCATTTGATTACCTTCATGGCATTGTACTGCACTAGGAGCACTGACAAAGTCAATTACTGTACCACAAACAGGGTTGGTTATTTCCTGCACCATGCAAACCATTTTGCACGATTCAGGTGGTTGAGTCACCATCCCTGGACATGTTTAAGAGTCGTTTAGATGTGGTGTTGGGGTATATGGTGTAGGGAAGAACTTTCTAGAGTAGGGTAGGTGGTTGGACTCAATGATCCCAAGGGTCTTTTCCAACCAAAATGACTCTATGATTCTATAACTACATCTTCAGCACCCTGCATCTGTCCTCTGTTCTGTGAAAACAGAGATCTGACCACCTATGTACAAACTTGCCTGGACAAAAATATACTATATAAAGATGAAATCAAGTAGATATAATAATTAATCCATTGCCATAAGGCAATGGAAGAAGTATCACACTCTTCAAAGATTCCAGTGAATGCATCAGGTTCTTGGATAACAAAGAATATCTCAACATTTCTAGAGAAGTCAGCCTAGCTTCTTTATAGTATCAGTACATATAGAATCCTGTATGCCATTCCTCCTTTTATTGCTTTTTTTCTCCTGGTCTGAATGAAAATGAGGATTAACAAATGCGACTTTGGGAATTAAGTGGATTTGCACCTACTTAAATCTGAGCCACCAGCCCCTCCCATTCTAAAATGTCATGTGTGCCATAGTTTAACCCCAACCAGCAACTAGCACCCCGCAGTCCCTCACCCACTTTCCCCTGGCTGGGATGCAGGAGAGAATCAGAAAAGTAAAAGTGAGAGACTCTCACTTGGGTTGAGATAAAGCCAGTTCAATAACTAAAGCAAAAGCTGTGGGCACAAGCAAAGTGAAACAAGGAGTTCATTCACCGCTTCCCACTGGTAGGCCATCGTTCAGCCATCTCCAGGAAAGCAGGGCTCCATCACGTGTGATGGTTACTTGGGAACACAGACGCCATCACTCTAAATGTCCCCAGCTGGAGGGGACAGAATAACATTCACATACCTACCACCTTTTTGTTAAATATTTCTTAATAACTGTGCAGAGATACTTTTACAAAAATACATCAAAGGTTTGCTTTTTAGCTCATAGAAACTTGGAGCAGATGAGATGTAGTGTTTTGACTTCCCTGAAGGACCTGTTTTCATCACAGTAATGTAAAGAACAGAGACAAATTTTACTCAAAACTGTTTCTGCAGAGTCCTGTCACTGATTTAAAGGCCAAAAAAGGATGAGAGAATCTCATCCATTTCTGAAAACTCTTCCCACTCCAAAATTTAAATGTATTCCTTCCGCACTAAAAGGAAAACCCAAACTTCTGACAAGAAAAACCTTGACACTGTACTTCACTACCCAGACAGAAAGGTTCTGGTATTACAGCCTCCACCCATACCATGCTAAGTGCAGTGCAACTGTTTACATATTACGATTGAATAGAGGGGAAAAAACAATCTCAATTCACAGGCACATTGGCCAATTAAGTATTTGGAGTTAATCATAATTACAGTAAATTACGCCAAGCGTGACTAGAAGTAATCACAAGGCAAACACATCTTGGTTCATTTAGTAACTGAAGAAAAATGTATTGTAAAATTTGGAGCAATTTTTATTAGTGCTATCTAGTAGCAGAAATAGTCTAGATAATTTGAATGTCCACAGTTTACTATTTGAAAAGTAGCATAAGAATAATTCCATATTAGTTTTCTATATTTGTGTATACCTGAAGGAGAATTCAATTACTATGAAACTTGAAATAACCGAAGTGGACAGGCAAAGTAAATTGTGCATTAGAACAGTATGTGTATTTGAATGACAAAGGTACCTATTCATACAAATGGATATCAGCTTCTGTAAAAGCAAATATACACAGCTAAGTATTATTCCTTTCAATAAAGCTACAAAAAAGGGTTGTACGGAACTTTTTCAATCAGTATGGATTTGTAAGACAAAGCTATTTTTTTCATTTCTTTCATTTCTGAGAATCAGATGATAGATTTACTAGCTATTAGCAGGAGCTTTTGTTACATTCAGGAGTGCAGCCTTATATGTACAATGGACCTGGAATGCACAATCCAGTGCTGTGAAAAAACACTTGAACTCTAAATGATAAAATTTGGACACCAGAAGCAATAAAGCCATGTGGTGCTGCGTACCTTGGTAGTTTTCCCTGTTCTCAACCATGTAAAATTATCTGCACAGAGCTCTAGGCTGCCACAGTTAAAGTGCTCCTAGTATCCACACATGCTTGTTCAACACTAATTTGCTGACCTCTGTATAGGACTACAGCATTCGGTGCAGGTATTTATGATGTTTTCACCAAGGGAAGAAGCCAGCTTATAGGCCCAAAAGTTAACTGATGTACTGTCTATTAGATTTGTTTATGATAAGAGTCAGTAATAGCTCAGAGCTCGTGTTGTGTAACTTAAGAGACTGGGTTTGAAGGAGGATGTGAAGGAAGACAGTCTGCTTCGTGCCCTGTTGACTTGAGCGTGCAGCATCTGGTTTTGCTGCGGCTCTGAACCACATGAGCGATTAACAGAAGACAAAGTCACAGAAGCAAAAGACAGAAAAGCCACAATACATCTTGGAGTCAGTCCCAGCTAGGACAGGCTCCTTGACAAAAGTTACGGATGAAAGCAGCATAGTGCAGATACCAACAGGAATGCCAAGAAGAAATCATTTGCAGAGAAGAAGAATGAAAGATAATCTCCACATCACATCTGCAACATGAAGCTTTAATTAATTTTTCACAAACCCTGGCACACTTGAAATGTCAGTTTCTATTCGGTATGGGAAATCTACGTGAGGTTTAGAACCACAGATATAGACGAGACACAAAGATGGGACTACGATTAGGACACAGCTGAAATAAAATCAAGCTGCCTTTCCTTGTGGCCATGTGAATCATAACAAAAATAGAAGCAGCTTTTACTGTTGGTTTGGTCGCATTGGGACAGCTATTGCCACTGGCATGAGTAACTGGCTAGCTGCTAGCATTACTGTAGTGGTTTGGCTGGCACAGATCACCACTTTACTCTCTGCAACAGCTTTATAAAAATATCACTGTTTGAAAATTTCCAGTTGTTTCAATTTCTTAACCAATTGCTTTCTTTAGAAATAAGTGTTTTTGGGACCAAGCCCCCCCAAGACCCTTCTATATATAAACTAGGTCACAGACATTAGAAGTGGAAGGTATGTATTTCAACATACTTATCCCATTACCTAACCCACCCTCGCCTGCCTCACAGCCAGTGCAGCACAGTCCCACACAATACATTCGGTAGTCCCCAGTATAATCCAGATTTAAATTTTCTAAGCAAGGACTTTTTCAGTTCTTTTCTAGGGAGACTATTCCCCAGTTTACCAAGTCTTGCTCTTATGAAAACACTTCTGCTTTCAGCCTAAATTTATTTAATTTTGGTTTCAGCCCAATACTCCTAGTTATATACCCTCAATGCATTGCTCTAAACAATTCATACTTCTTAAATGTTTAATGTCTATTACTGCACTCCTGCTTCAGTGTCATTTAGCAAACAATGCATATTCATAATTTGTGTAATTTCTCATTAGGGTGGCTTGTGTTTTAATTTTTACCTCTTGTATTTAGGCATATGAAGTGGTGTGCAGCAGCATCACAGGAGAGGCAATTCTGTTCAAAGTTGTTTTGAAACTCTTTTTTTGGGCCTGACAAGCTCTGCAGATAGCCTGCTTATAGGATCATATTTTACTTTGTAACAGTATGGTATCTCAGCACAAATAGGCTGGGAAGAGCCTTGTGTTAGTGACATCATCTACAGCATCATCGGTTGACTCGATGAAGCATGTCTAGCTCCTCTGTAGATAACACTAGCTGGAGGGTCTGATTCAACTACTGCTGCACTAGATTCAGAAGAAGTAGATATAAATATTGCTATGGCTACCCAATTGTTTCATTTTTTGTCAGTGTGACTCACACGGCTCATACTGCACCATCTCTGCAACATCACTGTTCCCTTCAGTGGCTTGTGGCTTAGTGAAAGCACCTTATGCATTAGGATTCAAGTAGTTCTGTGTGGTCTCTGTAACAGACACTTTGGAAAGTTAAATGCCCAGTTCCTTTGACAGTGTTATAGAGGCACCTTGATATTTCTTCATACAAAATTGTTTCAGAGTTTTCAATACATACGGTGCCCCAATTGACCCTTACCTAGTTTTACCAGAACTGCCAAGACCATTGCCCCTAGTGGTGCAGCTGCAGGAAAGTCCACCTGAACATCAAAGTTCTGAGACCTGCAAGTTCAGGACACCAGAATTTCTGAGCTCTTGAGAAGAAAATAACTTGTTTCAAAAGGTGTAACAGGAAATTACACCTGTTGGCTACAAATTTTATTGTCATAGCATCAGAAGCAGCTGCCTATTTGCACTAGCATGTGAATGCATTACATATTAAAATATCAACCCAGGAATGCACAAAGATTATTAGATGATGGAAATGGATTTCAAAGCATTTGAGGTTGTAGATGTTTGCTATGCTGAAGCCCTGCTACTTGACTTCAAGTCAATGAATATTAAATAAATAGTTCAGAGGAGAACCCAATGAAGCTTTAGCCCTGTTGATGATATTTTACCAAATTACATCTACTTCTATCTGATGCTTGTAATTTTTCATTCTTTGTGGGGAGATATTAGAATTAGTATTTACATATTTGTATCTAAGACAATTTTGTATGCCTGTGTGCATATGTGTGAATAGGAAGGAGCACGAAAAAATTATGTATTTTGAGTTTGTATAAGGATAAGCTCTTCTGGCATCAGTGAATGAGGAGTTTACACATTTATGTGAGCAAGCCTAAGCATAAGCAGGAACGTGGGATGCGTATGCGTAAGGTGTAAAGTTAAATGCAAGACAGGCATATGAGTTCAACTCTAAATCTAAATAGTCAGTTCCCATTTGAATGAAAATCCTAGGTAGGCAGAAGGTTTAGAAAGCCACTGCAATTCTGTTTTCTTTTGCAGAAATTCTTTTGCAAACCAGTCTCTTCAGTTTTGAAGGCTTTTGAGGTATTTTTTATATTCTTGCTCTTCCACATGCAGCAAAATACGTTCTGAAAATGATAGTTATCTGTGAACTCAGCAACTTTCCAACTAGAAAAACAGCTTTCAGCCTCACAGCCCATTTGGAGCGATAAAGAATTGCTGTGGTCTTGCACTGGAATGGACTGACTTCATTATCACACTCAATGATGGCTTTAACTTCATATTTGCTCAGCTCTGCCTAAAGGAAAAATGATACCCCTGATAACCGAAGAATATTATTAAGGCTAGTTTCCCAAGAAGTTTAATGATAACTACATTATTTCTCCTTAAGAAAACTAAATTGTGAAGCTAGTTATGTTCAGCGTGCTTAACACTGGGAGACTTTGTACTACTGGGCTTTAAACAGCAAGCTGGTTTGATTTTTGACACATCTGTCTGTTGGATTATTCTATGGAAGGAGCTTTGCAGCACAATTTGAAGGTAAAAATGAATCCTACCTAGTAAGTGATTTTTTAATGAGTTTGTGGTCTTTTCTTTTCTTTCAAGCTTGTCAGCAACAAAAATGACATCTGGATTTAATTATTTATCTGCTGTGTATTTCACTGTTTGATCACATTAGTGACAAGGAGAACTTTAATTGTACCAGAAACTCCTTATCTTTGGCATACATTGTACAGCTTATCTTGCTGCTAAGTATAAGATTAGTGAGGTGGACTTTTTTTTTAAGCTATGTGTACATGTTGATGAGTATTCCCAGGCTCAAAACCTTCTTAAAATGGTTTCTTCAAATAGAAGGTGATGAATTTGTTACTCTATTATACAATAAATTCTGTTGGGATGGATTCTGTTCTCAGTTTTAGTTCACTGACAAGGTAATTATACTCTGATATACTACCATTACTGATATAACATAGAATAACATCCTTCCAGTGATAAGAAAGTTACTCTGACCTGATAAGTTCACATTTTAAGCAACAGATCCACCCATTGCCATCTGAAAAGGAAAGACAAAATGAACCCTTGATCTGAACTTGCAATATGCTTTATAAATTTTCACTTCCCAAATTTAATGTAATCATTAAGGAGACAGCAATTACCCAACCAGATCAGATGAGTGATCCATCTATCTAGACCGGTACCAAGGACTACCCAGAGTGAACACAAGCAGCTGTCACCAGAAGCAGCCTAGACCCACCATTTCACATAGCACCATGCACCACAGCTACTGATTCTCTATAATTCCACAGTATGTTTCTGTTAATACCTTAAAACAAATTTAAATCTCTTTTAGGAATCCTACAAAATATTACTGAGGATTTTCTCATTAGTATACACTGGTTTAATCCTCTTTAGAGCACTGATAAATTCTTTGGTTTAGGTTTTTTTTGTAATTAGTTTTACAGGTTAATTATCTTTTGAATACAACACATTTTCTTCTATCATCTTCAAATGTATCACCTTTCAAATCCACCAAAATCCTCCTGTTCTTGCAGTTTCCGAAAGGACAAGTAAGAACATTCAGCATTTCCTCCCCAAATCATTCAGGAATTTTCCTGTGCCTGCCTGCCTTTGTCTGCGACAGCCCCAGCTTCCCAAGTATTTCCTGCTGCAATTTACTCTTGTGTTTCTTGTCAACATTAGCAGCTGTTTTTTGAACTTCCTTTAGTTATAATACTTCATGATTCTATGAGCAGAAATGAATGCTGCATCCTTGGTAAGGATGTACCACTGTTTTATATAACGACATGATCAGTGGAATTTTCTAGCCCATTATTTCTGTATCACAGTGTAGTTATTTGCTTTTTGACTTCTGCTGTGTGATGAGCAGATGTTTTTACTGAGCTGCTGGCAATGTCCCCTAGGTTGTTTTTTTTTTCTCCCTGAATGGTTACAGTTAATTTAGAACCCGGTAATATGTATGAAAAATTCAAATTATTCCCTGCAATGAGCATTATTTTGTATTTGTCAACAAAGGATCGCATATGATATTCTGCTGTCAATAAAGCCTCCTTCATTAGGTGCCTCTGAAATTCCTCATGGTCTTCTCTAAAGCACACTCCCATAAAGAATTTCTTATTATCCGAAAATATTGCAACTTCACTGTCTACTCCCTTTTCCACATCACTGATTACACAACAGTGGTCCTCAAACAGAAGTTTGAGGCACCCTTCCATTAACCTTTTGCCATTTTTCTATTAACCTGAAAATCAAGCACTTACTTCTCTTTTCAGCCTTCTGTCCTTTGTCAGTTTCAAATCAATGACAGACATTTACTGCTTACTATCTGACAGCTTTGCTTCCTTATCAGGTCTTACAAGGAATTTTTGAAAGACTAAGTCCAATTTATTTGTTTTGCTATACCCACTGTATGGGTGGCACAGAATTAATACTAACAGATGGGAGAAGCACAGAGTCAATCCCAGATTCTCACTCTCAGGTGCTGTTTCATACAGTAAACTCATTTAATTACCATTTCAACAGATTTCCAAAAGTCACAATCACTGAGCTATATAAACATGTATGAAAATAACGTGTAGTTACTTTCTGTTTCTGTTATACAGCAGTTAAAGAAAAAAAAAAAAAGGATTCATAAGTTCTTCAAGCAACTGCTCCTCCATTCTATCAGAAACCTTTTCTTGTTAATCTAAGCATCCCTTCCTTTTAATATTCTGATCTCTTCCTGAAAAGAACAGGTTTGAGGCAAGTATTCTCTACCATAGCCTTATTGCTACAACAGATTCCAAGAAATTACTCGGCAACTCTTTAATGCTTTCTAAGAAGCATAATTTCTCCTTTTACTCCATCAATGTCAAGCCAACCCAAAGATTTTTTATTGAACTTCCTGATTCTGATATTCCACTTGTGATAATCATTATCCTGTTACTGCAGACAGTTAACTAAGACTTGCCAAAACAAAATCTGCGTCCACGTCCATGATTTGGCAGGTAGTAAAGAGGGAAACCCAGGATCATGATCTGTCTTGTAATTTGTATACGATATTATCATCTTCAATATTCAAGTGGTGGAAAAGAAGAGAAAAATATTCAAACCGTAATCTCTTGGAAGATAATGAGGGAGTGAGTAACAGAACAACTGCCATTTGTCAAAAACAAACTCTGTCAAGCCAGTCTGTTTTCTCCATGGGTTGTTGATAAGGGTAAAACCAGAACATCTTATACCTTGAATCAACAGTCTCACATGCCACAGGGAAACACGGCTACTCATACTGTCTCCTTCTCTGGAGACTTTCAAAACCCACCTGGACAAGTTCCTGTGCAATGTGCTCTAGGTAGACCTGCTCTGGCAGGGGGGTTGGACTAGATGATCTCCAGAGGTCCCTTCCAACCCCATATGATTCTACAATACTATGATTCTACTACTACACAATGGCACAAAACCACATGAAAAACCATGTTCTGAGAATGCTTAGCAGTAACATAGGAGATGCATTCCAATAAGTATAAGTTTCTATAGTAGGTTAGGAAAAACCTGCATGACTACAGGATAGGGAGTGATCAGCCAGGCAGCAGTTGTGAAGACGAGGATCTAGAGATAAGAGTACATCACAGGATACACAGCAGCCAGAAAACTCATGCTGATGTTAAAATGAGAAACAATAAACCAAGGTGTATAAATACAGCTATGCTTTATTGCACAAATACAAACTGGTCTTCTATAAAACGTATTCAGTATTGGTAAATCTTTCTCTCAAGCAATGTGTTTGGGCACTGCAGAGACTGTGAGGTTACAGGGCAAACAGTTATAGACTGTCAAGGAGACAGCAACAAAATCAACCAGAGCTCTGGAAAACAGACTGGAAGAAAGTTGAAATAACCTGGTTTTTAGCCTAGAAGCTTTGGCCTGAATGTGGCAGTAGTGTTAAACTATGTAAAAGAACATGACTTGCAAGGTGTACAAAACAAGAATTATGAGCTTAATTTGAAGAAATGGGGATTTCTGATATGATACATTTTCTAAAGATAAAGGTGAATAAACACTGAAAAGCTTTTTATAAGGAAGTTGCAGAACCTTCATTTTTAGATTTTTTTTTTAAAGAACTGATCAGATAAACATCTGTCTAGATCGAGCAGATGGCTTCAGAAGCTTCTTTTCACCCTCATTGTCTGCGATCCTATCTTAAAAGAAAAAAAAAAAAACAAACCAGAAAACAGCTGCAAGAAAAATGCTGAGGGTAACAGAAGTGCCCCTGGGAAAATGGGAATAGGGCATGACACCGAGGAAGCAAGGTGGCACTATGCTAGTACAATACCTCTTTTGCTCCCTATTTTAAGCTATGAACAACAACTGAAATGACTGCATCCATCAGAGAGAGCACCATCTAGTCAGAGTAAGGGAATTGAGTCAGATACTCTGGATTCATGCCCTTGCACGGCACTGCCTCACTGTGCAGCCTTATGCAAAACGCTTGAGCTTTCTGCATTTGCTTTTTGATCTCTGAAAGAGTATGCCTCTACCTCAAAAGCACGTCACAAATGTATCGTTGTAGGATTTCTGATTGAAAAGGTGTGTTATCGAGGAATCTGAGAGAAAGCATGCTTCCTGGAATAGTCTCAGATAACTTAAGGGCCTCGGATTATTGTTCTGTGCTACCATTGCTGATGCCTGCGTGGCACAAGGTGTTTTGATCCTTTCAATCAGGCTGTCAGAACAGCTGAAGTACTTCCCAATAAATACGTGGCAAGATCTCAGCAGATGGTCACCATGTACACTTGCAAATTATTTCCCAGTCTTTTGCTTGCTTTTTTGAGCAGAACGATCACTGTCCTAGCGAGCTCCTACTTAAAACATTTTATAACCTCCCCCGGTGGAACAAACGGTTTCAATCTAAGGTTGTTCTGCAAAATATTCTCCTCTGAAATTCTGGATGGTCCTAGTTCCTATGCCTTCTATCCAACATCACAGTACCCTGGAAGAGCAGAGGTACAAAATCATTCTATGTACTTAATTTTTACTTAATTTCTCAAGGTATGTTATGACCATTAATTTAATGGAGCCCTAGCCTGGGAAAGATCCATCTTTACATTTTACGACCTGAGAGTCAGAGTTTACTGAGAAACTGAACATCACAAAGCATCTGAGCAGCAGCTGATCTGAAAACAGGTTCTGATTGATCTGATTTCCAGTTACGTGCTAGGATAACCTATATATATTTTTGTGGTTTGGCCGTAGATGGGAACAAAGGACCACGTGGCAGTCCTGTGCTGGGAACAATTAACCCTTTCCCCACCAGACCCAGCACATATATCTATATAGGGGTGTGTGTGAGTGTGTGAAACAGTTGCTTGTTTAGCTATGAAGACAAATAGAAGCATATGATTCCGGTTTCCCCTTAATTTGTAGAAGTAAATTCCAAGCAGATTCAATTCCAAAATATGCATGAGAACACTAATTATTTTAAACTACATATTTCAATTTGCTTGTAAATGACAGTGACTTTAAAGAGGAAAGAATAGATATTGTGCGTGTTTGCTAAAAGTATTCTAATAGCTGTTAACCTTATTGAGAAAGCCAAGTCTGACCTTCCACGCCTAATTTTGGTTGCTTCTTTCTTTGTTGACTACAGAATTGATACACTTTGATTTTCATACATCACGTATCTAGTTTCTGTATGCTTCAAAGCTGTGCAGCAGCCTGAAGCCATCTATTCTGGTCTCAGCCCAAGTCGGACTTCAATACTTAGTGGCAACTGGGGACACATATAGTAGGAGAATACTAGTCCTCTGGTCTTGGATTTCTTTATTTAAAGGGAAAGGCTAAATTGTCAAATAAAAAAAATCCCCACAAACCAAACAAACCACAAAGGAATTTGTGACAAGGCACAACGTAAAAAGAAAAAGAAAATTGTTTGCCTTTTCGAAAGGCTCCAATTGATAACTGACATTCCCGTCGCCTTGTTAAGATACCCCCTCCACTTTTCTAAGTGATGCAGAACAATCTATAGGTAACACTGCATTTGTCAAAGCAGATCAGAGCATCAGTCAGTCCCTCCAGCTGCAATACCCTGCCCCTTCACATTCCTGGAGAGAATACTTGTTTCTTTCATCTCTTACTCTCCTATTGCAGAGGATCAGACAACCCCGGTGAGAATAAGCAGCCTGTGCTCACATCTAGCAATGATGGCATAAACCTACATTATCACTCTGTTTATAGTCACTGTCTTATATACAGGATCAGGGCAGTGAATACATCCTATATGAGAGAACTCTTGTACCACACGAATGCAAAATTCCAGCACTATACAGCAGTATTTTAAAGGCAATGATTACAAAGCTGACACAATGGCTTTCTCTCACTTCATCAGCCTAACCTATTCACCTGGAAAACATCCTGTCCTTTAGCAGAGATGAAGATCATAAGCCTTTGTCCTGGGCTGTTCTCTCATAGGAGCAATGATCCCCGGGTGAGAGGCAGGCTAGAGAGAAGCAGGAATGAAAAGAGGTTTCAGGAGACAAAGTGACCACTACGTTATTAGAGGAGATGGAAGTATTCTTTCCTCTTGCAGTTGTGCACCATATACAAGAATGAGTGAGCAAAAAGGTCAGGAGGGTGGGATTAGAGGAAGCACTGTGCAGAGTCACGATTCACTGCAGATACAGAAGTGCCCCACGACTTGTCTTTACAATATTCTGGTGTAAATGCTGTTTCAATATCTGGTGGTTTCTTATGGCAGAGCAGAGCACAAAACCACATTGCTTCAGGATTTAATATGTATGTGAAAATTCACAGGCAAATCAAATGTGGCTTTCAGCTCCTGGACCATTGCTGGGTATCCCCCAGCGTGAAAGTTTGGGAGTGCCTGTTATGCTGGTATCAAGCTACACGTCAAAGTCCTGCTATTTCTACAGGAATAGGGAGGTAAGCACCTCTTCCTTCCTAGCCAGCGATTAATCACTCTGTACTGCAGCAGAAGCTGTACTCCATAGGCTTCTCACTGGCAACAATATGAAAAATAGCAGGATGGCCATTTGATGGAAAATCATTATCTCCCCTCTCCTGCATATGACCACAGTGATAGCCACACAGGAGAAGTACATGAACAACCTGTATGAGTTGCAGAATTGACAGCATGCTTTCTTCAATTCAGCTGTCAACACCACCAACTCCAGCACTGCAAATATTCTTTTTTAAAAAAAACAAACCCTTCTGAGTCTTTATAGCATATTTATTTGAAAAAGCTAGCAATCTAGCAATAGTGAACTTCAACAGTGCTGAAGACTAAAGATTTCTCATTACAAACTTACTTCTGTCAGTAGGTCATAATCCTATTCTGTGGGAATAATATCCTTTTTAATACGACTTCTTTTCCTAAAGTCATATATCCCTGGCATAAAGGTGCCATAAGGGAAACAGTCCAATGCCCACTCTGGGCACATTCTCAATGTGTACACATACAGGAAAGAGCAATGAGAGTATTTCGGTGATCAAACTGCTGGTTTTACCATGGTGGATAAGATTTCAGCTGCTGATTTCAAATTTAAAGGCTTTAACGCTCCTTCCCACATTAGGAGACATCTCTGGTTATAGGCTCTATGCCTTAATATCAATAATACACAGCTGTTTCAGAAAAAGACAGGAATTATGCCTTTAGTAATATAATACATGAATGTGCAGAAGTGGGATTGCTAGGGTAATATACTCTGAAGCTATGGAAAAGCATTTTTGTAAAAAAAAACTTGTACAACGGCAATGAATTAATAAGTCTGTGCCATTTTGGGAGAGGTTTTAAGGACTGTATCAGTCATAGTACTCTTCAATAAATTAAACCAAATAAACTACATTACCCTACTACCATCCATGATGCTCACATTATCTGACTAAAAATACAAGATCAGTATCCAAAGAGTAGTGCTTCTCACTAACATTCAATTCATTACTCATTAAATGGAAGAGCATACAAAAATCTCTATTTAATGTTATATGTATCTGTTTAGAAAAGAAAACAACAATTCCCACAGGAAAGGCTCCTATTCAGAGTTGCAAGTGAAAAGGCTTTGCATTACCAATCAAGTGCATAAATGAGAGGAAGAGAAAAAGAGAGGGAGATGGAAAGAAAGAGTGTGAAAGAAAGACCGCGACTGATTGCAACACAATTTGTTACCATCAAAGATCATGGCAGCCAGTTTTTTTTATTGGATCTGATTACCTAGGGGCATTTGCAGTGCCTTGACCTGAAACAAACAAGTTGCTGTGGCAGTGCTTCCATATATTTATGTCATTCCTATGCTAATGCAATCATGTCTTCAAGTCCTAGTGCAGCACAGCTAGCTCTGTGCAAGTGTTACCTGTCGGCTGAAAATGCCAGGCAACAGACGGTGGCACAGCACCATCAAATAAGTTCCTCCAACCTTCACTGCATTGTTACTGGGTCCTCTTTGCCCTTGGGCAGGAGATGGCAGCAAGGGGTCGTGCTGAGACACTTCACTGAGGAACTCATGTATCCATGCAGGAGTGTTCTCCTTTGCTACGCTGCTTCAGCTGTGCTCTGGGATATTCACAACATTAAAAAAAACCCAACAACTGGGTAACCATCAGCTTCCCAAAAGATCCACTTTCAGCTGCACTTCCATTTGAATTTCCAGGCTGTTACTCTTCTTGAAAGGAATGACTCCTCCAGTTAATAAGGAAAGTTCAGGATAGTTACATTTTTCAATCCATTCCAGTAAGACTATAAAATCTGCTGTGGCAGTGGCTCAGATGTCAAGTCTACTGGAAGACAGCATCCTGGCTGACACAGCACATGTTACAAAGGACCAACTTTTATGTTTGCTCTGTTTTTTATTGGCTGCATAGGCCAAATTTTCTTGATTTCTGAATTTTCTAGATTGAGAATACAGCCCAAAAATTCCTATCAACACTTTTGCTTAAGCCCTGTGAGGGCTATCCAGGCTGCCAGCCAGCCTTTAGCCTCTGAACTTGACTGACTGAATCTCCTCCTGAGGGAAACACTCAGCAAAGAGAAGATGGTGCCAGAAGATGCTTCAAGTATTTTAATGTCCTGACATCAGTGAGGTTTACTACAGAAATGGTTGTTAAATTCAGACTGGAAAAAAGTGACTTTGAATAACAGAGGTGAGCTGTAAGCCATGCCTTACATGAACTGAGGAAGGAAATAGCAGATAATATCGATGCTCCTGTGCAGCTGAGGGGTACTACAGTGCCACATTTGACAAACGAAGGATTAATTCTATCAAGCTCTAAGTCTGTACTGCTACAAGCTTCCACCAAATTGCTCCACTGCTGCTTCACACCTGAATCAGTGATAAGTTTACCAAAGGCTTCAGCAGTGGAAGAAGGAAAGGAGACCACATCACTACATCAGCTATAAATTATGGCATAATATAATACTTTCACATAAGCCAAAGAAATCTCATAAATGGTATTGACTCTCAACCACTAGTGACTTACACTGGATGTGTTCTGGTAATCGAGAGGCAGTAAATACAGTCTATATCTATTCACATGACTTATTCACCAATGTCTTTCAAAAGAAGCCTCCAAGGGGTTAAGGAAAACCTATGTACTAGCAAAATGAATCATCTTTTATTTTAAAATATTCCTTCCATCTCAGTGAGCACAGTATCACTGGTGCTTACACATGCCAGCAACGCAGAAGCTTGTCATCTAATAATAACCAAGGAAGTATCAGAAGTTGCTGTGACGCTCCAAGTCTGAATCACCTTTAAAGTCCTTCCAGCTGGGGACAGTCTGTTTCTGAGACGTGTGTCTTGATAGAGGGGGGAAAGACAACATTCCAGCCTCAGGGTTTCTTACATATTCAGCAAAAATTAGGAAAGCAAGAGGTAAACTGTCTTGAGAGCAATGCTGCCAGGAGATGACAAAACTAGTTGGGAGTATAAGGTCTGCAATGTTTAGGGAAAGTCTTCTTCCTGCCTCTAGATAAAATGAAGGCTCTATAGAGGGAAGCTTTTACAGAAGCTAAGACACAAACAAATTACCCATGCATTAAAAAGTACTGCAAGAACTAAATTAAGCAAAGCAATAATCCTTTTCCTGTGTGGTACAGATACCAGACATAAGAGCAGGCAAAAGCTCCTAAGAGGTAACTGGAACTCACTATGAAGTAACATAAAGTCATTGTCACACAGGAATGAAATGTTGAAGTTAAGAAATGACATTGACTGAAAATCCTCCCTCTTCCCATTAAAAATTTGAACGAGATATTTTAATCCAAATGAATGTTATTTAGCAATACACCTCACTTCATTTTTAAACATCCCCTCAAATACCAGTCCAACATTTACATTCAGTTTTGACAGTTCAAACAGCTACTAAAAGCATTTGGCAGTTGTTGGTAACCATCAGATACCAAATAATCTCATGCTGGCATAGTAGTGGTATCTGCAATAATAGTTTTACATAGCCCAAAGAAATTACTTAATTGTACATGTGTGTACTGGGAGCAAAAACCACAAAGGGTCAGCTGGACATAGGTTTACTGCAGTACTACTACTGCTATAATTATGTGGTATATTTTTCTGCAATAAAGCTCTTAGTAAATTCTTTATTAAAAAAGAGTAAGTTCAGCAAAGGCAGTAGACTGCCTGTGAGTAAAAATGGGCCTAAGGAGACTGATATCATATTTTGTTTGACAGCCTAAGTGCCTAGAATCTCTAATAATTGTTCTTATCTCTGACCTAGAGCTCAAGCCACCCTTTCTCTTTTTTAAACACTCATTTTAATTAAACAAATGTAATGATCCAAAGAAGTGAGTCATCCTTTAACTCTGATCTGGGACACTGCAGGACGGAGGGACACAGATGGCTTTCAGGCGAGAACAAAAAAGCTCAATTCTGGAGCGGTCACTGTAATTTCTGACCAACACTCTTTCTGTGACTCCAGTCCCTGGGAAGAGCCATACAAGCTCCCTGCACCAGAATAATTTGCTGGATGCACCCAGTTGCTCTCAAATACCTATGGCATCACCTGCTTCTCTGTAGTCAAAAGTGGAGGCTTGTCCCAGAAACACTAACAATTTTGAGCTGCCTTGCATAAAGCTGGGGAAGAACAGCGCTGGGCAGGACAAGAAGAGAGAACTCAGAAAGGAAAATGGAAGTTATTTTTACACAGCTCAGAATAGCAACACGGCACGTACAGCTCATTGTCTGCTGTGGTTACCTTCAGTCCCAGCAGTGACAGCTGCTGAGCCGTGCAACCACTTTCATTTATCTGGGCAGCTCCAGGCTGAGGGCAGACAACCCCCATTTTACCCACTGACCGCGCTTGCAAGCTGAGAGAAGCGTACGTTCAATTCGCAAGTTTGCAAGCTGAGTCCTGTCTAGGGCAATATTCATTTCTACAGGGTCCAAAAAAAGGAGCTTATTACTCCCAACTCTGCCTGCTGGGTTTCTGGTGCATTAAATAAATAAAAAATCATCCCAAAAAAGAGCATTTGTTGTTATTGCCTGTGTTCTGCATTGTTTCCCAAGATGTGTCAGCTGAGAGGAGGAAAGATTCATCAGGTACAATATGATAGTACTAAACCATTAATTAGTATTTTTCAGCAATGCATTTGAAAGCACTTTACAAATAAAGAAAAAGGAAATACCAATGCCCCATTACATAAGGGAACAGGTACATAGAAGTTAAAGTGCTTTGGCAATATTATGCTGAAGGGTCAGGCAAAGTCTGGGAACAAAACATTATTGAAGGAACAATAGAAAATGGTGTCTGTAATAGCTGGGGGACTTGACCCAGTGACTCATATAAGGTTTTCCTACAATGGACTCCTATAATCATATAGTTCAGGCCTAAAGAAATTATGCTGGTGTCTTACCTACTGGCCTGTATTGGAGAAGGAGACTGCAGAAGTTATTTATTTGCTAATAAGAATGGACTAAGCACAGTATAAAACACAAATTTTTTTCACTGAAAAATTTTATTAGGGTTAACTAAAGAAGAAACTATGTTCAGGACCAGGGAGGGGAAAAGACTGGCAATAACAAAAGGAAACTTTAAGAGTTTAAGGCATTTTCAGCATCTCTTTGTGTCAGTTCAACTAGAACTATTCTCCAGAAGAATCCTTGGCCCTGCCCAAGGCTGTGAGAGTCCTTTCTACTTCCCTTCAACTTCCACCTGCTGATAGTGGTGTTAACAGAAGCCGTTGAAAGGTTTGGATTTTCACTAATAAGCTGGAGAGCAGAAACAACATTCTATTTCATGTGAGTTGTCCTCACATGTACGGGCATTTCAGGTATCACTGATTTGAAGGACAAAAGTGCTAAAAGCAACCTTTTCAAAGACCTGTGCAAAAGTACTTTTGTTACTAACCTGCTTAACTTAGTTTTCCGAATGTCAATTTCGAACAAGGTGTTAGAGTAAACATGTTTCTGTTTATCAATTGCTCCTAAAGTGTGTTTATAGCAGCTTTGGACTATAAAGTTTTGATGGAGATCACGTGGTACCCACTGTGAATGAATCCCTAAACTCCCCTCACTCAAGAGGACAAAACTGTTATGAAAAGGCTGTGTAATCCAGCTAGTATGAAAGAATGCTTTAGCATGAATAGCAAAACTTTTTTTAAAAAAAATATTTCTACTCCCACCCTAGCTCTTGCTAAAGAGGAAATAAGAACAGCAAGAGGGAAGATAATGCAAACAAAACTAAAAACAAGAAGAAAATAGAAAATGTTTTTATTTATATAGGGACAGGATCATAACACTGAAATGTACTCATCCAGGCCTCAGATGTCCACTTTTAGGTTAGTTTTCCAGGTTCCTTTTACAGTCAGTAGGGATCTCCAGGGAGCAGTTAATTCCTCCTAAGTTAGGCATCTATTTTAGGATGGGATGATCTCTCTCTAGAGCCATCTATCTCTTTCCATCAACTATAAGGAGGATTTTAAATACTAGCTATGACTATCCTGCTAACTTTCCTGTTGCTGAAGTTCAGCGTGGTGACAGTCCCACTTTGCGTGTCTGTAGGCATCTATCCATAATGTGAAACCATGTCAGCAGTGACACATATGACACAATGTTGCCCAAAGCTGACAAACAACATAGGAAGGAATAGAAGTGGAAGCGCTAAGCTCAGTGTCCTTCTAGTATTAAATGTGAGCTTGGGAAGGAACTCAAAGTGGAGTAAACTCTGTCTTTTGAAGTGCATACATTACAGCAAATGTTTCTCATTACGAGTTACCAAAATCTTGCACAGCCTGGAAAACATTTGGTCTAGCTGGAAGGTGTGTGTAAGAATGCAATAGGATTGTCATCCCCAAAAAGCCCCCAGGATGAGGAAGACCTGTAGCACTTGCTATATGAATGGCACTTGCTGTGAATGGCAGCAGAAGCTGCCTTAAAAATACAGGCAGGTCAGAAAGACATTCCAGCACCCACGAAGGAAAAGAGCAACATTCAGAGAAAGGATGGCCTCAGCGCTAGATGGCTTTGGAGGCAGACAGTTGCCAGCTCCCTCAGCCCAGCTAAAATCACAAATTGGTTTAGAAACATCCTTACTCTTAAATACAACTCACAATTACATTTTACTGCTATACTTCTCTTTTTATGACTCCATTTCTAAGTTAATGTTAAGAAAGTTTAAACCCATGCTTCTTGTTTTCCTTCTTACTTTGTCTGATATTAAGAGTGATCGCAAGCAATTCTGGGGAGCAGAATACTGGTTTTGCTCTGGAAATAAACTATCCAAACAAAGCTGTTGCAAAAAATGCCTCTGAGTATCAGCAATTCAGAAAAAATTTGGGGGTTTCCTACTCAAGCTGCATGCATCAGACCACAGACTGACGGTATAAACAGCCATTTTCTATAAAAAAAGGAAAGATGGAAAAAAAAGAAAGGAAGTCCTCACTAGCAAGTAGCAGGCAGCGAAGGGAACAATGACAGTTCTCATAATCTCAGATTACCTTAGCTAACCATTTCTGTAGCAACGAAAGAATCCCTGAATGACTGACTTTATTTCAAGAGTGAAATGAAGTCCTACTTTACTGACAGAAAAGAAACAGCCCTTGGGCTGCACTGAGTAGCCCATACAATGTAATTTTTAAATCATCATGAGGTGGCAGAAGACAGTTATAAAATGGATCTTGAGCTTGTCATTGCCCCTCAAAGGAGAGAGTGTAAAGAGAAAAGAAAGAAGGCTAGAATAAAGTAACAACTTTATACGAAATTAGAATCTTTTTTACTCATTAATTCTTATTACTTCTCTTGGATGCAGTTATTTCTAATTCACATCAGTTTCATTTCATTTCAGTTTGAAAGAAGAGAGTCAGATTATTTTAATTTATAGCTAGCTTGTTTTCACCTCTCTATTAGCTGTTACAGGTGACTGAGAGCATTCTGAACAGAGGCATGGAGTTTAGTGGAGGCTGACTTAACCTGCTTCTCCACTACACACTGAATTTTGGGCTGCTAGTGCTCACAAATGAGGATGGGTTAGTTTAGAAAAAAAGAGAGAAAGACAGAAAACATCAAGTAAGAGGTATGGTTGTTCAGAGAGTTCCATTTGTGCTTCGTTCCAAACAGAACTAAGGCTGGGCAAATAAAAAAACTTTTATTAAACAAATGAATGTCAATTTTTTATATTTTGTGAAATGTACAGCTGTATTACCACTGCTAATTGAGTAATAAACATCCTGGGAGGATTAGGTGTTTTCATAAACAGTGCTTGCAGGAACCTTTTCCAGAATAATATGTAAGGCAGTAAATCCTCACACTCTGGGAGTCAACGTCCAGGGAGAAAATCCAAGAGAAATATAGCTCACACATGCAAAAACCATGAGCAGATGCACTGGGCAGGTAACATCATCCTCTGAAACCTCCTGCCAATTTCACAGTCCCAATTACTGTCTGCTGAACCTGTCGATCAAATTGAGACCAAGCCCTGCAAGGCAGGTGCCTCCCACTCTCTGAGGTAAAAATTTCATCCTCTTTGCAAATTGCTGGAAACGGGAAGGGTTTCAAAGGGGGCAGGGACCTTACAGGGTCCTTTGCATTTGTGGTACTCAGAAAAGCAATTCCATTTGAGTGAGTTTACATCAGTGGATAAGGTTTGCATTCAGCTGATGTCACACTAAACAAAAGGTGGAAGCTCTGAAGAGCAGCGGGGAGTTGTGGAAATTGAGATACCTACATAAGAAAGGAGAAAGACAGTGTGGTGTGATGTAATGGCAAGAGAAGGGAGAAAAAAACCACAAAAACAAAAGATGCAAGCCGAGACAGAAAAGGTTAAGTCAGAACCCTGGCAGTCTAACAACATTACTGCCAATTCTTTGGGGGGAGACAGCTGCCACTGGCAGCACATACACGCTCCACAGCGGAGCGGCTCCAGAAAGCACAGCGGAGGTCAGTCAGAAGTGCTCCACATCTCAGAAAGCCTTTTTTAATTCAGAACATAAAAAAATGATCTAGAGTTTAACATGAATGCTTTTTCTTTGATTTGTTTTCTAGGTCTGCAGAGCACATGTGAGCTCATCTTTTGCACAGAAGCCTTGAACAGCACAGCAAGCATCTCAGCCTCAGTGAGAAGACCATGCAGGTGTGCCACTCAAGGTGTTTTAATAGGAAACACTGCACTCCTGGGCAGGGAAATAATTAGGTTCACTTGACTTTCTTTTTTAAAAGAAAATAAAATCCTCAGAAGCTTAAGATTTTACCCAGGTATAGAAGGAGCAATGAATAAACCATTCTCATGGCATGCTAATGTAGGGTGTGAGATGTCAGCATAAGAGGTTAAAGCCAAAGATCATTTTAATGAAAACCCTTGACAACTAGTAAAAAATCTTTCACTGGTTCAAGAAGGACTTCAAAGTGGCAGGACTGTCACAGAAGGAATAGCAGTCCCAGAAATAAGTTATTAGGTGAATACACCCAGGGAAAAAAAAGGATATTCTGCTGAAGCAAATACTGTATCCCATGGAAAGCTTTGGATACGTATCTCCATTTGGCACTACAGAATGTAATACCATGCAGAGAAACTTCAATAAAACTTTGCAAGGGCATTGAAAAGCCTTGCCATATTAAGAAATTGCCTCGTTCATAATAAAAAGCTCTGACTGACATAATTTTTTACTCTTGCAGCAGTGGCTGAAGATGTTAGAATCCCCAGCTGTCCTCCTCACCGACCAGCCAGTGGTTATAGGCCCTCCAGCAAGGGCAACGAAGATGTCAGCGTGTCTGTTTCTCCCCAGCTCCATTTCAGGAACAAGTGCACAGTGGAGCCCGCTCATCTAAAGGGGTTGTCACTGCAGCACAGGCTGTGACCCGCAGCAGCTCAAGCACAGGCCTATGTCCCAATCTGCTAGCTCCGCCAGGAGGCAGTTTACAGAGGTGACCCGAGACATGTGAATGATGACCTACTAAATGGCAAAATTCAGTAAGGAAAGTCTTTGAGCCCCAAATGCTGAAACTTTGTTATCTCTCCAATTCTCTCACTGAAGTTGGCCACTTGCATCATTGTTACCTGTGCCAATTTGAATCCCAGCTACCTCTGAAGACAGATGGTGTATAAACTCATAACGACCATGTTAATATGGGGTTATCTCACCTGAGATAATATTCCCTGCTTCCCAGTAAGCAATGTGACAAGTTAATATTGGATAATGTTTTCCAATTATTAACTAATGTGTCTAAACTGAGTTAATTTAGACCTAGTTTGGACATTGCTTCACTGTTGTCCAGACCCACCTGTCTTCCCTTGACAGAGAAAGCCCCAAACCACCTACTGTTCTCTGTGGATTAGAACACCTTAGACATGTTAACAAGATACACAAAGTACAGACATGAAATGCAGATGAGAAAGATTCTCTTAAGTTAGAACACATAATTTTGCATGTCAGAATGGGCTATTGGTGAGGTAAGTCTTACTCAAATCATTTGGCTATTCAACAACCTTTAAAAAAATGGCTGACTTAGGGTATCCTGATGTAATGATAACTTGATTACTTATATCCTGCTTCTGTATGTATTTGCTTCTTGCTTCATGGCCACACTAAAAGCATCTTTAGTTGCCATCCCAAACTACTGGTGATTTAGCTATGCATTATTAAACAATAATTAGGTACTAACCTACAATTAGCTGTGCATCTGTGATGAAAAAAAACCAATCCTCAGATGCAGTTTGTAAGGTGCTTCAGAAAGAAATTTTTTTAATGCCTGTTTTCATTCCTGTTAGCGCACATACACAGTGCTCCAGCAGGTGCCATATGCTCGATCCCAGAGACTGAAGCCCTTAGTCAGGTGGATTTGAAATCCACCCATTTCCCTTGCTGCAGAACAAAGAATCACAGCTCTACCCAGCGAGATTTGGCTGAAGGGTTTGCTTTAGCCAACTCCCTGTACCTGGCACTATGTCAAAGGCATCGACTGAATTCTGACTTTCCCCAGATTACAAACAACTAGGAAAGCAAATTCTGTATCTAGAAACAGGAATTGGGGAACTTCTGCATTCAGCCTGGTGCCAAAGAAGGTCAATCAAGTTAAATTTGGCTTCCTGATGCTGGCACATGGGTTACAGCCCAAATTTCACTGCTCTGTGTAAGTGTAAATCATGCTAAATGCATTAAAATAGAGCAGAAATGGCACCTGGAACAACATGATCCAGTTAAATGGACAATCATTACAAGCAGTGATTAGAAAAAAATACAGTACCCATACCAGAGTTATAGGACAGTCCACTTTTAATATGGACAACTTCTAGTAAAAATGCTTATGAGCACACTCCCCTTCAGTGATGAGAATTTCCTGTAATAGCATTGCTTTGTGTTTTCAAAAGGAGCAGCCATTTTCATAAACAGAGACTCCCTTCCCTACACTCTATAGCTTTTAGAACTGGCCACCAGATTTTCTTACATGAAGGTTTTCAATAAAAAAAAATAAAAATTGCTTTATGAACAATGACTATGGCCAATCATGGCCACTGATATCTTTGACATTTTTAAAACTAGAATAAAAATAATGGTAAAAACCATAATTGTAAACTGCACATCTCAAAAAGAAGTCAGAAAATTTTATTTTCCAGACCCCACACTTTCATGCAAGTAAAACTGAAAAATTAATCTATGAACGATCAAAAAAAAAAAGAAATAAAGCAAGTTTTAATTCAGTTTTACTTTTGCAAAATGAAAACCAGCCCTCACCTTTTTCAGGAAGTACTGAATTTTTTTTTTTTTTCCCTTAAAAGGTCTGCCTGGAGAGAAAAATGGAACAGAAATGACAGAGGTACAAACCAATATTATTTTCCTTTTAAATCTTTCCTTTCTGTGGATGAATTTGCATAAGACTGACAAATAACGCCCTGATTTGCAACATGATGAAGTTATGATTCAGCCTTAACCTAAACCTCCATATAGTTCTGGAGTAAAAGATACCAGTCATATAAATAAAATATACTGATAGAAGCAAAGGATTTCTGGCTCAGACATGTAATTAACCAGTGTTTTTCTGATTTCTAGGTAAAGTACATAGGTGTTTTGAGTTAATAATTCACTATTTGTCCCCACATCCTTCATCTGAATTTATGGACCATTGCAGGTGGATGGGCTCCTGAGCTGAAATGCTCTCAGAAGCCAAGGCGATACACGTGACGAGCACTGCAAATGCAACTCGCCAGATGGAGCTTAGCTGTACCAGTAGATAATAGCAATCACTCCTCTTGTCTTCTCCGTAATGTCCTATTGGAAGAAATGGGGTATGACACTGTCTAACCACTGTCGCCTTTCATCACCACCATAGAAGTGGCCTCTCATCTTTAGAAGGACAAAAAAGCAAGAAAAAAACAACTATCAACAGAAAAAAAAAAAAGTATTAAAAAAAAATCCCCAAATCCTCCTGATTTTCAACTACTGTTACCATTAAATCAGGTTTGAAGAGAAGAAAAACAGTAAGTAAATTCAAAATGACCAAACCTGACAGAGGCAGAGGGACAGTGAGCCTGTGCCATTACTTCTCTCTGCCTCTAGAACGATCCTTGGTATTTACATCCTCTGCCCTGTTGAATCTGCAGCTCTCTCAGGGAAGTTGACATTGCCCCCCTTTCAGCCTGTTTCTCCCCTCCCAGCGAAAGCCCTGATGCCATTTAACTTCCTAATTCTCTGGCTGCCTTTTATGCCTAGTATCCACCACTACAATAGTAAGATTAGGGTATCAATCCTTGCCAAGAGTTGCAGCAGAAAAGCTCCCCAAGCCCCACCTAGGAAAATCCAGCCTTGTGGAAGTGAGAGGGCAGTTCAGACTCAGAAGCTGACGCAGGGACCTAGCTGGAACTGTGCAACAAACCATCATAAAAAGAGCAAGGCACAAACTGCAGAGCTGCAACTCACTCTGATTGCTACAGCATTTCCTAAGGCCAAAGCTAACACTGCAGATCCTGGACCTTAGCAACCCACAGCCAGGCTCTTACCCTCCTTTCTAGCTGACTTCCTCCCTCCCTTCCCTCCAGGAATTGCGTGGAGCAGACACTAACAGCATTCCCATGGCTTCTGTTAAGAAAGAACAAAACAAACAACTCACAAGCATCAGACATTAGCTGAGAGGCAGCCAGAGAGACACCAAGCCTTTTCACAGCAGATTGCAAGCAGCTCTTCCTTCTTGCCAGGGCAACAAATGCTACAGCCAAGCAAGCAGAAATTTCTCTGCTGTGCTTGAATCCATAAACAGAAGGACAACGTGTAATCAGCCATCTGAGCACCAAAGAATTACTCAACTTCAGGCAAGCGACAATATCTCACAATTAGTCGGACGTGGGGGTGGAAGAAGTCCTCTGCAGGAGAAGCTCCCACTGCAGTGGTTCACTTTTGGAGTAAACTACCAAACTCTCCTCCTTCTTCCTCCCACCTCTCTACCCTTCCCACCCCAGCACTCCTACTTCTGCTGAGCAGCTGGAAATCCTACCTGATGGCTGATCCCCAGCACCTGCACACAGCTCAGTTACAGAGAGGGGCCAGCTGTCCTCTTGGCTGTGGAGGAAGCCCACAAGCTCTGCTGCATACATCCTCCTGTGGTGCTCTTAAAGCTGAATTCCTTCAGGAACTCCAGAGGAGCAGGCTGTATAATCTGACCTGCCTAGCATATCTATATTTCTAAATTTCTTTCCCATTTCAAGACGAGACAAGCAGGTGACAGCAGCAGTCACCTGAACAACCCTTGCTCAGAAGCTTAAGAAAAACTTCATTACCCAAATCTGAAGAGTAAATGGCAATGCATTAGGCAGAGAGAGGACAGTTTAAGTAGTATTTGTAAACTGGAGGACATATATGGGATTAATGTGAGTGGAAGAGTTGCATGTATCAGGTGCACAAAATCAGTTTTAGTTTGCTTTTCTGTGAATATCTCTAATGAGGTTATGTCTATAACACTGAAACAAACCTGGGCACTGGAGACCCACATGCTAATATAAGTGTTAATACAAACACACAGCATTGCTCTAGCGGAGAGTAACAGGATTAACTGCTGCCTAAATGTAATCAATTGGGAGCTAAGGTAATTATGCTTAAGATTTGGACCCTAAATATATTTACAAGTCTTGAGTCTACTCTGCGAAGGAAGAGGACATTATGCCTATATACCCACAGAAAAGAGAAATAAAACAGAGGTTCCAGGGAACAGTAATCCTACCAAAAAAAATGCTTCTGTAGCATAGGTATTGTCACTCCTCTTTCTATCTCATTTCCTTTTTGACGTCCATCACCATCTCACCATGACAAATATTTAGGAAAATGAGTATTCACACCTGTTAAAACAGCCAGAATGCTGAAATACAGAAAAAGGCAACATGAGCCCTTAATCCCAAACAAGTTTATTTCTTTATTACAAGTATTCCTTGCTGTAGTCTTAGTCTCAACGAGAAAACAAAATAAGGTATGACCTCTTAATTACCACACCTTTATGATTTTTTTTGTAAGATCCTGAAGAAACAAGACAATTGGAATCCATTCCTTCTCATTCATAAGACAGGCCTCCTACTTAAACCTAGGTCATACACATTCAAAGCATCCATTTCTGTTTTTACCACAGCACAGAGTAAGTTTTCTGTGCTGTATACATCTGTTGGATCAAACTGGAACTACAGACTCATAGTACCACTATGAAAGTCCTATGACAACGACCAGGCAGGAGGGAAAGGGACACCTGAGGGAATTCATGAAGTGTTACCCATAGTAGCAGAATAGCACCTGTAAACTCGGCTGTGCGACAGAACAAGGACCGCTGTATCCTCGTTTTACTACACAGGGAAAGGAAAGAATCATTTGGAGAGGAGGTTTCTTGACAGATGCTGAGTGAATTGAGTTGGGCTTAGAAAACCGTAGGTTCAGGAGGACCTATATTCAGCCTGCCACAGCCTCTTGGTTTCCTACCTAAAATGCCACAACCCTGAGGCAGTTCAGCAGCTCGGCTCCTTCTGGAAAATGCCTGTGTTCCACTTGCTGTGGCCTGCCCCATTCATCTTCTTGCCATCAAATCTGCTCTCACCTCTCGCTTCCTGCTGTGTCAGTGCATTAAGTTCTTCTAACAGGAGGAAAATATATTAAAGGGATAATAATAACACTGATAACGATAGTCTAAGAAATACATATTTCTTTCTTCATATTTCCCCTCGTTCGATTAGTCTCCCAGCAAGAGCAGCATTAATCACTGGGGCAACAGATAAAAGATAAAGACCAATTTGAATTTTGCTGTGTGCTGCTGAGTGTGTATGTGTGTGCTCAGGCAGCAGGGAGGGAGGCAGCAGGATAATCTGTCATTTTGTATATTTATGCTGCTGGAGTCAGTCAGGACCGGTTCTCCATTGTTACCACAGATTAAAATCATTCATGGCCTTATACTTTCATTGGAGGTCATCTTTCAGGAAACAAAAAGGACACGATGACCAAGTTAAATTCAAGCTATTTGTGCAAATGTCTGTATGGCTTGGGCACTGAGGCTATTGCTTGGATGTTAGAAGAGGACTACATACAGCAGGTTTTTTCTCCTTACCTGACCTGACTCTTTTTACACTAAAAATAGATTTTCCTGCTCTGAAACAGTTACTGGAAAGGATCTGATGCAAGTGACACAAGAGGCAGTTTTTAGATTATCTTAGTATAAGAGTGCACATGATCTTAGTACAAGCCTGTAAGAGTCAACTCAGCCTGATTTTGCACTGCTGTGGAAGAAGCCACAGGTCCTCAGATCTCACTGGAGCAGTTTTACTGAACTGAATCCCTGCCAGCTTGGCAAAAAAAAAAAAAAAAAAAAAAAAAAAAAGACTTCCCTTTATCCCTGGGGAAGATGGAATGTGGAACAAAGCAGGGATTAAAAAGTAGAAGAGCAGTTACTAAATCATATGGGTAAAAGTTTTTCTCTTCTCCAAATCTTTTTCTATCCAAAATAGAGTTGCTAGATGTATCACATCCTCTAGATCCTAGTTCCTAGGCTGCACCTCAGTATTCATTCTTTCTCTACCCACTTTCATACATTTATCCATTAGAGCATTCCCAATGTTTCCTACTCTCTGGTTCACTCCTCCTAATAAAATAATGGTATTCCCTGGAAGTGTCCTTACCCCCAAATCCATTTCCTTAACACACCCAATCCGAGACTCAACAAAATAGGCAACACAGCACCAGTGGAAAACTCTCCAAGCAATTATTAGGGAAGATGGTCATGAGTCATTATAAGGTTGAAAATCCAACAGACCAAATTTTCTCCAAAACCACAATATAAGAAAGAAGAACGGGAGCATTTGCATCCCATGCAATACCAAGAGAACTGATATCAAATTCCTCACCCCTTTGGCTTTAATTTTCTGTTGAAATTTTGTGGAAACAAATTCTTATCTTTCAGAATATAATAGAAGGAATTTTGCAATCAAAATTAACAACATTCCACCTACTCATATGCCATCTATAGGAAGAGAGAAAGGATTGGTGGTTGTATAACCTGGCTTGCTAAGCACTACTTTTAAGACCTGTACCGTGACAGACATATCTTGCAAATCAGTGACAACTCATCCCACAGATGAAAAAGAAACTAGCACAAAACCTTCTGTTTCTCCTAGTTAATAACATCATCATTGCACAGAAAAGCCAAGGCATTAAATTAGATGGTTTCAGAAAGCACGTCTGTCACAACAACATGGATGTGTTTTTAATTTCTTTACATTCATTCAAATATGAGCTAGGGAAGATAAGAGGTATGTTCCCACCTCTCAGCCAGTCTTGTAAAAAAATCCAAACAAGTAAAATGGAACTCTATGCTCTGGAAGTATTCTGGCAGCATCTGCAGCTTCTAGGCATTTCCCTGTAGTATATAAATAGCAAACAGAGTAGATATGCTATAACAAAATGCAAGCCAATCCTCCAACTATATTTGAGCTATAACCATTGATTCTACTCCATTTATTCCTAAGCAGTTGCTTTTGCAGTATTTGATCTCTTAATCATATAATGTTGCTGCACAACTGTCCTAGAACAACACACTTGTCCTATTGTTTCATTTGGCTTGTGATCAAATGTAAGATCAACTATAGTAGCATTAGTTCCTGAGTACTGTATCAATCAGATTTTGAAAATAATCTTCCATGTGACTTTCAAGAATTCTTTTTGGCGGGGCAAATGACATGTCTAAATACACAAATGGATACTGTGCCCTGAAAAAAACCCTACATACTGATATTATTAAGGGTACTTTCCGAGAAATACATGTCTTCCTGTCTGAAGGAGGTCGGTATCAGTTTACTGCAGCTGCTATTACAGCTTCTTATAATTTTATTACAGAAAAGGGCCTGCTTTTTGGTCACCTAAAACCAAGCAAATTTTTTAATAAGTTCTTTATCAAGATAAAAATATAATCAGAGAATCTAAGAAAGTGCTGAAATTCCAGAAAAGTGCTACACCGCCCCCCCCTTCACATGCTAGGCCAAATCTTAATTTCCAAAATTTACAGTAGAACAGAACTGGGTCCATGTGTTAAAAACAAAACAGCTCAGATTTTGCTGCAAGTCACAAAAGATTGTTCAGATCTGCAGATTAAAGGCAATGTAACTCAACCCTTGTAGAAACGAATCAGCTAACTTGGACTTTCTGCAAACTGTGAGACTGAAGAAATAAAAAACAATGTGGATCCCAGCAGAACTTAGAGGAGTGATTGAAGCAATGACTTGCCAGCACTACTATATAAAAACAGGTTATCCAAAGAATGAATGTAAGCTATATTTTCAGAAATCATGCTATTCGACAATTTGTGGCACTCCAATTTGCCACATATTCAATCAAATTCCTCCCCTGGAGTGACGAAAGAGTAGTCTCCATTTGGAGGCGACAATGATTACTAAGTTAAACTTTCAAGTATCACTGGTGGTAATGTCAACAAATAACAGTATATACCAGCATATGTATGCGCTGTTTTACAAATACAATGTTCTTTATTACTGTAATTGTGCTTAGCAGAAATACAAGGCTGGGTTTATTTCCACTATCAGTACTTGTCATCACTTGGGAATGGAGGCTGGAAAAGTAATACTACAGTAAAATCCCATTCTCTTTTTGGATGGGTACTGAACTCCAAGTTCACTATGGCACTTCCAGAAGTGCAACACACCTGTCTTCTGCAGAAAGTGAATGAAATAATGAAAATACAGGATTATAGCTTAGATTCTATGAGCTTTGTTAAGTAATCTGAGTATCCTGAACACTACATCAATAAATATAATTTAAACACACCACACCACTCCCCCATCTAATATTCAGTTAAAACTTTTTATACCTGTCTATATTATATCATACACATATTTCTGGTTAGTTGGCTACTGCATCACACACCAAGGATTCTGTATTTCACTGTGCATTAGATCTATTTCTGTACTGCCTACTTGTGAAGTATTTGGAGGTCATTTGGTATTATTGAATTTATCACTCTGGAACCTACATGAACAGTAGTTTGCATGAAATTTTTCTATACCACATTTGAATTCTTCCTTCCAAACTCTGCTTTCTTTCTCTGCCAAACCGCATTACCATCTAATCATCACAGAAGAGATGTGACTGTTAATTAAGTAAATGCCATTTTGTGAATGTCACTGCAGCAATGCAACTTTACCATCTCACTCAACAGAACTGTAGTGCAGGAGAAAGGATTCTACTCCAAAAGATGGCACAGGTTGGGGGCTTTGATCTCTTTAAGAAAATATAGTTGAGGAAGAAGTAAAAAAGGAGGGATGAGAACCAGACTGTGTAATTCTCAGTGGTACCATTGGGCCAACAAAGTCAGCCTTTAAAGCAGAAACTCATCAAAAGCTCTTTTTTCATTAGTGCTTTGCAGTCTTGGGATGAAAATGTCACTAGTGACTTATAAGAAGCAAAAACTAAATTAAAGGCCAATTTCTTTCCCCCCCAAATTATTATCTATGAGTCTAAAAGAAAGTACCTAGGCAAGACCAAGGGTGAGACAATTTTATTTGTCTTAGCTGACAGTGAAAGTCTAATTAGACTGACAAATCTTCTGTGCTATCTTCCTTTGTGATATACACTGTAAGAAAGGATTTAGCCTGGAGCTGCATGTTATGGAAAGACATTAATCAAGATTATTGGACCCTCAATAGAAAACACAGTTAGAAGGCTGGAAAGCTTAATGGTTAAAATAAAAGGTCGAGAACCTTATTCTGAGCCATGCCGATGGGCTGGACTCTCCATATGGATAATGGACAGATCCCCCCTTCCATTCTTTAGAGAGAACATTCTGTGTATTATATATCATACACTGTCATTCTATGGCTCTAAGATTATAGCTGAAAATATCCACAAGTAATTTATTCTTGTGACCTCCAAGCTACAGTTTGAATAGTTTGGCAAGTGTCATTCTCCTCAACTCAAGAAGTTGAGGTACACACTGGATATGTAACAGGGCACACAGTTTCTGGTTCTTCATGGAGAACATAACAGGAAGTCCACCCATCCTCCCAGAAGGGTTCTGATCTTTTTTTCACATAAAACTGTCTGTGGACCCAGCATCCACGTCATAGGGCAAGCACATTAGGGGCCTGCCTGAGGTCAGTGGGACCTAGAGCCTTCAGAAACTTATCTGGAGCAGTTCTCCTTGAGAACCCAAGCACCAGCTGGAATTGTATCTCGGATTTGCTTAACTGAATGTGTTTTGAATGGAAGACTGGTGTATCAACATGCATGCTTTCTAGGCAAGCTTTACTTGGCAATTAACTTCAAAGATATCTACACAAATCGTTTGAAAACTGAGTGACACAGCTGTGAACTGGACAGAACAGGCCACAAGAGAGCACATGGAGAGTCCCCTAAAAAGCTTTGAAGAGTGACTCACTAAATAAATTCTGAACTTATAAGCAGCTGACACAGAAGCTGAAGCCAAGAGAGAGTCACTTTAACTCGTTTTCACACAAGTTTCTCAAACCCAGAAAATCCTGAACTACTTCACTAATAACTGAAGCTGTGCTTTGAATGAGGAAATAGGGACATGTGGGATTCCAGGACCTTTAACACTTGCTAATGAAGTAACCCTGCAAGAAGCATGGCAGCCCTTCAAGAATAGGACGTGGCACAGTAGCGTGACTGTCATCTAATAGCAGCCTGCAGAGCATGTTACTGCACCACACGCAAAAGCTAACGGCTTATCTTGGAGGCCTTCACAGGGTAACATGGCAAAGCAGAAAGTCCTAGAGAGGACATTATTATCTCAGGAGAGTCTGGTGTGTCAGGACCCTGAGACTGGCAGTAGGAATTTAGCACAACACATATCACTTCTGAACAGATCGTACTTAAATCCAGAGCAAAACGAGGTGTGAAAGTCAAATCAGCGTTTCTACTCTGGGCAGCAGAGGACAAGCACCGCTTGCAACTCGCTGAAAATAAAAAAAACCGAATTGAACCTCCTTTTTCTCCCTTATTTTCAGTTAACTGAAAAAGACCAACTCCTGTTATCTTCCTTCAAGGCCTCTCTGAAGGATATTTGAATAACAGAAATGTTTCTATCATTATAGCAAACAATCATACTTTTCAACTGTTTCTTGCTCAAATCCAGTCCTCCACTGATCCAAGTTTCACTGCCTTGCAGAAATGTTGTTATAAATTTTGAAACAAAATGAAGTTACAGACATTTAAAATGCTAATATCATTGCCACCGGGTATTTCCAGTAATATTCTTCTCTCAATTCCCTTTGTCTTGGTTTTTTGTCCAAGACTATATCCCGGGATTGGCATCTTCACAAATTGCAAAGCATGTCATTGGTCTGTGCATATACTGTGTATTTATAAAGCACTTCATTTTCCCAGCTGTTTTAGTCTAGCTGTGCTCTGAAATACTTCTAGCAGTACTCAGACTACTGAACTGCAGGAGGTATCTTGGTGTACGTTAACAAACAGAAGAAATCTTTCCGGTTATCATGCTCTTCTTAAATTCCTTAACAAGGGATGTGTAAATTTAAATCCTACTGAAATTCCCCTGGATTTCATATCACTTTGGGATTACAGATGATATTCTGCAAAAGCTTCATAAGCATTTCAAAAAGGAGAAGTTTTAGTTACTTATGATATTGAGGAATATAAATAGCACTGATACTTCTAATACAGTAACAATAAAAATTATTAATCCCGATTCTTGCTATTTTGCATTAGATGGTTTACTTTTACTTCTGTCATGCTTGGAATTTCTACAATGGGTCAGAACTCTTCTGTGCTAAATAGTGTACATGTGCAGAATAAAAACTACGTTTTGAACCCAAGAAGCCTGCAATCTAAGCATAAAACAAGATAGCACGTAAGGACACAGAAAAATGGATAATAAAACAAAAAAATTGACAATATTCATGGGCTTGATAAACAGCTGCCTTAGACCATCATCAGCCTAACCTCTGACAGCATTTTGGCATGCATCATGATGAAAGGAGGGCTTCAACAGGATTGGAGAACATAATATGTAGTTGCCTTGTGCATGGTACCAGGAAGCAGAAAGATTCTTATGATCAAATTTAAGAAGGAAAAAGCAAAAAAATGCTTGAATTGTGCTGATCAGAATGGGGGCAGCAGAGGCGAAACTGTGAAGGGCCTTGAAAGTGAAGAAAAATTGTTTATTTCGGAGCAGAAATGAGAAGAGAGAGCTAGACCAAGGTAATAACTAACTGTATTTGTACCACTCATAGCCTTAGGTAGCTATATTTTACGTTCCCCAAAAACCAAACTTGTTCTATTACATTTTTCCACCACTTAGATCTAAAATTGTAAGCAAGCTTGACAATAGTGATGTCGAACACAGGCAAGATAAAATAATCATTAGGCATCTGAAAACTGCAGTTGGAGATACTGACCAAACAGAAAAAGACAATTTCTTCTCACTTTCACTGCACAAATAATGCAACACAAGCTGACAGAATCAAATTCTGCCAAGAGTAAGGAAGAAGGACAAGTCATCTGTGCTGCGACAGCAATAAAATAGCCTGATATTGAAATGTAGAAAGTTGTAATGGAGGTACATATTGACCTTTATCTTTCTTCCACTGGGTAGCATGAAGTGTCAAAGAGTTATTGCTTTAATATCAGCTGAGATGAGCCCATTTGTTGTGGTGCATGTGCATCCAGGAAATCACTGCTCTAACCATGTTTTTAGAAGCACTTTGACACTTTATTAAATCTTCTTGATGCTCTTTCAGCACATAGTGGTCTCTACAGGCTGAGTGAACTGCCATGTAGGTCAGGCAGGAAGCTTTCTGGAAGAGTTCCTCTTCAGGAAAGCCAGGGTCATTTCCAGCTTGATCCAGCCCACAGAGGTTCAGGATGATTCTCTGTTACACTCCTATAGCTAAACACAGTTCTTTACTCCTATCGCTAAATACAATATTTATAAATTATAGAAAATCTCCAATAAACTAACAAGAGCAGGATTAGGACCACAGACGTTATTCTTCTGGAGATGTAATCATAGAAAGATATTCTCTAAAATTAGAGCTAGCCACTGAGAAGAAGGAACAATCAATTTTTCAAAGTTTATGGCAAACAGTGACCAACCCTGGGGTAATTTCCCCTCATTTAGCTGAGACTTTATAAATTACCTATTTATAGGTATATTTATATTATTTATAGGTAATTTATATATTACCTATATATAGGTGAGGGTTATAATTTAACTAATCCCAGTCTCACTGTCAACTGGATTTACAGAGTACCAAAGGACGTAATATTAAACCTTGGCTTGAAATTACTTAGTCTAATAATAAATTCCACTGCAGCCAGAGGTACCTAACAGAATCACAGAATGGCTGTAGTTGGAAGGGATCTCTGGAGGTCATCTGATCCAACTCCCCTGCTCAAGCAGGGTCACCCAGAGCCAGTTACCCAGGACCATGTGCAGATGGCTGTTGAATATTTACAAGTATGGACACTCCACAACAGTCTGGGCGACCTGTGCCAGTGCTCTGTCACCCTCACTGTAAAAAAGTGTTTTGTGATATTTAGATGTAAACTTCTGTGTTTCAATTTGTGTTCACTGCCATTGGTCCTGTCACTGGGCACCACAGTCATCTTTACACTCTCTCTTCAAGTATTTCTACACATTGATAAAATCCTCTGGAACCTTCTCTCCTCCAGGCTGAAGAGTCCCTGCTCTCTCAGCCTCTTCTCATAGGAGAAATGCTCCTGTCCATTACCCATCTTAGAGGCCCTTTGCTGGACTCTCTCCAGTAGCTCCATCTCTCTTTTGTACTGAAGAGCCCAAAACTGGACATAATACTCCAGGTGTGGCCTGACACAATTAAGAGGATGACTTTTGTGTTTTCTTATCCTAAGTGGACTATATAAAAAATTAAGAGAATGGTCATATATCCACAAATACAACCAATAACTGATTAAACTTTCTGAAGCAGTTAGAAATCAACCATGCAACCTGTTTTAACACAGAAGACCTTGATTGCATTAAGAACTTCTGTCCCAATCACCATAAATTGTTTCAGGGAACCAGATGGAATAATTTAATTTTTTTCTCCAAGAATACAACAATATACCTTTCTCCAGAGGTTTAATAGAGGCACATTCTGGTCAATAATCATTCACCAGTGACTCAGCCAGTGTATGGGGTGTCAATGAAAGTGTGTTAATTTCTACAGGATGAGGTTCTGATGTAAATAAAGATTTTAAAACAAAAGTTTCATCCTAGTTGATAACATGAAAGTACACCACTGAAACAAATAATTTTCAAAATCTGATCCACTGCTCAGACTGGTTATTTACATGATTCTTTTCTTTGCACAGACAAGGAGAGTCATTTTAAGGTGTTTATTTCTAATCACTACTGTATTCTGTCTGACACACAAGTGGTTCCTAAACCATTTCATTTTTAGGACTGAAAACACTACAGTTTGGCACAACTAAGCCAGAACTTCTGAAATACATTTTTTTTCTCGGAATGATTTTTACCAAATATGTTGGAACAGCTCTATTTTGTAATATCTATATTTTGCAAGAAAATTATGTTGATAGCATTCCTTTAAAATTTTCCACAAGAAGGCTATAAAAGGAAAATGAAAAACGGCTATACCTGGAAGTAATGCTCCATTGCTTTTCTCCCCATTATGAATTTCACTGTTGCGGCAGTACATACTGTCATAATAATAAATAACCGTACAACCACCCCCATTAAGCTTTGTAGCTCTCCTAGGAACACATTTCCCCACATACGAAACTGCAGAAAACAGTTTAAAACATGTTCTCATTCACATTGGGACAATCTTACTTACAGAAATAGGGTTGCACTAGAACAGGAACTAAACCTGTCCCTATTATCATGTACATATGATTCATCCAGCTGCTCATTCACCAACACAGGAGGACAACATTTGAGGTGATTTACAATATTAAAATAAGGATTTACATGGAGCATGATTCAGAGAATGTGGCTTCCATGAGCTTACCAGTGAGCAGCAAACCACAAGACTAATTAAGAACCCAAGGAAATGCAGAAGACTAATTGACTCACCTGGATGCTGGGCGGTGAACGATTTTTTCGGGTTGTAGTGGTGGCCATTGTCGTCGTTGTTTCCATGACTGTAGTAGACATTTCCGGTGGCATGGAGGTTGTGGGTGTTGTTCCCAGGATGGAAGGAACTTCCCCAACAAGCCGGACACTTCCATTGATTTTAATGTTGGGGTTGTTCTCTGCTGCCATGTTCAGCACTTTCAAGCCATTGTAATAGAGACCGGAGAGCTGGCCTTGGAAGAGACGCCCTCTGTCCTTCCCTCCTATGGCTATTTGCGCCTGGGTGTTGAAGATCGTTAACTGTCGTCCTAGTGAAGGGGGGGTGAATAACATTATTGCCAGACATTTCCTTCACTTTGCATCTTACATTGAGTCCTGGCCAGAAATGATGGACAAAAAAGAAGTAGATTCATTCTTGGTAGTGTTCATTATGACTGTAAAAATACAGTATGGAAACGTACTGACTAAAGCTCATTAATCAGAAAGATTAGCCTGAAAGCAAGAACAACTAAAACTGAATTTCATTCTTCAGCATCCACTCACACATCAAAACTCTGGAGGAGCTTTGTCTCAGTCAAAAATTTGAACCAATTCTTGAGTTGTACCCATTTTAAACTACAAATAAGCCTTCAATACGTGGCTATTTTTCAACTATCAATTTAGACTGCAGTACCTGTCAAGCTTTAGCCCATAAATAAACATTCTATTTTGACTGGTCAGAGGATGGAATTAACTCATAAAGCCACTTTTAACAATGCAAAGGTTTTTAGGTGTGGCTTGAGGACAGTAAAACATCAGAAAAAAATTGATGGTGATATAAGGATTGTGTAAGAAACTTAAGGCAGGATCAGTCATGATCTTTCCCCTGTAAATTTTGTGTTATGAAGGCTCACAAATCAAAAATCAAGAAACACCAGATGTAAACATTTGTGATGTCTCTGAAAGAGCAAAGTTTTGAAACAGGCAAGACAACATAGTGCTTCAGATGGTTAAGCCCCACAATGTGTTATATGTGACTCCCCTCTTACAGACACTGAAATTCAAATGTAGGCAGGTTACGTGGTTTACTCAAGGTTAAACCTTGAGTGTTAGGAGTGGTCTAATATCATATGTAATGAAAGATATATTTATTAAAATAAAATCTAGTAACAATTGCCAATTCACCTAGTTTTGCAGGACACTTAAATCACATTCATTCTGGACTGCTTATGTCCCAGGCTGTGCTATCTTAAGAAATAAATTGCTTCATGCAGTGCAAAGGCACTGCCTATAATTTTACTATTCCTCAGAAGATTAGGGGCATGCCACCTGGAATATGTTGAATTAACAGACAACCAGGCTGGTCAGAGCTCAAAAGGGTTATCAATGCAGCATCAAGTCAATCATCATTCAGATATCTACTGTGCTTTCCCACTTTCATGAAGTTTGCAACACATGTCCCCATCCCATTCCCGCTCCCCAGTTCTCACTCACCACTTCCTCTCTCTAGTCCACCCTGGTGAGAGGTGCAAAAATGTCACCATGTAGCAAAGCACAGCCTATAACCCACTGCTCATTCCTTCACAGCCAGTGGTTAGAGTAGATCAAAATACGAGGGGGAGCTCACCAATTTTGGTGGTCGTCGTGACGGGTCTCGAAGTCAAGTGGTGATGCGGTGATGCATCATCTTATGGTGACAGGATGGACCATGGGGAAGAGAATGGGGACAAGAGAAGAAATGTATCTGAAAGGAGTTCCTGTCCCCAAAGAGGGCCCTAGCTAACTAAACAAAAGTGTATGGAGAGGTATAACATATGGACATGTGGAGGTGGGATGCACATCCCTTGTGCTCCTCGCCCACAGATTTGTAAATGAAACACTAGGACTTGATTGGGGTGGAATAACTGCATTGATGAAGAAATGAGAAATAAAAATGGAGGGTATCCTTCCCCTGGAAAGTGTTGAAACACCTGATGAGATTTTCTGCATCTCAGGAGGTTTTAAACTTACCAGAGGCAATGTATGTCTATTAAAACATCAACAAACATGCACTGAAGCCACACATCCTCAGCATGTGAAAACAGAGCCTTTCCTCTTGTCTGTGAGGAAAACAGGATCCAATAACAAGATCTGTCAAAATAATCAGCCCTCTCAGGCCGGCTCCTGCCTGAGCTAGAGGAAGTGACACTGTACACTGTAGAAGGCCAAACTCTTACCATATACCATTTCATTTTCTTCTTGTTCCTGTTGTGCTTTGGATTTTTTAATGGATATGTTGTCAGTTCTTTACTATACCATTTTGCCTTCTCCTCACATGTTCTCTCTCTCCAGCACTATATTTTTTTCCCTACTATCCCTTCCTCTACAAAACCAGACACTTCATTTGCTACTGTTTCCTCCTTCTCACCTCCCTCAAAATAGAGTGCCAAAAGGTAGAGGTAAGATGAATAAAGAACAGAAAGTTATTTCACTAATCTTGAGATGTTATCCCTGAAAATGGAGGTAAGGTACTGACCATTCAAAGCCTTCCATTTCTATTTCTTTCTTCCCTTGAATCAATGCTATGTCTTTTTTCATCTTCTACCAAAGGGATCAGGGGTAGGCAATGATGAGGAAGGGGATTTTTTGCTGTTCCAGTGAGAACTCCCCAAGCCAGGAGAGAATAGGGGTTCCCTCACTTACTTGACAATTATGACTCTCCTCAGAATGTCCTCTATTCTAACCCACGTTCATAGCAAAGCTTTAGACTGTCTGTCATATCTCTTGCTTTGCTTTCAAGAATAAGGAGTTAATGTATTAAGGCTGAAAAAAAGATCATGTCTCCATTTCTGGGCCTTCCTCTGCATCTTCTGAAAGGAAGTGTACACCAAAGAGGTGGCCCCACTCCAGTAAAAAAAGAACTTTGTGTGGTTTTGGTTCCTCCTTGCTTGTTTAGTGGTCTTCCAGTCCAGGATTCATGCACTGCACCATATCCTTAACACTGGAGACAGCACTGGTACTAGAATTGTGTTTGCTAAAAGAACAATCACTTGTCAGTCACCTACAACCCGTCATTCCTCATTCTTCACTCTATCATGGTGTATATATACATGAATAAAGACAACAAGGAAATGCATATGGAATGAAAAAAAATTGTTGAGAGAATATACACTTAATTCTGCCACCACGGGTATCTTCTGATCATTCTTTTGATGATATGGTTCTGAAGCCCTTACTTCCCCTAAGTAAAATTTATTTGACCACTGAATTTTATTAAGGAACTGTTTACATTACTAAATTCTACTAGATGTATAAAGGCTGAAGAATTATAGTCCATTTGTACAAAGAAATCTTCCTACTTCTATTTTTGTGTCATATTGGAGAAAAATGATGAGCACATTTAAATTTCTGAAGTGTTTTGTAAGTACTCTGAATAGCTTAAGTTCTTGGGTTTTTGTTTGCTCTCTCATTGACTTCTTCATTTGGAAAACTGAATACCAATTAAAAATATCACAGGGAAATCTTAGTGAAGTGTAACTTTTCATAACACTAGGATTTGGAGGCTGACTTTGCAAATCCTAATTCACACTAATAGTTCTTGCTTCAAAAGTACAGTCACTCACATCAACAAGACTTTACAAGTAAGAGAGATTTGAAGAATTAAGGACTTCCAGGATCAGTCCTTTTGATGAGATGCTTCTGGGGCTTTATTAGCTTATCCAATTGCAGAATAGGTAACATTTGTGCCTTAGCAAATACCATGTATTCTGCTAAAATAATCTGCTGGTTTTATGACTATTTAAGTTGAACTATTTAGGACTAATACACCTTTTTTTTTTTTTTTACTCAAATACATAATCTTAGTTAAGTTAATAGTGTTTCATGTTTTGCTTATTACTCATAAAATTCAAGACTGTAAACCTGGGCTCCTCCTAAAAATCTTTTAAAGCAATTTGTAAAAATAAAATAACACCCAAAAGCAGGAATGAAAGCACTTCAGAAAGATGTTGTGTTATATTTGTTTTCCAAGAATGAACTATTTCATTATTATGAATAAGGTAACAGTGGTACCAAAGGAAGACCAAATCTACGGCATTCAAAATGTCAATTGAAAAGTGTTTCATCTTACCTCACTCAAGCCAAGAAGTCATACAGGCAAGACAGCTATTCTATATGCTGTCTCTTTGATGAATCTATCTATTCCTCCATATATCAGTTCATCTTGTTCCATTTTGATATCAAGCTACCCTTTCACTCATCATCTTTATAAAGTCTTCTGACAGAAGGTTTCCATCTTATATTAATTGTTGGATGGATGACCAGATAGATGAGCAAGTTGGTGAACAGCCAGGTAAATTATTCATTCTTATTATTTTTTAATTTGAGTGGTACCTAAATTGCTGAAAATGTCTATCTATCTTGTTTGGAATAAGAAAGAAAGCTATATGGTCTCAGGTGTTACATTGCACAATGTCATTCCCTAATACAAAGTGTAAAGACTAAACTTCCTTTCAACTTGAGTAAAAACATGCCTACCCTTCTAGCCTAAAAATGTCCAGTACTTTGAGAGTATCTAAATGCTCAACTGTTGCCTCTTTGCACCCTACTTTGCACGTGTGATTGTCTTTTAACAAACCATCAATATCGACAAAAGGTAGACTTCAGTTCAAAACTTCAGGATAGCTTACAAATGAAAGTGCCTTAGCATGCTTATAAGCTCAAACTTGGAGAAACAGTGACATAAAATAAAAAATTTGGTGGAAAATCAAAGAGGAAAAAAAACCAACCCAAAACAAAAGCACAAAAGAAAACAGAGGTGGTTTTCTCAAGCACATGGATTGCATCAAGAAATTAAACATGCATCTGTTTGAAAAAAATTGAGGCAATCATTGTCTTTAGTGTTAAAGGGACTTTAGCAATTCAAACTTACCAAAATTATCCTCTTTTTAGTGTTAAACGTTATTTATTTATTTTAGTTTGATCTTGTAAATTAACAGGGCAACCAACTGAAGCTCAATAAGCATTTTCTGTATACCTTTGTCTTAAAATTTATTTAGAAGTTAGCTGAATTAACTCTTCCATTAAACCCTGATGGTCAAAAAATATTTCTGTTTTAGTTACACAAATATTTTTGTCTTGCTTTCTAAGTACTCCAGCTTTAGTTACAAACATCACACCCTTGTAGACCAAACCTGAAAAGTGGGCAACACCGTCAGCTCTCATTGAATTCAACAAGAACTGAGTGTGCACAGCACTTTGCAGGATCAGACCCTTCACATAAAAATATTTTTACTGTAATTAGCCATATTCTTCACGACCTTAACTTAATTCATATTGGCTAAAGCAATTTGTTAATTCAGCTGAGGACAGAAGTTTGAAACAGAACATAAATTATATTTTTCCAATCCTACAAAACATTCGGTTTCCCTCTTGGAGCACAGAAAATGCAAGATCTGAGTTCAAAGGTCACCCCCTTTTATCAGCAGTACTTTCTTAAAAGGAAACAAGAGAAGATCATGTTCTGCTTTTTCTAGACTTCAAGGCATGGAGTTAGTTACAGTGATTATTATTATTTTTTTAATATCACATTTAGTATAGAGGGAGAAGATCTTCCTGACTTAAGCTCCACTGAATTATCCAGAGCCCAGTCCAAACCTTGCTGAAATCAGTAAGAGTTATTCCATTACCTTCAACAGGCTTTGGAATGGGCTTTACATCCAAGATCTCTTTTTTCCCCTCCAAATTCCTGATAAAAAAAACATTACTGTTTTGACATAAGTCCCATTTCAACTGAGTATACACAGAACTCTCACTCAAGCCAGCTGGACTTATGCACATTAACAAGTATTTGCTGAATTGAGGCCAATTATTCCAGGCATACCCACAAAATTAAGTAGCACTGCCTGAGATTGTTATGGAATAATCTGACCCATAACTTAGACAAATTTGAGTGTACTGTACTCCAGATGTAGCATTAAAGCGACAGAACAATCATCTTTCTCTGTCTCCCTCACTGTAGTTTATATGAAAATGTTAAAAAATGTTTTCTTTACAACATTTTTTAAAATTGTTTAATTATCTTAATACAATTAGAAAATACATAGCCATAGTGGCTAATCACACTAGTGAGAAAAAAGAAACTTATAGGAAGTGGTTTAACAATTAGGTTTGAAAATTTTTTAAGGAAACTTTGATAATAAAAATATAAATGGAGTTTAAAACCAAATCAAAATAGGAAAGGAAAATCATGCAGTGGTTAAATTGCCATAATACATGTTGTTGCTCTTCGCTCTTCTTCATGTTCTTTTTCTTTTTAGAAAACGTCTCCTGAATTTTTGCTTGTTTGTTTGTCATTGCTATGATAGCAAGCTTAGAATTTCGTCCCTTTAACTGCATTTTAATAGCAATGTATTATAGCATGATTTATCAACATATGGCAGGTGGAAGCTGACACAAATTATAATGAAAATTAAAACAGTCATTTATGCAGCAGGCGATTATCATTTAAGAAACATTTATTTGCAGGCTTTAAAAATGAGGGTTTAGAATCAAATGGGTTTAAAATGAAAGTTTTAATGACTGTTACCTTTTTCCTGCAGCCACTCCTCTACGGGCCGGTTATATTTGAAGGGGATTTTCTGTTTTACCATTTGGAACCGTTCACTATCAGTGTTGCCTTTAAAGTTTAAAAAACAGCTTAAAAACAATCTGAAAAGTCAATGAAATAGTTAAAACATCCTAGATCTTTTGGGTTTTTTATGATCTTATTTAGCTATAAATAAATAAGTGCATGTGTGTGTGTACATATATATATTTGAAAAGAGAGATTTTTATCTTTAGCAAGGTGGAGAATAGTTATACATCCTAATTGTCTGAGGTTCTGGAAGGTCAAAGAAGTTAAATCCTATGAAAAAGATATCTCTGATTCTCCTCAGAGTATTTGTTTATCCAAATTGGTTAGAAGACGTGTAATTTATCTGGGACATCAGACCTTGAATGAACTCTGTGCCGTGACTTAAACATTTTGATCAGACTCTAGATTTGATTCTGCAAGGACATGGCACAATATGTCTGTCACACAAACACATTTAGTAGTACTTGGATAAACCTTCTTGTAGTAAAAGACACATATTAGGACACACATTACCCAGTAAACAGAATAAAAGAAAGGAAGGAATTGTATTAAATCAATGCTGAAAGAATGTAATAAAAAAAAAATTAAAAAAAAAAAGAACTATGAGTGGGAAGATAGATAGAAAAAAAGGGAAGTAAAATTTAAAAAGAGGAAGAGCTGTAAATTACAGGCATGTGTCCAGTTACCAAAATCTTGGGCCTGTTGCCAGAAGAAAACAAAAGCTCAGAAATGAATTTAAATGAAAGAAGAAATAATTATCAAAGATGTAAATTCTGGCAAGTGCAGTTCCATTGTTCCATGTTGATGGATAATAGAATTAACCAGTAAAGTGTGTTTTGGAGGAAAGCTCTTATCACTCACACAGTACAGAGAGAAATAGGATTAACACAGTCTTTGTTCAAATTCCCTGGCTACTGAAAAATTGTACAGGTTGGATGGGCTGGGCCAACCTCTAGTAGAAAGAAGCAGCTCAGTTTGAGAGTTAGGAGTGAGAGTAAACAAGTGCCATCATTCTGCTTTTTGATTTTCTTTAGCTACAGTCTCTGTCTGACTCACCCTAGTTTTTGCTTCATCTATTGTTCTAATAAAATCTCTTCAGTCAGACAAGCATAAAAAGGGTGCATCTTTTACAAACTTAAATAGAATATTGTAGAAAACTAGACAGAGCCCCCAACTTACAGAAGTAATGCTACCATAAATAGAAGTTCACTTGATCAGGAGAGCTCCAATACATGTTTTGAATAAATGGCAAAAGTTGAGCAACTACTCTGTGCAATTTGCAGTACTGCTTTTAAAATTCCACATATAAATTACCTAATGTGGCTTCATATTTATTTGACTTTCTGAAACAGATGCTGGAATCTTTTTTCAGTGTAAAGACACATCAAGGAAAAACATATATATGACTAACAGCTGGCAAGATGTTCCACCCAGTCAACAGCAGACACTTTCATGCTGCAAGCAATATGACCAGTAAATCTCATGTGCTCCATAATCCTTACTGTGTAGCTGTTGCTCAGAAATGCTGACAGTCTGCATGAGGTCCCTGCTGACCACAGCCAACCTCTCCAGCATCAGCTCGTTCCTGTTGACTTTCTGGGACAGGTGAGAGGCTTTATAGTGACAGACTGGCTATAATCACATAAGGGTTCATATGTAACAAAGCATGGACCTAATCTAGAAGGGTATTTGTAAAAATCACCACTGTGTCTCTTTAAGTCCAGCTGTACAGAAAACAGCAATTTGGATCTGGGTTAATAACTCCAATTATAATGATGAACATTTAGGAGCCTTGCTGCTTATTTGGGGAAATAGGTCAAACAAAGCAAAAACATTTAAGAGCAGATTTATTGGCCTGATTCCTTATTACCTTCCTGGAAAGCCATCTACTTTTTTCCTTCCATGTAGCAGATCCATTGTGGAAAACTGCTACTTCCCATCATAGAAAGATCTAATTAAGCACTAGCTGACACACGCTAATATATAGGTTTCTGTGTCCCATCTCAGATGCTGCTACATACCGAGTACCATTGGTTACTCGGATAAAACAGAGAGAAAAGATACAATACTGGAAACACGCTCTATCAGTCAATTATCAAATAGTATTAAACAATGAACCGCAGTGGCCTGGAGTCACTCCCAGACATTAAGTTACATTCCCAACTCTCATAATTCATATCAGCACCAACAAAACATACCAATAGTCAGTTCTGTACTTCTATAAATACAGATACATATACAAAAAATTTGAATCATGTTCAGTGCAGGATCAAAGAAAAAAAATTATAAAAAGCAGCTGAGATATGATAAACAACAAAAAAACCCACCTACAGCTAAAAAGACAGAAATATTAACAGAACAATGTTTTTTGATATGTTTATTAATAGTAAGTTGATGCCTAATGAAAGCTGGGGTGAAGCAGGTCAGTTTTTTTCTCCTTTCTTAGCCTAAAGGACAGATTCCTTCCCTGCAAATTCTCCTGCTTGTTTAAGCCTAAGGGAAGTTTATGCTCATGGAACGGGGAAAGCAGACCTGCTGATTTGGGGAGAGCAGAAACAAAAGTAATTAAGTCACACTCTCTACAACAACAATTTCTTTTTTTTAAGATGATTTAGCAAGGCATTCTGCTTATCCATTAGACCTTTTCTCAACACGTTAATCCATACTTTCCTTCACCAAACCAGCAAAATTTCATAAGTGTAATCATAGAAATCCTGGGAGATATTTTGGTAGGACTTAAAGACCCTAAATTTTTCTGTGAACTCCTAAATTTCTCTGTCAACTCAGACTTGAAAACTTATAGAGAGTCTGCTACTAATCTATATTGCATATGATACAGATATGATTTCGGTAGAAATTAAGGTTATTCTTCGCTTTACAGAGTATGTTCTGAGTAAGGACTCAGATGAGTGCATTGAAATCTTAATGTTGATGGGAAAGAACATTATATATATGTCCAAAGAAATTCTGTAACACACTTTACTTGGAACAAAAAACTCCACTGGCTTTACTTGGTATGTACATAAGCAACCTTTTCCTGCAGGCAACGAGATGTTTTTCAGAATAAAGGATGATCCATGGTTCACAGGAAAACAAGAAACAGCCAGTGACTGGCATGAAGTGCTTCTTCCTCTATGCGAAGGGATGACCATAGAACAGAAAAAAAATAGTGGATTGAAATTTCTCATAAGTAGTGCATCTGGCAAGAACAGGCCAGGAAGGCTAAAATAAAAAGGAAGTGGGACAATGAAAGAAGACATGACAGGGAAAAACAGATTTCTTATAATACAGCCCTAGACCTTCAAGAAAGCCAGAAATGACAACTATTCCCCACCACAACTTTAAAGATTTTTTTTAAAATCAGGTTTAATTTAATTTTATTATTATTATTAGGCAGATATATTCAGCAAGATTAAAACACATATAAAAATCATACCTTTAAAGGCTGTGAAAAATGGAAGTACATTAGAAAATTCAAAAAGGTTTAAATTGCAACATTACTGACTGATCTATTCTTTTTTGTTTTGTTTTTAAATTTTATTTCAGACATTAGTAAGAATTATTTTTAAAAAACATGTGCATGAGAATGTGTTCACTGATATGCCCAGTTACAACACTGAGTTGAAGAACAAGTTTTCCATTGTAAAGTGCTTGAGTTAGTCATTAAATATCAATAAAACCATATAATCATTGAATTGTATTGACTTTGAGTTGTGCTTTAAAAAAAAAAACCAAACACAGCATTTGATATGAGAGTTCAAAAAGGAAATATCATGGTTTGCGACAAGAAGAAACGTAAGTTCAACATGGAGTAAGCTTATCAGACCTCTGACAGCTGAGCCATGATGTGATTAAGGAAGATTCTTGTCCATCTTCATACATTGGAATTTTCAGTAACAATCCTTTTGTAACCTCAAGGCAATGCCTTTCTAGAGCTGAACAATACACATGTTCAAACAATCCCTTCACGTAATTAATTTAGACACCTCCTTTTTTCTCTCTGAGTCCAGCTCTGATTCAAGGCTGTACTTCAGAAAAGAATGCACAGGACAGAGAGCCATTTAAACTTATTTTAGAAAATACACTTAATCCCATAGTTCCTTTGCATTCATAATCAATGTGGGTCTCAAAGGTCCGCAGAATACAATTTGTTACAGTAAAGTTGTGTTGATTAGCTTTGCTACTTGTGATTTACTGAATATTTTTCTTCCCATAGGTTCTAGATGCTTTAAAGGTACTACTCGCCAATAGTAACTCCTTGTTTAAAATAATTTTCCTCCTTTTTCTTGCATAAATTTCTGTATATCAATATGACATTATCTGCTTCACAACTTAGCTTTTTCTAAAGAACGGTACTTCAGAAATGTATTCCTTCATCTATATTTTCTCCTTTCTCAGGCAAAATTCTATAGCACAGCCAAATCTGACTCTGTGAAGACTGGGATAAAAAGTCTTTTATTCCATTTCGTACTCATATGTACCATTAACAGAAATCCTGTTGCATCTCCTAAATATCACATAGACCTCAGTTTTCCAGCAAATTGATAAGCAACCAGGCTCTTAAGACCCTAATCAATTTACTGGTAACATTTTGAAATCTTCTGGATCCTTGAATATTCAAGGATCTATTTAACCTGAATATTCAAAATGTTTCAGACATTCCTGAGAACTAAATATTTTGGAGATTAATCTGGCAGAAGAGCTCTATTTTTTCTGTCTCTCTTTCCCCCCACAAAAAATCTGGCACCTCAATCAGAAAACCCAGAACCTTCTGGTTAAATAAGATCAGTTGCCAGTCTTCTGTCTTTTTTCTGGAGCCCTCTGTATCCCTGCTCCACAGACTACCTGATCAAGATAAACAGATCAGATTCATTTCTAGCTTTAGCTCTTGATAATCTTCAATCTAGATCAAACTAAAATTGGCAAAAAAATCAACAGAATTTGCTAGCGCTAATCACTATTAGGAGTTCCAAGAGGAAATGCTTTTGATACAGTGGAATAATCCAGAGGGAGACAGTTTAAATTTGCTCATGGGCAAAGCAGGATTTTCTTCCAAAACCTTTCAATGTTGGATGATGCTTCACTTTTCCATTCATGGTTCCTTTAAGAAAGCAAACAATCTTTATTGCATTAAGCTTATTCCTAAACCAAAATGGATTCTTAAGCCAAAGAAAGTAAAAGAGCAATTGAAGCTTTGAAAAATGTTGCTTCTTGGCCTAGATACCAATCATGATGATTTACTGCTTCTTTGGTGTGAAAGAGAAAAGCTGAAAGGTTCCAGCACATTGCACTGGGCAGAAAGAAAGCACTCGCTTTCAGGTGGAATATTAATCCAACCTGATGTGTTGTCAAGTCTGTGAAGATGCTAAAAAGAATACTATAAGAAAACATTCATCTGTCCTAAATTAATGCCAACGGCTGCTTTATGGAGACTACAGAAGCAACGTTTTCTTCATTGCTTATAAGCTTCTAAAAAAAAGATGACATTCTATCTAATGAGCAGTTATTAAATGAAAATGTGATACAGTTGATGCTAACGGTTTAAGAAAACATTTTTGTACCAGTGCTCAAGGTTTAAACTGATTCCACCTCTCTTTCTCTTATTGTAGGTGGAGTTTCAGCAGGAGAAGGGCTAGTAAGCAGTTAGTGTTTGATAGCTCAGATCAGCCAGTGCCCTTTAATGTCAGCTTTTACGGAACTCCGCAATCTTGCTAAGATGTGCATACACTTAATTCGCATCAGTGTGGGAGGGGGGGCATAGTAGCCTGCTACAGTCTGCAAAGTTTGCCTTTGAGGGCTAAATCCTCTACTGAAATAAATTGACTCAGTTCAATTCAGCCCCAAAACTCCTCTTGAGCTGATGCTGTGTGCCCTGGAAGAAGAGACTCACATGCATCCTAATAACTGATAAAGGGCACAAAAGCTTCAGAAGTGACTGGAACACACTGAACCTCTTTAACCACTTCTGTTTTCAGGCAGCTGCACTTAAAAACTTACAGTATACTTATTTGTCCCATTTTCACATTTCCTTAAGTACATACTTTGTTCTAAATACTGCAAAGTAAACCATCATTTGTTCACATTTTGTATTCAGCTAGGAAAGAGAGACAAGCCTATTAGAAAATTCCACATTTAGGTCTAGAACTTTCTTCTCCCATAAATTGGGAAGGAATAACAACACTACAATTAACTTTAGAATCGGGCTTGTTTATGTATAGCTGTTTACTTTGTTGCGTTACTGAAAGACCATGTTGTGGTTTATGTTATGTAACATAGAGAATGTCTGCATCAAACCATGTAAGAAATCTCTACTCACAGCAATTTTTTATCAAACATTTGAAAGAAGTCCAAACCTGAAACCACAAAAGTGGCTCATACAGAAATGAAACAGGATAGCCATGCAACTAAACAAAATACTTATAAGGCAGGTGATCTGGAGTCTTTTAACTACCACAAACCATCCCTCTACAAATACTTCCAAAGCATCAGTTTTTTCTTGTGTAACAAGGGGTGCTATAGGAGATGAATTTAAATTTGTGAATTTATTTCATTTGAAGGGACAGAAGAATAGCCAGGTGTTGGTGTATCGTTGCTTCAGCTCTTGGATATCATGTTTTTCCCTCTGCTTTCACTGGTCAAGAAAGTTGCATATTTTCCTATTGAATTCTCATTTTATTTCTTGTCCTCATTTTCCCTTTAGTCCTGGCTGTCCTTGACTTTATCTGCAATTCCCTCTGATCACATTGTTTGCTGGGAGCCACATCTTTCCTTCCGTTCATCTCACCGTGGACCAGAGTTAAAAGCTGACCTTCACACTGCAACTCTCCTCAGCTCACTGCCCTCATGACAAAAGACAACGAGGTCTTGGTAACATAAGTACTAAAAATAGGAGAGAGAATTACCAAGCAACTCTACAACAGCAAATGTTACTTGGGCAACTGAGGCAACTATCTCAACCAAAAGCTTTACACCACTGACACTCTCTATTTTATCTCTTTTTTTGGCCCAAAAAATGTGAAATCCTTATTCAAAGCAAAGCAGCATTCAGGCCCAAATAATCGGGAAATTCAGAGACAAACTAGGGAGATTAGAGTTGAAAAAGATTCGTCCATGAGGTGCAGCTAACATGGGCCACCATGACATTGATAAAACTAAGGAAGACTTTGACAAGTCATCTAATTCATCCTTCTGGCCCAGGACAAGATCGGTAACATTTCAACCTGCTTTAGATTAATCTTTCAATCCTGCCTTGGATGACTAAGAATTGTCCCTGATAATCTAATGCAGAAGAACAATAGGAGCAAAACAGAAAGAAGACTCGGCCTAGCAAAGGTGGAAGAAGGTTAATCGAACCTTCAAACTTTTTCAAAGGTGCAAAATTAAAAAAAGGTAGTCTTGTGAGAAATGTGATTCAGGCCTTATTTTGTAGGAGCGAATTGTTACGAAACATTACAGTTCTATATAAACATGAGATAAAAGCCGTCTGTCTTTCGATTTATGTTGGAGAACTGAACTAGTGTACAGTATAGAGAAAACAGTTGTCAGTTCAACCTTTTTACAGATATGAAACAATTTGGGTGTCTACAATTGTTAGATCTTTGAGATGTTTTGTAAGTAATGTGTAAATTATTGGTTTTTTTCATTGACCACATCTCAGTTAAGCCCCATATCAGGCAGCCAAGGCTAAAGTGACTATTAAAGAGCAACTGAAACTGCATATTGATCTTTCCATTTTAAACAAGAGCAAATTTCATTTTGCAGGAAGAGATATGAAACAGAGATCAGAATATAATCCACTGCTACTGTCCCCACATCCCACTTCTTTGATTCCTTTGGTAAAGGTCAAGATCTGATTTATATAGCCCAATGGAAACAAGCAGCAATAACCAAATACCACCAGAAACCTTCAGATGTTTCTGGATCCCATTTCCTTGTGCACGTATTATCAGGAAGATAACATGGGGAGGTGAATACAAGAACAAATAGAGGAAGCATGTGCAGTGCTTCATATATTCAGTTCTCATGAATACAGTGCTGAGTATAGGGAGGCTGCTCGGTCAGTAACGCTAATGAGAGCAATGCCTATAAAGCATTTAGACAAATGTCACCACTGAGGCTTGGAAAGCTAACTGGTTACAAATAGCAGAAAAGTGAAAACCCTGTGGAAGAAGGCAAGTTGTCTCAGGTGAGTTCCAGGAAATAACTAAAAGCAAGTAAGAAACTGATGAAAGAAATTTATTAAGAACCACTTCCTACCAGTGACAGTACTACAGTCTCCTCGGGGAAATTCTTGAATTACTTAAAATTTTACTTGAAAAAATGGTGGGGGATTCAGTTGATTACAGAATGGAATAAATGAGACCAAGCAAGCCTTTCTCATCTCTGATACTAATCAGTGAACTTTGCCTCCCCTTGAAGTCAAGTCTTCTCTTTGCATCATCTTAGAAAAATGAAAAGAGAATACCAGGACCCTACAGTGACCCAGTAAGCCTTCTCAAAGACAAGTGCCATTCACAAAGCTAAGCCATGAACCAGAGGCCCATACAATTGAAAAAAACATTATTGACTAACGCTGGGTCAGAAGTAAGGCAGACCCATGGGAAAAAGAACTTGTAGTTTCTGTAGATATATTTTTCCTACTCCAACCTTTTAAATCAATTTCTTTCTTGGAAGTTACCTGAGTTTTGGAAATTGCTATGGAAATGCTAAGTAATGAATGGGTAAAATACCACTCAGTCTGCACATGAGACTGTTATGCAGAGTGAATCTCACTGACTGTGAATTTGTGGGGCTTAATAAATAAATCTAAAATATTTTAGAAGTCCAACACCAGACTTTTCAGTTTCCAGAGTGCTCCAGGTACTCAGTAAATAGCAAAGATGCACAGTCACTGACCCAAAAAGGTTTCCATACTCAGTGAAGTGTAGAATATTTTCTATTAAATTCCCCAAATATAACATAAATTGGTGCTTTATCCCATTTAATGATTGAAAAACTAAGCCACAGAGAGGTAAAAAACACTGACCAAGACCACAGGGAATGGCATCTATAAAGCCAAGGTTGGGATTCAGGAACTTTTGGCCCCCAGTTCCATGACTGGCCCCTTTCATGTCTGACCATCCTTTCACACAGTTTCTCTGCTTCAGTCCACAGCATTGGATTTCAGTGACTTTGCACTTTCCAATGCCTTTTAGTGAGCAGGAAGAAGGCTGATAGTGATGTGTGAGCCCCTTCTGTCACTCTGTGTCAGCTGTGTCAACCTGGGATTACAGCTGGCAATGTTCTCTCTGCAGGCAATAAGATCAGAAAAGCACAAAGTTGTTGTTCAAGCCTCTGATCCCTCAAGCCAGATGTTTGTTTGCTCATTCTTACGCTCCATGTGTGTATATTAGGGACAGAGACAGAGGGAGAGCCAAGGAGAGAGAGAAGAAAGAGAATATATTATAACAACTCATCTCAATTTGACCAGAAAAACTGAAACAGAACTAACCCAGGAGAGAAACATAACTATATAAATGTCTGGGCGTTCACTGCATTGTGCTGTCTAGCAGGATTCTTACTTTCCAGCAATCTTATTTAGCCTGATTCTCCATTTGAGAAATATTTCTCCATTTTTCTCTGCACTACAGCTACATTATATATATATATGTCATCAGATGACTGAAGCAATAATAATTCTTATTCTAGCAAAAGAGAAATTTAGCAGAATTTTTTGATGATACTGTTTATGCTTGGTACCTGGGCATTTGTACAATCACAGAGCAGTGCACACAAACTAATGAGAACAGCTCATAATATCTTAGCATTCAGACAGTTAATCACACTTACATGAGCAGCTGTATACTTTAGCCTGCAATTCTTAGTGAGACCAAGCTATCAGGATATACCTACATCTCTTGGGATGTGATTAACATTCCTGGAAAATTGCACAGTGATGATTCTATATCTTGGTAGACTTGACATCATCATTCTGACATAAAGCAAGCCTAGGATTAGGGAATTGTAAAGCTCATCTACTTCTGAGTTACGCCACATGCCATACTACCATTGTCAAAGGTTAACATGACTTTTTATAAGGATTCACTCTGTGCTACAAGAATTACTATTACAAAGAATCCTGGTCTGTGGAACTAAGCTAAGAGGAAAGAACTGAGATTTGAGAATTAAGATCATCAATAGAAAAAGAATCAGAGAAATAGAGAAAAATTAGAGATATTTTGTTTAAAATTGCTTTGTAAATTTTGACTGAACGATGTGCTCAGAATACAGCAGAGTAACTCCTATCGAATTCCAGCTGGAGAGGGAGTGGGAGTATTTCCACATGATCATGTCTCCCTAGATAAATTAATGAGGGAAAAAAGAAAGCACTTGCCTTCTGATTGGAGTAAAACAAATGTAATGAGTGCAGACATGATACGAACACATACAGCTTATGTGACCTCTTATTTCAGGTCAAAACCTAAACATAACGGTAGGATAATTTTTTTATAGAAGGACATCTTTTGGGGCATATTTTTGTTAGTGCCATGATGGGTTACTGTAATTCCCTGAAGCATCAGACACTTGGCTGCTCTCCAGCTCAAGAAGTTAATTAGATAGACAAACAGGCTTTGGGAAGACAGAATAAAAACCACCCCAAATTCAGGACCACTGGACAAAAGTGTTATTTTGACCATTAAAGCAAATTTTCTTTTGATGTATTTAGTATTTGCCTGTAGATGTGACATACTGGACATCCAGTCTGATTCATGAAGATGTAAGAATGATGCTACACTAATTCAACTAACAGCATGGAGCAATATAATACTCTGTTCTTTCAGACAGCACTTACAACAAGTTTTCCTCAAATTGTCAGTACTTCCTGATTTCAATACTTCTTGATTTTAATCCAGGTTATAAATAATAGAAACTATTCTGGCTAAATTAAAACTAGTATTGCTTCTGTGGCACGTATTTGCAAGTTAGAACACCCTTTTATATGACTGTTAAGTAGCACTAATAGAGACTGCTATTTAAGAATGCTTCTTATTCCTTCTCCCCTCTTCCCCACAGCTTGAGGGCTATCTGTGCAATCCTAGGTGGGAATTAGATGGTCATGAATTCTTGCATGAAGACAATATTGTGTATGTACCCTTCCTTAGGAAAACTTTTTTTAGTTCTACTGCCTTTAGATAATCTTGTACTGTTTGTTCTCCCTGGTTACCTTACATATCTTCATAAAAAATCATGCATCTCACTCTTTCTTAATGCCAAGCTGACAGAAATACTGGTGTTTGATAGATTACCTACCACTCACATGAGCTTGAGGTGTCTGGTAAAGGTAAGATCACAACTCATATAGACTGTCTGGGTGCAGTGTGTTGTAAGAGCCTGAATCAGTTTTGAAAAATGAAACTGACAAGAAGGATAAATACTGGAAGTTGCAATATTGTCACTTTGTTTTACTTCTCTCTGTCTTTCCTCTCCTCTGTCCTCAGAGACAGAACTCAGAAGACAGACAAGCTCTACAGCACCTCCACGCTGTTTGAGGATAGGGGCAAAGTAGAAATGAACCAGTCATACTTCCTGTTAAGTACACGGAAGTTAAACTGGGAGTGTAGTGGCAACGTTTACATAACTTATTTATCATGTCAGATCCTATACCATCACCCACTATGAACGCACATGCATTAACATTGTGTTTTTGCACAAATTCCAAAGTATGTTTGTCTCTTGATGACTTAAGGTCTGTAGGTTTATATCTCAGTGGATACAGGGGACCAAAAGAGTTCGTATCATGTAGCTGTATTTATCTGTTTTCCAACCTTATAAATATATTATAGATGTTATGGCCCTGCAGTGACAAGCTACAATCAACTCTTGATTTCATCAACTTGTCATGCTTTAATCATCCCTCTTGGCAGATCTTTCAACATATGTCACAGTACTGCCTTCAAAATGTGCTTCTCCAATGCTGCTTTATTAACCCTGTCTTTTTATGTGTTTTAGGCTCATTATGAAATGCGGTAAATCTGTCAAAGGCACTTTACATGCCATCTCCAATTCAGGCTGATAGGAAGCATCTGAAAGCTCATTTAAGTCCCACAAAATGAGTACAATATGAAAAATCAAAACCCACAAACAAGTGTATGACAAGAACCCTGGGGATCACATTCAGCCCACAAGGCTAATCAAAATTCAGTGCTCTTGTTCCTAACTCATTACCCACTCACAAGGGCGTTTGGATAGGAAAATATTAAGACCGCAGTGGGATCTGGCAGTACCTCAAAGCACAATTGCACATCAAGCAATGGGACTTATTAATGATTCCAAGTAGTAAAGTACAAGATCCATGTGCCTCTTCAAGGATTCGGCTTCAGCCAAGCTTCTCACTATTATCTTGGTTTCAGGAGCAGCGAGAAGATGATAATAGCTTCGAGTCTGAAGGAGGGAAGGGGGGGCCAAAGGGGCACAAGATGGCAGAACAGAGTTGGGGGGTTGGGCTGTAAAGAAAAGGGAATGAGATGACAAAATCACTTTGGAAGAGATGGAGAAAATTTTGGGGAGGAGGAGGCAGGCTCTAAAAAGCACAGAGAACAATTTTTTTCCTCTAATAAGGCTCAGGTACCACTGTTTGGAAATCACAGTAGTAGTGTGGAAATCACAACATGAGCCGTGCAGGGGTAAGTACAAAGTTAGAAAGAACTTGTTGCAATGTCCGACATCCCAGATATTTCTGCTCTTGAACTTTCCTTGCTAATGTCCCAATCAGCATTAGACTGTGCATTACTGAACTCTTGAGAACTAATAATCACAATATTGCATAGTATTTCCAATATCACAGTGCATGTCAGCTGAAGAAAGGATATGCACGCTTCTCTTAAATCCTTCAGAAATGCTACTATTAGATCATCCAAACTGATCTCCTTTTTAGCTAATGCATTACAAATTAAATAAAGCAAAGTTGGGAAAGGTAATATCCCATATTAGGCCAACTGATAACAGTTGAAAAATACAGACAAGCTTTCAGAAACACAAGACATTAAAAAAATTACAGATGGAGAAAAAGAAAATGTCACTGATAAAAAACCAAGAAGAACTTATATTTCCAGAAATGAGGCTGCTTTTTTCAACTGTATTGGACTGAGCCATAAAGGCTATCTGTCTTCAGTAATCCTGCATTTCTTATAATCAAAGACACGTGTTATACTACAGGTATAACACACTACTCTGTGATTAAGCACTCTTATTTCCTTGAATATTAGTGTTATCTCTGTTTCACAAACAGGCGGGCTAAGTTACCCTCATTCAGATAGTCACCAGGTAGCAAAGCACAGAACAGCTGGCTCAGTCCCCTGCTTTTCTCTTGGGAAATCTACTGTCTCCCCATATTCAGCGTTAAGCCAGTGAGATGAATCCAAGACAGCATGAGTAAAGAATCTGGATGCAACCTCATGAGACCTCCTGTTTCAAGGACAAGTTTGGGACTAATATATAAAAATCAGCAGTCATGGCTGGGACGTGTTTTCTACAGCTCCCCTCTATGCTTTACATCAAACAAATCCCTGCTAAATTTTGTCTTTAACAACTACAACAATCACTGCATTATCTGAGGAAATTCCTCATCGTAGCAAGCTCTTGTGTGTTTTGTGTAATTCCTTTACAAATAACCTTCTCGTGTATGTCCTCTTAATATCTCAGGAGAGGATCTCACTTTCTCCTTCTCTCTTCCTCTCCTGCCTACCTCCCCCCAGCTCACCCAATTATCTCTTGCTGTCTTCTGGGTGGTTATGTTTAATCTCAGGATTAGGCAGAAGCCTGCAGTTTGCCTTGAACAGCTTATCAGCTTCCAAGAGACATTTACAGGGAGAGAAAGACTCCAGTTTTGATAGCAGTAATTGTATTTAGCTTGTAAGATACAAGGCTATTTATCTCACGGCTGGGAAACCACAGAGGGAGAGAAAGAAAATGTTGCTGATAAAAACTAAATAATAAAACCAAAAAGAATGAAGAAAAGAAACAACACCCTCCTCAAAGTCCCTACAGTAGAAGGATGAGGTGGGAAACAGACTCCATTGAACAAAAAGACCATACCACTTGTGGAAGGAGATTGAAAATATCAAGGGAAAGGTGATAAATGGCTTGAGTAAGACAAAAAATGACCTGTAATGACAATTGTGTAAAACTCAGTAAATTTGATTTGTAGGGATGGGTATAACTATTTTTAGAGATTCTGAACACCGATACAACATTTCAAGACAGCTGGAGCTGTGGACACCCACATATCTGAAAAACAAGGCTACTTTTTGTTTTTCACAGAATCTTACAACAGGACCTGTCACACACAATGGGGTGTTACACAACACTTATTATTTAGAACAAATTCAGTTTCCTTCCTTATTAAATGCCCTTCTCAATCCATACCTGCAGTTCAGTCTTCTCTTCTCAAAATAGCTCCATGATCCTTTCTCCAACTGCAAATGCCCTGTAAGACCCCTGGTGCTGATTTTACTCAAGTTCTGTTTGGCCTACTGTACTACTGCATTCTTAAAACACCTGCAACTGGTTTTGGTGGGTATTAAAGATAAGGATTTAGATATTTGGAACCCTAATAGGCTGCAACCAATATTTTAATTTAGTACAATCAAAAGAGCACCCAAGCAGTGCAGAGTTAGCATCATCCCACTGAGAAATACTCAGCACTTTGTTAAAGTATCCAGTGCTCTTCAGTTGCAGTACAAAACCCACCACATTTCAATCTGTATCCTCTCAGTCACAGAAGATGACTTAGTAAAGGAAGGATAATAAGATGGAACCATGCATATCATTCAATTGTATTAAAAGGAGAAGATCAACATACTTATTACACGTTTCCACCACCATAATTCCTTCTCTGTAGTTAAAACAGATGAGATGAGACATACGGTATCTATTAAATTTATAATATATAGATGTTGTATACATTTTAGATCAGAAAATACAGACCACCATCACTTTAATCTGTGTGTCTGCAATAGCAGGTGAGAAAGAATGACTTGGTGTCACATAGACTAAAGACATAGTTCAGTGAAGACTTTACAGTGGCATAAACCAGCCTTGCTGAGAAAGGAAGTCATCCTATCCTTCCCTGTGTTCTGAATGGTCATGTCCACTCCCACCTGGCCTCTTTTCCTGGGCCAGTTACATGGTGAATGGCATTGGTAAAGCGATCCAGTTGAACAGAGGATGAGAGAGTGTAGAAAGCAGAAATGTGTGTATTTAAGTAACATGAGTATGGGAAGGAGTAATGAAAGAATGAGCTCCTCTCTCCAGCTGCAGGTGGAACATGCTTCAACTGTCCTAGGGACTCAAGCTGTTCTGAAGGAAAACTCCTGTATAGACATCAGGGTCTCAGAACCAACTTTTTGTTTTATGGATACTGACTTATCAGGACACAGTACTTGCCAGAGCAGTCACAGTCTTTGGAGTTCTGCTGTTGAGAGCTAACTGTCCAGCTTCCTAAAATCCAACTTTCTCACAAACATGTACTTGAGAGAGAGAATGAAGTAGGGGCACAGAGGATGAATTTTTTTTTTTTTAATTCAGTGCCAATAGAACTGCAAATTAATCTAATTTGAAAGGGCAGAGACTCCTAAAAGAAGGCTATAGAGATCACTCAAGAGAATGATAAAGGGGAAAAATATAAAATCTGCACTGGGTAGATGAACTAATGAATCCTGATAAGGATCCAGTTATTTAATACTGTCCTATTTCTTATTTTTAAAATGCAGGAATAAAATCCAGGCTACAGCTCTCTTGCTAAATCATGTATTTTTTAAATGGCAATCTCTTCCTGTCTCTCGACTCCCTCCCTTTAATCCTCTCCTTTAAAATATTACTCCAATTAGGCTTTATTTTGGTGCACTGATACTCTTGCTTTACAGCTTCTCTTCACCTAGTTATGTTTCTTTTTCTACTGCAGAAAATGTAGTCAGCACATGGATGAACAAACAGGAATATCATGCTTGCTTCGATGTACACTACAAATCTGACAAACACTCAACTATTTATTTGAAATCAAAGGGACCGTAAAGAGAAAATTATTTCTCTTGTCTAAGAAGTTATGAAAACTTAGGGACTGAGGTATCCCAGTTCTGTGTCAAGACAAAAGATTTGTTCTTAACCCTTCTGAGAATTGCTGGCTCCTTCCCAACACCAGGATTCCTAAATTAAGTCTTCTGTAAATTACCTCAAATGAGTTTATTAATAAAATAAGTATTAATTATTATTAACAACATGAAACAAAACGTATCAGAGGCTTCATCTGCCTGAACGAGCTTTCCTAACTTAACTACACTTGGTCCAAAATGACTTCTACTTCATCAGTAAAGATTAATTTAGATATAGAGAAGGCTTTCAGCAAGAAAAGCAAGAAAACGCCAATGACCAAGTACAATCTGTGATGTGGGGTGTACACAGAAGAGTGAAGGCATGTGAGACAACAGGAGGCAGGCAGTCATGGAACACTGCATTTTAGGGCATAGAATTAATAATACATATTTTTTAGCAAAAATTGTATATCCTGACTGAGAAATATTCTGGGATGATCAGTTCCATGAATTAAGCATCAAGGACCTGGCTACCAGTACAGCCTATTGAAAAAGCCCATCTCCTTATTGTGTACTTCAGGGAGGGCAGAAAGGGCAAAACTAATGCAAATAAATCATAAATGGCTCAATGATTTTGCCAGGAGCTTTGTCTCAGGCACTTGCGCTGGGCCACTGTTCAGTCTTACTGCCCAGTAAGAGAAACTCTGGCAGGGCTGGAATAGTACATAGAGTGAGAGACCATCCCTAGTGGTTGGGATTCAGTCCCAAAATTTACCCACTTTTATCTCCAATTCCCTCCTTTAGATTTTCTCTCTAATCTTTTTCCTCAGAAGAAAGCATAAAGCTCATGTAGCAGGTGACTGAGATGTAATTGGATACTATAAAAACCAAAATGTCAGTGTCTGAATTGTAAGTTTGTTGCTTTTACATTTTCCTTCCACTTCCTTTGTCTTTTATATGGAGTTACAAAAATACAGCTTTGGAATCTTTCAGTCCCATTGGACTAGTTTCATTTAATTTCAATTTAACTGAAGACTGTGTTTTAAAGAAAACCAATATTCTCTCTCTTTGCTCATTTAATGAATATCTCACTTTTATTTGTACTTTCCATTGAGCAAGTAATTATGAGTCTAATGCATAATCCTTCTACAGGTAATAAAACTTAGAGAGGTGCATGGAACTGCCATTCAGAAGACAGTCCTGCTGCCTGAAGATTACATCATGGGTGCTCACAAAGTTTGTTAGTTTGCAGAATTTGCAAGAATGAGGCTGTAGTGCTGTGTAGGAAATCAAGTCACATGAAATTGTTCATATGAGAGACATCAAATCACTGCATGCCCTAACAAGTATGTGCTACAAATGCACATATATAGTTTTTTAAACACTACAAATATTTGTATTTCCAGAATTGAAGTGATCCTACACATAAAATACCAGAGTCCTTAGCTATTATTACACAAGTTTGAAACCAATTGCAGTTTCATCAGTCTCCAGCTGAAAGATGCTGGATTAGCCTGGGTCAACACAATCACAAAGCTTTTTACAGAGTTTAAACTCTCCTTAACACCAATTTGGAGCTTGCACTCAGTAGGACCAACTTCAATTCAAGTTTGATCTGTGACAGACAACAAACTATTAATTTCAAAACCTCCTGTTTTGTCACCTTTTAAACCATTAATTTCCCAGAAAATGCAACTAATAAGTATTGGTTTCCCGTAATTATTGGCTTTTCTCATTGAAGCTTTTCCTGAATTTCAGGTATTCATAATGCCTCTATTATATTCTTGTATTTAAAATGAATTGAGATCAAGCCACAGTCCTTCCATTTGGGAGGGCTGGAACATGACCCTTCTCCCTTAGTTATTTTCCCTAGCCCCATAGGATTTTTAAAAATTTTTTTAAAACTTGGCTAAAAAATTGGTTTTAAAGAAACTGAAATAAACTAAGGAGACACATGCACACATACAAAGTGTTATCCCATAAGCCTTGTTTTCACAGGAACAGGCTGAAAACTTCATCATCTACAAATAGCCAGAAACTGAAATACATGCATGGAAAGAAAAAGTTGTCTGGAGCATAAAGGTGTCCTTTTCCCTTGGGGAACAATTGCACATACTCAGCACTAACCCAGAATGTAAGATTAATGCCGATTCTATAAACCCATACATCTTCTAATGAAAACAGAGGAATATCTTTAGCCAAGACAGAAGCAGAGGGTAGTGAAGTATTCTCTGGGTGTGATTTATTTTCCCTTTAAAAAAAAAAAAAAAATCTCTAAAGCTATGAGCTGAATACTTTGTTTCTTTACACTGGGGACTTACTACAGTGAGTAACAGAACAAGAAAATTTATTCGTGGGGTTTTTACTGACAATAATTGGCTGCCAGCTGGATCAGAGGTATTTTACCACAAAATAATTGATGAAAGGAAGAGAAGAAAGATGCTCAGTTTGGACCTCCATTAGCCATACTTCTCTAACCAATGGATAACAGAGCTAGAATCTTACTCAGCATGTCTGTCATGGCATTCTTGGAAAGCAATTATTTCATAGAAATAAGGGTAATTATTAAAATGTACTCTTTTGCATATACATCAGCAAAAGCTGACAAAGTGTCACACTGAATATATGGTAGAGATCACAACAGAACAGATCTCTTAAATTTTTTCTTACATAATTTCTGAGCAAGTGGAAGAGATTAAATTATCCCTGTCCCAGTTTGAGGTAAAACGGAACCAATTTGGTGTTCCATTATTTTACATTTTAGCTAGGCCTCCCCTAACTCTCTGAAATTAATGGCATATTGTGGAGAAAACTGCTTATTCTCAGAATGATAAGACCAATGCTTGTGCTAAATGCCAAGGAATAGTACGTGGAGAGGCCCTTGCTTATACTTACTGCTATAACAACCAAGGTCAGACAATTTTGGTTATTTGTCCCTTAGAGGGTCAGAAATGGAAAAAAACATAGAGGGGTCACGTCTATGAGGAGGAATGGTTAGGACAGGTGACCCAAACCTGACCAACTGGGGTAATTCCATCCCATCTGCCCCAAGCTCAGTATAAAAGCTGAGGGATCAAAGGGTCAATGCTCTTCCTGCAATGGCCAACGTCCGAAGAGGACCCTGTCTGTTCATCTGCCTTTGATCCTGATCCTGTGTTCCTGACTCCAGAGCTGGAACACAGTTCCCATCTGTCACTGACTCCAGTTTGGGACTTCCCCAGTGTCTGCTGGTGATGGGACTGTCATCCTGGGAGCTTGGTACGTTTTGTATATATTGGAGCTATTTCATTATTTTCTTCTTTTTTATTTTAATATTAATTCTTCATTAAAGTAGTTTAGTTCTAAACTTCTGAATCTCATTATCTCTTCCTTTCCTCTTTTTTTGTGGGGGGAAGGGCCATCTGTCGGTCCAGTTGTGGACCACTGAAACCACAACAATCCCTTTGGAGTAATTTGTTAGCACAATATTACATAAACAATTAGGATATTTCTCATGACTTGAGTTGAAGCGGCTTGTGGGCCACTCGTACACAACTAGAAAATTGTCTCATGTTTATCACAGAATTCTTCCTTCTGTCCTGGGTCAGTTATGTACATCCTTAAAAGATAGAACTGGGAGTTACTTAGACTGGAAATCAACAAGATCATGGTTTTGCCTTAGACAAGAACATATGAAAAAGAAGAATGTGGTTAACTTTGGAATTCTTTCCTTGTGCTCCTCCTGTCTTTTGTAGCCATCCATATCACCAAGCCTTAGCTATCTGATCTACTGTCAGCATCACATACAGCAATCTGGTTTCCACTTGGAGTATGCTTGACACTTTAGCATGGTGCCTTATAGTACCACAAAGTTGTGATCTGCCAGTGGTGGGACAAAAGATGGGACACTGATTCAAGAGCCAGTTGTTCACTATTCCTGGTGGATTTATGCTGACGATTTCTGAAGAGATACTGAATTGTTCCACTGCATTTTGACCTGAAGTCAACTAAAAGTTGACAATTTTGGCTAGATTGTGTATCAACCTTTATATTTCCAAACCTAAGAGTAAAATTCAACTGACGAAAGTTTATGAGGCAAAAATAAAGTCTGTTCAAATACTTGAAACTTACTTAATCTTACACATCATTTATACTTCAGCTTTATATCTATGATAGACTGTGTCTTGGGTGTGGCTAATCAGCTCTCCTTTTTGTAAGGTCCATTCAAAGCTTTTCTCCCTTAAACAGTCAGCAAATATCACAAGTAGCAAAACTAAGTTGGTTGTTGAATTAGTTTGTGACTCTCTGCGTAACAAGGATTCATTTAGAGACCTCTGAAATAGCAGGATCTATGTGCTTCATACTGCACAGGTGGCACATTTTATCTTCCTGTGTAAAGGACCATGCTTTGTTTTCCAACAGAGAGAACATGCACCACCAGGTGCATCATCAATTTATTGTTAAAATGAAGCAACAAAGATTTATACAGTACCCGGTTGTGATCAAACATTTTTTTTTAGATATGAGCAGGCAGAAAGAGAAAAACTAAGAGAAACAAGTATGTACCTGTTGGGTAGTGTTCGTTCACTGGCCAGCTGTCAACCTGAAGTGTGGCATTGCCACCATTCCTGGTAAAGCGTACCACATGGTATTTGCCATCATTTACAGGTGTGCTTTCCTCTTTAATAGAGATGTCCACTGTGCCAATATTGAAGACTACACCAATCTTCCCTTGCTCCTGAAATGAAAGATGAAAAGAAACGAATGCTTGTAAATTGGCGCTTATTAGGGGAATGTACTTGGCCTATAAATCTCTACTAGGTAACTGTGTCAGTAGATGGCACTGAAGAATACAAAGAAGCATAATTTTGAACATTGTCAGGACACAATTCATTTGCTCTGCTTCGGTGCAAACAATGTGTTTCACACTCAACTTTATAGTATTCACCTGAACACAGTGACTCATCTGCTGCCTTAAAACATCACAGGGGACAGGTGAGAAATCAGGCAATAAAAACAAGGAGATGTGGATAAATAGTTATTTGAGCAACATCTCTACTGATTAGTAGTTGCTTGTTCAATTCTCATCTGAAATGCAGCCAGAGGCAGCCTGTGTCCCAACTGCTTCACAAACAGAATAACAGAACAAAACAGCCCCCACCCCAAAACAAGTAACTGTGGGATCCAGAAGGAAGAATGTAATTACAAGATGGACAAAATTAGAAGGGAGAATAAAAGTAATTAGTCAACTTTGAATTTGACCCCCTGAGGGAAGTTAACTGTTTTTAAACAAAATGGAGAACACTCCAGATTTTCAAAAGGCAGAAGCTGCCGTCTTTTATTTTTTTATGTCAAGAAAAACCCCAAGCAGTGCCTTACCAACAGACAGTCCTCCATAGTGTTTTCCCAAAACTTTCCACCAGTCACTGACTGAAAGGGAAAAGCAGGCAAAGCCAGTTGTACCAGCCATATTGCAGTTGTAACTGCAGCTTTACCTCCTGCAGCTCCCCTCAGGTAGTTCCAAGTAATAACTAGATTCAATGACTTTAGGTTGTAAAATACACACCCAGAGTATATTCAGGTTAGATATCCACACTTATTGCTACTGATTTAAACAGTACCAGAAATTTTCATCACTGCACAGTATGCATTTATTAAGGATGCATCTTCATGCCCTCAACAACAAGAGGCACAGTATTCTGCTGTCACTATCTATGAAGACATATTAGATGTACTGCACAGATTCAAATCTGGTGCAGACAGGCAGAACTAAAATGTGTTGTATAGGATGCCGATACATTTGCTAGCCATGCAAACTATAAAATTGGTCTTATCAACTGTTCCAATAGAGAAATCAAAGAAGAAACAACAACAGAGAGTGGATGCCCATCTCATAGACAAATACAACCTGTTCAAAGCAAAAGTGAGGTATACTGAAGGAGGTAAGAGACAATTTTATTATTCCTATTAGCCTATATATCTGCTAGTGGACAGAGGACCCCATACTTCAGGGCTGTTACCCTGACCGACTTCACTACATTCATATCAGAAAATCGCAGCAATAAGAAAGAAAACTCTCCTCTCATACTTGAGGGCCACCTTCTGTTCCTCTCCTGAAGTTATTCATACCTCGTGGTATCAACAGACTTTTTCCTTAAAACCTTCACGTCTTCCAATTTCACACAGACACCTTTATTGATTCCTGTATTATCTTACATTTAGTTTTCCTCATACCAAACACTCATCACAAGGCCCTTTTCCCAAGTTCCTGTCTTAAATACCCTTTGTTTTCTGGACTTATTTTTTTCCCAACACCATCTCCCCTGTTCTTCAGGCTACAACGCTGTTATTAGGAAAGGAAAACAAACAGTCCTGTAGCTGAAAAGGTGATTACAAAAGCCAGACTGTGCTTTGACTACTTGAAATATAGCACTATAACAGTACACAGCCTGATATTCTTTCTATCATTTTATAATGGCAATTTTAGACTTTGCTAAATGCATGCAGGATAGCAAGTCTCACATACATTCACACCACTGCTTTGCATAGGCTTCTCTTCAAGATATCAATAAAACATGGGGTAAGTGGATTACTGGTCCCAGCAGATGCATGAACTCAGATACCATTTAAAAAAAAATAACATTTCTTCTCTCATGCTACTTCAAAAATAAGGGAGCTTTCAATGAACAGAGATTTATTTCAGGTAAAACCATATCTGGCACAGCTTTGCCACTTTTTTGACATATAAAGGGATCTCCCAACACTGTTTTAATGAATCTTTTGCTGGAAACCATGTAATTATCTGCACAGTAATTAGCAAAGAACAAGTTATTATTTTTTGCTCAAATACTCAAAGAACGTCTATGACCAATAAACCTGGTTACTAACTCCAGGTGACTTTCCAAGTCTTATATGCAGCCTTCCAGACAACTTCTCACACAGCTTTTCAATGGCCATCAATAAATCAATCTTCTTTTACAAACTGTGGCTGCTCTGAGAAGAGTCCACCTCAGTGAAGGCACAGAGTAACCCATTAAGATGAAGAGCTGTAGTTTGGGATAGTGACTCAACCACCTCCCTGGGCAGCCTATTCCAATGCCTAACTACTCTTCCTGTGAAAAATTCTTTCCTAATGTTCAGTTTAAACCTACCCTGTCAGAGCTTCAAGCCATTCCCTCTTGTTCTGTCACTAATTACTTGTGAGAAGAGACCAGCACCAACCTCTCTACAGTGTCCTTTCAAGTAATTGTAGAGACTCCACTACCAGAGAGGGGGAAGGCATTAAGAGGTATTCAGCAGAAAAAGCTGCGTACCTTCAAGCCCTACAGACTAAACGAGGCAGAGATAAAAACTTGCAAGTGGGGAAAGGGATGGTGGGAAATTTAGGTAATCTCCCCTGCAGAAGGAGGAAACGTTTCTGATCTCTCCTATAGAGAACGAGGAAGTTGGAGATGCGCTGCTGAGCGAGAGCTTGGCAGGTGTTCTTGTACTGATGGGAAGGAAGCCTCGAGAACAGCAAAACAATGTCCTTATATGGTAATATGTAATGTAGCCAAGCAGATAACAAGGGAGCAAAGCTGATAGCAGTGTAACGAAGCAGATAGTAATGGCTGTTTTGCCTAAGCGCGTAAGCATTTAAATGTAGACAATTGTATTGCTCACAACCACATGTGGACCTTCACTCACAACCTATCGGTGCAGAGAGCACAGCATGTGGTCAAAAGATAGAAACTATATGTGCTGAAAAAGTGAAACAATAAAGTCATTGCTTCACACTCCCCCCATGGAGTCCATGCCCTTTGTTGCCTTTCTCCTTCCAAGAAAACGAGACAAAATCTTTTGACATTCCTCAGACTTGAAGGAAAAACCCCATTTAAAGATCTAGTGATAACCCATGGATAAGAGGGCAAACTGGGAAAGAGATAAGATTCTGGATGTGGAGGACTGCAAACCACCAGCAGCCTTTGGTCTGCTGAGAAAGGTGGGAAATGAGCAAACAGGCACCCTCCCGATCCCAAGCACATCAGTACCCTCTCCTGCAGCCAAGGAAACAGCTTTTCTCCAAGCCATTGCAACTGAGAAGTGCAAAAGTTTGTCTAAAAAAAAAATTAATGGGCCTGACTGAAGGACTACTCCAGCTCTCTTCAGAGCTCCCTGTGACCCTTTAAGAGTAATTTCGCAGAAGCACAACTTTGTGTCAGATTTTGATACCCCTATTTGGACTGAGTAGGAGCTTGCCATGAAAATAGTTCTGTTCCAATTACCAGGATAAAACACAATACAATACCCAGAAAGAAGATCTATTGAAGCCAAACTGCACACATAGAATTAAAGATATAGTTTATTCATGGTATTTTATATCTCTGGAGCACCAGATACTACAAAAAAAGCAATGATTAGTTTACACATTCCTGGCAGAAGAAAAAATAAATAAATAAAGCAAAACAGAACGAAAATCCTACAGCAAATAACAGTGACCATGGACACAAGGGGTAAATCCAGGATTTATTTTCAAGATCTCTTCAATTCCAGAGTTTCCTACACCGCATCATCTCATTAAAAGCAGCTTTTACAAAGATCTACCTTCCTTCTAAACCCAAAAGACAAGCTTTACTGTTTAACACTTCATGATGGATGTACCCTTTCATTCTTTTCCCCATACATTCAGCTAGTAGATTTTCTTTCCATGTTACCAAACATGGGTATTAACTAGACCATAACTATGTGACGAAGAAAGCTTCACTTCTGATCCACCATCTGTAATGTTTATTTTGTAGTTAGAGAAAAAATAATCCTAACCATACAGCATGGGTAAAGCCTAGTACATAGCCACACAGGGTACACAAGTTACATGCTCTAGAAGGGCTAATGGGAATTTTAATAGAGAGTGTGCATTTTTTCATTCCTGCATCAGTATTCACTGGGCTGCCCCAAAAGCTTTCCATGAAAAGGTGACCATTAATTAACTGTTCTGAAATCTCAATATGACATCAAGTGCTGACCTTGGAAAACTGAGAACCATTTTATTTATAAATAATGAAGTGAACTCAGCATCCAATCTGTATTTTACTTCTCCCCTTCTTTATTTAAGGCTTTTGTGACAAAAAGGATTTTTAAAGTTCCTTAAGAATTTATCTTTTGCTAATTTGCCCCATAAAAATTGCTGCCCTCAAAAGCCACATTACCTTATGAGCATCAGTTATAGTCCCTCTGGAGATAAATTTTTGCCATGATGACTCTAAGACTTCAGGCAAATAATTGTGATCACGTAATGGAATGGTTGTAGATAAATTATATGAACAGAATAAAGCAAAGTATTAAACAGTATGTGCAAGGCCTCACCTTGCCGTCTCTGTTCTAAACCATGTCCTTTCACAGGCTCCTGGCAGCAGTTTCTTGTTACAGGCACTGCTCCCAAAACATTCTGATCATCATCAAATGATACAGGGGCTAATCTATAGCCTGGATCAGGAGATCTGCAATCTATTGCTTGCCCTTAACCATTTCACTTGGGGCAACGTTTTCTTTTACCTTCCCGTGAAGCATACTTTTCATCTGTCATTGAAGAGGGGTGATAGTTACCTATCTTTCCAAGCTCTACAAGCACTGTAACCCAGATATAGTTTACTTAAACACTGATGACACCCTGACAAATACAGCTATTTTAGTCTGGAGAACAGCCATAATCCAAGAGGGGCAGGTTGTAAGGTTTTTTCAGCTTCTACCTTCCACTTTTCTGAAACCTATTCCTTTCCTCTGACAGGACCTTGGGAACATTTCTGACGCCTGACATTTTTGTAGGTGTGTTTTTCTCTTTTGATTCCTCCACCCAGAGAGGGCTAGAGCCTGTCTGCATGTAAACTGTCAGGCCTTTGTTTGCTCTGTGCCATGCTTTTACATTTTCAAGGCATCTGTCTTTCTGTATCAGGTTGGGTGGAAAGAAAGTCAAATGGGGGTGTGGCAGTGGTTTTGTAAGACGGAGTGTGTCAGACAGGACACATACACCTACAGCCAATGGTACTGTGTGCTCTGAAAAGACCTTTACCTTTGGATCGTCTTGTTCTTAATCTAAAATTCAGATCATCCAAACCAAAAGTGTACAGCTGTACCCTGTGTGCAGAAAGCATTTAATTTCAAAAACTAAGAGAGAGGACCCCAGGCAATAGGACAAATCTTACTCTTAGGTGCATCAATATGAAACAATAGCAATTCTGTTGAAGAAACTTGATTCTTACTGATGCAAGTGGAAGCAGAGTTTATACCAGCACCTTTATGTTGTTTTGTTTCTTTTTTTGAAACTAAATCTAAAAAAACCCCCCAAAATCCCCACTTATAACGCATAAATTCCAAATAGAATCCCAGGACAACTGCGTTTTCCCACACTCACTTTACTTCATAATTTTTTAATAGTCAGTGCTGTGCAGACTGCCTCCTCCTCCTCCCGCCCCGGCTGGTTCCAGCATGACTAGACAGCAGCCCAAACCTGGCAGACAATATTCTTAGTTACTGCATCCTGAAAATCACTGCTGATTTTGCTGCTCTCATCTGAAAGTGATACAAGACCTTTCAGTAATATGACAAGCCATTTTGCACTGTAGGAAAGTTTTGTAAAGGTTTTGTGTTTTCTTTTTTCCCCACAAATGCCACACACGTATATTTCAACTCTGCTACCCTCTAAATTCAGGAAAATTGCTTTGTTTTCTTATGAGCCCAAGAACTACTCTTCCTGGAATAGCTTCCTTCTATTTAGGTTCCTCTGTCATACAGTCTATGTTTTGAAAAAGAGACTGAACCTTTTCTGTCCCTTTATTCTTTAAGTCTTTCTTTACTTGTTTTCCTTTGGTTTTGGTCTTTTGTTTTCTTATCTGCCCAGCCATCAGATCATTTTGTGCTTTTGGGGACCTTGCACAAAAATGCTAAATGTAGTGAGGTATCCAGAAGTCTTGAAGGTACAGATGTACATTCCACAGAAGACATTCCTTAACTACAATGGCAAATCATTTTATGTGAACTTTCACTGTAAACAAAAACTCAGAACGTTCTTTACTGATTCAGAAGTTAGCAAGAACCAGTTACTGTGCTTAGAGGACCCTTCTGAGCTGCAACTAGAACTAAATGCTTGGCTGGACAGACCTTTCTAGGATATCTATATCAATTAATTTAAGAAGGGAAAGTACTAGAAGCTGTATTCAGCACAGAATATAAGGCAGTTACTTCTAAATCCACTCTGTCTGGTCATACTTAATATCATGTTTAATACCTCTGGGTGGTAAGTCTGAAATCAGAATTAGATATACTCAAAATTCTAGAGTTGGGTAAAGACAGAGCTTCCCAGATGAAGCTCTTTGTCCAAATAATGATGGCAGAGAAGGCACGCTCAAGAACCAGTACAGGCACTCTGGCAAATAGAGTAATCAACTAAAGCAGTAAATGTTGTTAATGAAATGTCAGGCACTGAAGCTCACTTGACTTAGAAGCTTTTGATCAGGGTTCCAACACTTTACAGTTATCTTGAAACAAGAAAAAAAAAATTATTAACATGAAAGGATAGCATAGGCCAGCTATTTTTGGCTGATTCTTAAGAGCTATTATAAGGAGTGGTACATCATTATTTGTTACTTTGTTGTATATCTGTTTATTTGTTACTATGCTGTTGTTATTTTCTAGCTGCTTGTTAGTGCTTCTTTAAGATGCTGAACCAGATCCACTAAATGCCAGCTACAAACTTTTTTATAAGGGAGAACGATACACACAGAGGACAAAATAAATAGAAATTATTACCCTTCAGGGCCATGGTTTTTAAAAGAAGCAATTCTCACAGATACATAATTTATAAGGCTAAAAAGGACAATTGTTATAATCTAGTCTTCTCTAAAATTTTATATAAGGCCATATATCTTGTTGGAATTGATTCTTTGTTGAACGATAGGATATATTTCAGAACAACACTTATTTGTGATTTGAACACTTACAGCTGAGGAAAAAAACCCCAGCATCATTGCAGTTCCTTCTTTGATGAGATTGGCCTGATGAGATTGAACTGATGAGACTGGCCTGATGAGATTGAACATGGTCAAAAAGGCAAGTAGAATGTCAAGAATTATCCAAAAAAAAAAAAAAAAAAGTGTACAAAAGGAAAATCTCTGTTATAAGCTAATGGTGCACATTTGACTTTAATTCTTGAACAAAGTACACAGACTTGTACAGGCTGTCCCAAAAGAAAAAGAAGAAAAACAAAAGGTTCAAAAAGGTATCATGCTTGAAATTTTAGATATAACACCATAAAAAATAGAGATGATTCAGCAGTATCTTTTTTTTTATAACTCAAAGAACTACAAATGTGTAGTAAAATAATTTAGTAATAAAGTTTAAGCAAAGATTTTGAGTCAGTGCATAACTGAATTGCACAACTTACTGTCGTGGGATATTTCAGATGCCTAAGATACATTCAAAAATAGACAAATTCATGGGAAGAAAATCAATCATGATCCTCTGAATACAACAATGTGATTACAACCTCCTGCTCAGCAGTTCCTTAAAAGCAATCACTACTGTTTCTTTTAACTTTTATTTCCTATATTGAAAAAACATCAAGCATCATACTTCTATAAATTACTTATAAGGTGGAGACCAAGTCAAAATTTTCTTGAAAGTTCTTCCCAGATTTTGTTCATTTTATAAACCAGTGAAACGGTTTATAAACTAACACTGAAACGGACGAAGTCTAATGAGAATCTTATCTTTTTCATGGAAGATCTAGAAAGGGTAGTTTAAATCAACATCTGCCAGGGCCAAGCTGCTGAATTTAGTCCTGCCTTGGAGCAAAAAGATACTAGCACACATGACTTAAGTTCCAGGTTCATCTTGCTGTGCCCGCAAACCCTCCAGACAGCTTTTCAGAGCACAAAGGAAAAGCACCCAGGTCTACGAGTTCCTCACTTGAAAGCAGGTTTTCCAGTTCCTCCTTAAATCTTCCCCATGGGCCCTGACACTCCTTCAGCTGACTAAATACTTTTTTTCAAATGCAGACACTAGAAATCTTTAACTTTACTTTACAGAAACTACACAACCACTTTGGTCTATATGTTCAAAGACCACACCGTATCTTTTGGTCAGGGCTGTACCAAGGGGCCTCAGACTTGACACTTACTCACCAGGGCCAATAGCCTTATTCAGGAGTGCCCTCTGGGAGTGTCCCTTGTACTGAGAGATGTCCTCTACTCTCTGCTTTGAAACACATACAATTATTTAGCTCAAGTAAAGGGAATACCAAATTTCCTTGTTAAGAGCTTACCCAAGCTACCCAAATTGCCCTTCAGTTTTTGCCAGTTGACTGTTTCTGTGGGGAACAAACTATTAGACAATGCTTTACTAACAGCCCATAACACAAGAAATTGCAGGACAGGAATTCCTACTAAAGTACACCTTTTTTCTTCCTGTTCTTGAAACATTTTGTTTGACCAAACACCCTTTCAATACCACAGAAATACCGAGTTACCAGTGGGATATGAAATTGCAGTTCCTTTAACAAATTCTTCTCTTGCTTTACTTTTACCTTATTTCCTCTCCTTTCATCTTTCCCTCTTTCAATCATTGCCTTTTGTCTAATAAAACTTTCTTTTATAAACAAAACTACCCTGAAGTCAAGAGAAGAAAATGGACAAGAAGATCAGTTCTGCAACTCTAGCAGCGTCAGGAGTGATTAATTAGGTACGATATCACACATGCGATAAGATTTCTTTTCCACTTTTACTGCTGCTCTGTTGTACCTTAAACAAGCCGCTTCTGTTCCTCTTCTTCCATTTCATCATTTTATACTCTGAAGCCACAGGCTTATCACAAACTATATTCGTATATTATCTACCACAGTGGAGCCCTGGTATCCAGTAGGGCCTCCAGATGCTATTATAATACAAACAATTAATATCAAGCAGAGGCTCCTGATGTACAGAAACATCATTACCGTGACCAGGCTTGTACTAAGCTCACCCTAAATCCATTTCCTCAAAATCTGGGGAATGCTGTGGCACATCTAGTTGCTCTTACTTAAATCTGCCACCTGCTGAGCAAAGCCTAGTAATCAGTGATATTCACTGGTTTTAAAAGGGAGGCTTGCTTCTGTGCTATCCAGTGCCTACAATCGTGTGCCCAATTAAATCTTGTTCTCCCATGACCTAAGAAAGCACCAGTACACTGGCAGTCAATTAACAGGTGGTAAAATGTTACAAGAAATACCTGCAGATGTGTTTAGGCCACACAATTTGTGAAAAACAATTTTTGTTACACAGCTGGTGAAGCTCCAGCCATGAGGCTGTTAATCCCTCTCATGTAGGGATATCATAACACAAGTAGAGAAACAGAAATTAGCAGCATGCTGGAATGGGCCATTTCCTAGGGAAATGGAATGCAAAATGAATTAAGAAAGTGATACCTGTCCATTGGTTCACTAGCAAATACATTATTCAGATGACTAATTTGTTTCCCCAACTTACAATACACATCATGAAAAACTGCCCTATCCGATTGTGTGAACTCCAACTATAATTAGGATTAAGCATTATGACAGTGCCTTTTCAAAATATCAAGAATATATCCTGGCAAGTTTTGTAAAATTATACCTTTTAGATATGGTTCTGTACTAGAGTAGAAACAGGAATCATTCAGAACGTTGGCTTGTGTTTTCCTAAAGGACTCAGCCAATGCATACTGTGTGCTGCATTCTAAACCCAAAGCATCCCCAAGCACTCCTCCTGCATTACAGAAGCTGGCTGATTAAAAACATTTCTGTTCTTAAGCGCTGACATGTAACACACTCTTCAGACAAAAATGTGACCAGCTGCTAAAATTGTCACATCCACTCAATAAAGAAAAGACCACAGTAGCAAGTCAGATTTTAGTAGGGCACAAGAACAAGCAACTCGCTTAAAAGCAGATCTTCCAGCAGAAAATATCTCCATCCATCTCACAATGTCTCCCTTGGAGTTTTAATCCAGTGGCTAACATTGCCAACAATTTGTGCTGACAGAAGCTAAAGTGGCAGTTACACAAAATACGGCATCAAAGATCTGATACTTACAGGCAGCACAGAGTAAACCACGTACCTTAACTACTAGGCTTCCTTATCAAGTGTTGGTACAATTGTGAGATGTCTGTGGGCTGAAGGCACAGCATATATCACTCTGTAATAGCAATCAGGGCTGTCTGTCTCAACCCATAACCCGCAGAATAGTGAGCACTTGTCAGGAAGATGGCATTAAAATAGGATGCTGCTGTCTGACAGGAAAGGTGATCACAAATACCAACTTCCCACCATCCAATTAACCCAAGCGCAATAGATATAGAAATGCAAGGGCTGGAGAGGTTGTGAATAAAATTAATCCATTTAAACTTGTTTTGCCTAAAGTCTATTTGTTTATAAACTCTATCCTACCTTAGTCATACGTAGTATTACAGGGTTTCAGAGTACTCCAAAAACACAAGCCCTAAGCACTATATATCACTACATTTTTGTTTCTCAGTGTGCTTTTCTTATAGATTTCTGATAGAATTTAATGCATCCCTGGTCTGTGGACTCTATTCCTCTTAAAATCTATGTAACAGATTTCATGAGCTGTATATAAAATCAACAGTGTATTTAAGTCTTCTTTAGCAGATAAACAAGAGTTTTGAGCCAAGGTTCAATAGGCTCCTCCAATCAGACAAAATAAGAAGGAATATTTGAGTATATGTAAACACAAACAGTGCCTGGATTTGCTCAGAGGTTATTTCTAGCTTTTCAAAGTTTGCTTTTTTAAACTACAAATTTATTTTTTTTAAAGCAAGCGTGATGCGGCTGTTGAGATGTGGCTTGACTCCAGCAGAAGGTTTTCCAATCCTGAATCAGAGGTTTCCTAAGATTTTAAATGGCAATAGAAAATGTAGGTTATTATATATGAACAGTATATGAACAAAACAGTGTCAAACCGTAGGAAACTTATACTTCTAATGAAATTACCTTAATTACCCCAAATGACAGAGCACTACTTAGTAAGGAATATTAGACAGTGATGGAAAAAGAGAAGAGAAGTACATAGTGCTTTTGAACACGCCGCTCACAAAGGAAGCCACCAGTACCATTTGCATGTTGCAAAGCAGCGACAAAGAGAAATGACTTGCCAAAATTTTGTAGGAACTAGAAGCGACAGGAACAGAGCAAATAATCAAAAAGTCCTCTAATTCTTTGGTGAGTACCACATCATTGACATCACCTTGACTTTACTGCCACAGAACACTTCAAGCATTCATGTTTTATGTATGCATAGGACATACTAAGTACTAAATAAATTCACTCCCATTTTCCTTGTCAGTCTTTATATCTAACTCAATGCAAGTTTTCCCATGATCCACTGTTGGGGATCTCTGTTTAGTATTTTGTGCTTCCAATTTCTAGGCCCTTCAACCTGACCACCACTCCCTCAAAGTAGAACTCGCCCCCCGTCCAAATCCCAAAATCATTCTTATATTCATCTTCATCAAAAGTCAAAAGTCTGCTTCTGAACCTAGTTGGAAACAGCACCTTATACACAGTTTGCATTTTCCTACAGAAAAAATGATGACAGTTATACTGAATCAAGATGGGCCACTAGGAAGAAGTTATGACTTGGCTGTTTGCATATTTGTTTTGTGTTGTAGAATTTGCTTACTGTAAAGCTGTTTGGCAAGGAGGTATCATCCAGAGACCACTGCCAAGTTTGTATTATGTTGGTTAGATCAGAACTCCTGATAACAAATTGAAACTTGATTATTGATAAAGGATGTTACGCAGAAAGCTGAGGCACTTCCAGGACTAATTTCTGGCACAGTAGGTATGGAAGGAGTAAAGAGTAAGGAGAAGACTAATGTTAAAATTTCAGCTTCTCTACCTCTTTCTGATAACTTTTCCTCTCTACCTTTCAGGACCAAAAGAAAAAAAAAAAAAAAAAAAGAGTGTGATAGGACAACTAATATATCAAAGGAAACTGCTTTCTTGGACTGTACTGAGAGGCTAATCCTATTGTAATCCCTGCTGCTCTTGGATGCTGAGTGTCCTCTAGACTCTCCAACACTCTGAAATCAGTGGGAGAGAAACCCAAGTGAATTAAGTATGAGGATCCACTCCTTCACCCAGCTTCCCTCTCCATATGGCAAATCGCTCATTCATGTTAGCTTCTGAGGGAAGAAGCTATGTTTCATCAGGCCTTGAGGAAGAGACAACCCCTGATTCATAAATTGTTGTAGCTACCATAGGAGCCCTGGGATAAAGGTGGCTCAGGGCACAGGAGGTAAGATCAGAACAGAAGGAATCCTCAGGCGTCCTTGATCCCTAATCCTTGATTAGGGGCAGAGTGTTTGTGAATAAACTGAAATAGCCAATGGAATTCAAAGACACAGGACTATTCTGATTTAGACTTTGTACTTATGTACTGGATGAAGAAATTTTCTTGCCTTTGTCCAGCACTTTGTGACTTGGCAACTCTCAGTATATATTACTTAAGTACAAGAACAGAGTTCCTCTCCTCATTCATTATTTTGTCAGCGTGCTGTTGAAGTTAATAGGTCAAACCCTGACATTTGTACTCAGGAGAAAGCCCTACAGAAGATCCAGATCTGAAAAAGGATTTAGCTTGATACTGTATGTTCAGTACCAAATATCATAGCCTTTAGAAATGAAATTTTAAAGAAATGCCATTTAGTTTAGGGAAATAAGAGCAAAATGTGCCTTATCTCATCTTTTTGCAATGATGTTAGTCCCAAATCCCAAGCCTTTCTGCTTCCTACACAGTTTACCCACATGAGTAGCTCATTGGGAAAGTCAATTAAATTGTAACAGGTTGATTGTGTGAAATATAAACTGAAGGAGAGATGAGGATGATGGATGTCTGTGGCCAGCTATTACAGCTGTTGTATGTGGCTGTTCTTCATGCAGATGGAGGACAGTATTGGCAGCATACAGCATGGGAGTTTGGGCTGGGAAGACAGATCCAGCAGACTGCTGATAAAAGGAATTAAAACCAAAGCAGCATGGTGGCTAGCAAGCCAGCTTGACAGATTGAACTCTTGACAGCTTCCCTAGTTTCTGCACCTCTATACCTTACCCAGATCTCTAGGGTCCCACCTCCATTCCTACCTCTCATGTTTATCTCTACCTGCAAATGAGTCAGGAAGCCTCAGCTGGAAAGGGGCTAAACCCCATAGCCATTACGGTGGGTGCATCCAGGCAGCAGTCTGTCAGTGAGGCTGGCCTGGGTGAAAGTCTCATAAAACACATAAAATAGTGCTTGTTCCTTTAAAACTTTACCTTAGCCTGGATAAGTAAGTGTTTTAGAGAAATGGTCATTTGAGCACTTTAAGTTGGTGGGATACACAGAAGCATAAGGTGATGAGGGCCAGCAGTTGTCCCTAGAGCGAGACTCCCAACTACAGCTTCAATGGTAAGGCAGACAGGAGCACGGCGTCCCAGGTCTTCTAGATTAACCCTGTGCATCACAGAGTCACACTGCCACTGAGGCCAAGATCTTAATCTCTTGCTCTAGCTGTAACCTAGGTTCATGTAGGGTTGAAGTTTATTGCCATTTCTTTTTCTCCTGAACAGTTTTAACACTAATACTGGATCACCCTTCTTCTCACGTGGCTCTCCATCTTGTCCTATCAGAGTTTAAACTTATTTCTTCTCTCATCAGATTTCCTGTTCCATTCCTCTCAACATCTTTAATCATCTTCATTTGAGAAGACCCAAACTGCACTCTAACAGGAAGTTAGGGCTTCTCTGGAGTCTGGTAAAATCTCACAATGATTTCACCAGATGCTTTGTGATATATTTTCTGAATGTTTACATTAAAAGAGGAGAAGACAGTTTTAGTTGACCCTTTTGATAAGCAAATATTGATTAGATCATTAAAATTACCTGCTTTCTCAACCTTACTGATGGTCCTGACTATGTCCACGCATGAAAGCATAGAGTCAGTAGCCTCATCTTTTCAACGTCTCTTCTATACCTGTGCTATGGACAGACTATGGCCTTCAAGAACGTTTTAAAGGGCAACTACCAGCCAGTTCAATAACTTTATAGTTATCTTGTGTTCTAGTTCTTCCATATTACAGCAATTATGAGACCAGAAAAGGAGAATATCCAACAAAATAGGATGTGTCTGATTTTTACAACATTCCTGTTCATTTTTGTGGAGTCTGTCCTCATATTGCTTTGTACCTCATTGTAATATTAGTAACTAAATACTCTCCTTCAGAAAATTGAGACAGTTTTTTATGCTGATCCATCAAACACCAGCCATGCTGTCGTACCAAAGGAGAAAGCAGTATGTGACATAAGTGAAAGAAGCTCTAGGCAATTTAAGTAACACCAGCACAGATGCAGGGATAACCTGTTTTATAGCTTTAAGGGTGGATAAACCAAGCAGACTGTGGTTGTGTATCATGATACATGATGGTCTTTTTTCACACGGGAACACAAGTTAAACTAATTACAGTCTCCCTAAATAGATGGGTACAAGTGACAATCCAAATGCATAGTAAAATCCTACATCAGGGCTCTGAAAGTTTCAGAAGAGTTTGAGCAGCTTCTCATCATTGAGCCTTACGCAGTAGTGAGAGAACTGTCCCAGTGCATGAAAGGAGAATGGCCAGAATATTTTAGGAAGGACAGCATCTGGTTCAATATTTCAGTATTGTTTTGAAAAAAAAGAAATCAAGTTTCAAAGAAAACATAGTATACCAGCTTTTAAACTTTTCAGAATTTCTGTAGAAAAATTAATTTAAAATTTACAGTGGTTTTATTTAATTACCCATATTTTGTTAGAACATTTGAATCTGTAGACATATTACTTATGATTCTACTTGGTCTTTGTGTTCATCCTCCCCTTTATTTTGAAGAAAAAGGAGGCAGAGAAGATGACAAAATGAGATAAAGCAGAAATGTTCTTACAATTTATAACCCTAAACTTCAGATACTTATTTTATCTGAAGACACAATTTTCTAAAGCAGCAACAACAGTTGGTTTCAGGGGACTGCGTTCAAATTCTAAAATTATGTCCAGTTAAAACATGATCTTATTATGTTTGTTTATTTATACCTTTTCTTCACAATGAAATATATGGGTTTCTCAAACTGGTATTACAATGCAGAGCCATAACCACTTTGAACTGGTAACTAGTATTGTATTAAAAAAACCCCACGTCATTATCATCTTTTTTAGCATACAGTATTTATTTAGTGCAGTCATGGCTATTGCTAAAAAGGTTGGCCTATCTTAATCTCCCTGCCAAACTTCGGGCAGTGTTATCTCAAGAGACCAATAAGAAGAATTAGTATCACAAGAGATAACATTGCTGTCCTTCTAATAAGGACTCTTCCTGACATTGAAGCATGTGCTACGCGGTGGCAAGGGAAAGTTCGTTGGGTATGTTTTATTCTGAGTTTGTTAAACTTGTTGGTAGCTCAAATAAAAGGTGCCTGAAAGAAAGAGCCTGCCCATACTCTAAATGGGATATTAACTCTTCATGGGTTTTAAAATCAGTTTCATACAGCTGTTTTCTGCTAGAATGCAACATTTTTGTCTGCCATAACTACATCAATGGAATAGGAGAAAAATATTTAAAATAATTTCTTCAAGCAAACTTCTTAGAGTGTTTTGGGGCTTTTGAAATGCACAATTCGTTATTACCATGAGGCGCTTTTTTTTTGTTGTTGTTCTTGCTAAACATCAGTGATGTTTAGCTAGAAACACATTTGGCTTAAAAACTGTTGCTTTAAATTGATCCTCTGAGTCTTCTTAACCCTGTTAGCAGTAGAGGATTTGGTATACTGCATTATTTTCTGAGATTTACCTGTGGTTTATTTGCAGAAGCCACATTTCTATCATGGTATTGACACACAAATGGAACCTGCACTTAACCCTGCCACATTTTCTAACTGAACACAAATCAAAGATTTCCACTCTTCGTTGTAAAAAGATGAACTATTTTCTGTTCAACTAAAACACAGCTCTAGTATATCCAGGTCAGTCACTTTCCAGAAATGATGTAAGCCACAATATCAGGTCCTGACCACTAACTTCTCAGAGCATTTCCCTCTTTTGACTATGGGTTTATGTGTACTTTTCTTGCTCTGACAATCAATTCTGAGAAAAACATTCTGTAGTTCCATTTGCCATAGTATGTCATTTTCTCTTTTAGGGCTTTACTCTGAGTAAGTTAGAGCAGAGCATAGCGCTTTTTGTCTTTGACTAGGGTTGGAACAATTATCTGGAATTTCTCCTTCCTGAAGAGCCTCTCATAAAGCTATGAAAAGGAAAAATGGGAGAAATAAAGGAGGCGGCAGACCCACAAAAGCATCAACACCATGTACCTAAATAGTACTGCTAGCACAGATCAGTGCCTTTACTGGGTGTCGGAGATAGCTGAAAAAGAGAACAGATGCAGTGACTCATGCTACTAAAGGTACGGTGCTTGCAATCAGAGCCAAGTTTCCTGGACTGTTAGATCAGCAACTTTCCTAAGTATCAAATTAAATATGTTTTAAATGGTATTTCAAAGTTACAGTTGGTTACATTTGGGCATGCTGACCTTAACAATGTCATGTTAAATATTTTCTTTTTAATTAAGGTAATAGCTAAGTTCTAAGGATGAGTATTGTTTCTCACTTCATTAATTTTACTGTTAAATGGAAAATAAGATATTGAAACGGATCAGCAAGGCAGAATGACAGAAAGGTCCTTTCAGTTAGCCTGAACCATCACCACAGCACTCATGGGTCCAGGACTGTTAACACTGAATACTCTCCCAGCCGGATGAAAGGAAAAGTTACCTATGCCAACAATAAATTAGGTAGTGAAGACAATGATCAACATTACTTACCAAAATTTAACCAGATTGTGACATGATACAGCGCTGCTATCAGGTAACACAATCCTACAGTTTCAAGGAATGACTTAGATTCTAATTGGGAACTAAAATGAGTAGAGCTTTACAGAGACTTTTATAGTAGGAAAGTCTCAAAAAACTTAAAATACTTCAATCTAAGAAATTTTAAAATGGGAAAGAAAGTGAGAGATAAACAAAATAATGTATAAAACTGAGAAGGTAAGTCAAGCACCGGTAGCACATGGCTGCCTTCTACTCGGTAGGCAAAGGGGGGACAGCTGGAGCAGCATTTACTCCAGTGACTGCAAAAGAATAAGTCATTTGTTTTTGTGAAGGGAATCATGGTTTAATAAATGAACTGGAGAGCTGCAGGTCAGGAGATCTCAGTCCTACCCCTTACACTGAAAGGGACTTGCTGTGTAACTTTCAAGAAGCATGAGAGCATTTTTGACCCGATTTCTTTCTCTTTAAAATGACAATGACGATATTTTTGTTAAATAATTGCAGGATGCTCAGAGATCCCAGAGAAGTCTCAACAACTGCAAACTTCATCCAAGAACTGTCTGACCTCTTACTGAAATGTTTGCAGATTTGTTTGCAGGCCGAACAGTTTCTGATAGCAGGGTGGCTTGTTCCACCACTCAGTCCACCCATCCTGCTGCAGCTGTTCTCAGGGGACACATATAATCATCACATTTGTCGCGATGGCAATGGTGATAATGATACTGTGTGCACTAATGAAAGCAAAGTACACATTTCACTTTCTGTGAGGGTTGGTGCTTGGGCAGCACTGCCTGCCAGCTGTCTCTGTCCACAGCACAACCTGTAATTTAGTTAACAAAATGAACCATTTCAGAGATCAATCATTATCCTGCCTGTCTTTATCCATTTACTGTTGCTGCCTGTGATAACCATAGTAGGGCTGACAAACAAGGTCTTTTCGGGTGGAAAGGATGGAAAAATAAACACAGAAAAAACACAACTCTTGTCCAATCTGATCTGCCTATTCAAAGCTCTTTACCATGATGGAACTTGTGCTTCTTCTCATCACTAAAGTTAAGCAAAAGCATCTTAGACATACAATTTATTCTTGAATTTGCATCTTGATTTTTTTTTTTTACAGTGTTTTTGTGTGGTGTCTGACCATGAATTCTTGCTAAAAGGCTGATTCTGCTTTACATCCATCCTATGCTTCCAGATCCAGGTGGATGCTATGGTTCAGTTAGTTTTTCTAGCCAAATGAACTTTTAGGGGTCAAACAGCCTCAGTGGCCACAAAGAAACAATGTTTGACACTATTGATGTTTCACCGCCAATTTACATGAAAGTTGAGGAAGGAAGTCAGAACCTTTCATTGATTTAACTTTTCCCTTTGTTGATGAAATAGGTGTACCCAGACCCTTTTCTAATCAAGTAGCGGGAACGCTGCTCACAGTTCAATATTAGCCAAGCGCAGAGTGCAATTCTGAACATAAAGCACTCCACATCGTGGTCTACAACATCAAGTTCTCACTCAAATTTCCCTCAGCATTTGGTATTGCATTCTCCCTTAAAACAGTTTCCATTTATTCCACTCCTGTGCCTCCTTCAACCAAAGAGAACTTGTCTCTTTAAGAAGCGCAAAGATTTGCACATGACAAGGAAGAAGTGGGAAGGAAGGTCTAGTTTAGCCCTAAGGGCTTCACAGCACTGGCAGAAGAGCCCTAATTCATTTTTGGAGAAGCTACTCAAGTCTCCCACTGTCCCTGCTGGTGGGGGACTGCACATCCCCTGCTCTCTGAATGCAATCAACCTGGGTTCAGATAACTCTCCAGCTGATTTTAAACCTCTACAGTCATAATCTAATCACAAGGATTTCCCTTGTTAGATTTGTTCCTGAAAATGGAAACTTGGAAAGAAAATTTAATCATCTTCAATCTACTGATCATACAGAAGTACTGCACTGGGGAACAAAGAGTGGAAAAAGGCATGTTATTGGGCCTGACTTTTCCCCATTCATACAACAAGAGCAATCATATACTACCATCTCATGGGAGTGTTGTACATCTTACTGTGTAAATAATTGCAAAGAGCTGTGGTATCTACTGGAAGATACATTGATGATGAAAATATATTTTCTCAGATGTCCTGGTTTGAGCCCCTTCTAACTGACAGGACAAAACAATAAAATACAAATTGTGGTGTTACTAAAAACAGTTACTTGCATACTTAATTGTTAAAAGCAAAGTTGATTTGCTAGCAAAATTACACAACCTTTCATACAATATCCTACAGAGTACAGTCACTACAGTACTGGAAAGTAACACTGCCTTTTTTTTTTGTTTGTTTCCTCTTCCTTTTTTTTTTTTTTTTTAGTATATACACAACTCTCTTGAGAATTAGGTGCCTACAAACCTTACTTGACTGTCAGGCAATGTAACAGAAATAATTGTCATAGATTATTAAAATATGTTAATATAAACCCAATAGGCTTTCTATAAGTAATCAAATATACTAGGATTCTTTGGATCTACAAAGACATAACAAAACACCAGATAAAAGAAAACAGGTTTCAGCCAGAATTTCAAAGGACCTTTTTATAAAACACTCTACCATAAGACATTATAAAAAACATAATAGGAGAAAAAGTGCTGCTAAGAATTAGAAAATGATAAAAAAAGACAGTAAACAGTAAGTAGCAAAAACATTTTTTTTCAATATGACAAAGAAAACAATGGAAAAGTTCTGCTTAAAGAGCCCTGTCTCACATAATTGTCAGTGCTGTGGAAAAGAAGGTAAATAACAAAGAAACAAATCTGCAGCTGGCAGAAAATTATTTAAGTTATTTCTTAGTAGGAGCCCTATGAAAATGGTCTACACAATGGCAAATTAAATTTACTGTTGACAGATGCAAAGAAATGCATGCGGAAAATAACTAATAACTGCATATATGCTGCTGAGTTCCAAATTAACTGAAAACATCAAGGAAAAAGGCTCCTGTGTGTATCTCAACCTGTCAAGGCCTAAACATGAGCTACAACACAGGCCTAAGATCTTAAATGAGGGACACAGCAAAACCACTCAGGCTGAAAACTTGAAATACTCTGGGATTTATTGTGAATAGCCAGCTTTTTTTTTTTTTTTGAAAACTCTTCTTTGTTGTTTTCTATTTCTGATATAAGCAAGTTTTGACATGACAATTTGGCAGACACTGAACTAGGCATAACATAAGGTAATCTGGTACAAAATAAAAAAAGCTGTTTTCCTTAAAGGGACGTGAGGAAGCATTGTCCACCCTGGATCCCACAACATGTCCAGATGGATCCTGCTTAGATGAATCACTAGTCTTAAGAAGAATAATCATGCCTTGGTATTGCAATGCAGTCAAGTTTTACCCTCGATAGTATTTGTCAAGATGTACATAGGCAAAATGTATATTCAAATTAATTTCATTTTTTATTTGATTACAAAGGAGTCATTACTCAGGCTCATCTCTTAGATTTTCTCTGATGGATGGGTGATTCACATCAAAATGAACCAAAGCCATGCACAGCCTTACATCAGTCCTGAAAAGATGCTCAAAACTCAGGTGAACTGTGTTTATTTCTCAGGGGATCCCATTCAAGGCTCGGCAAAAGAACAGCCTGCTTGGTTTTGTGGGTGATGAAAACAATGGAGACAGTATTCACATTGCATTAAGTGTTCGGTAACAACTTGTGAAGCAGAGAATATTATCTGTCAGAGGCATGAAGTGTGCAAGAGGAACAAAAAACTTCTAAAGATTTTGCCAGCATATCGGTGGGTTAACTATGTAAGAAGCAAAAAAAAGCATTTAAGGAATGGAAGCTACAAAAAAAAAAAAAAAAAAGACTCCTCCCCCGACCCTGAGAGCTCCCTACTGACATAATTAGACTGAAAAACAAACCACATGGACAGTTAGGGCAGCAAACTCACTTTGGGATGTGATCTAGTTTAAGTAGACATGGGGCTGCTCAGAACCAAGGTAGAAGAGAGAAAGGCAAAGGAGCTACTGTTTTCTCCTCACCTTGCCCTCGTTACAAGCTTTTGTACTTGTGCAAATGTCATGAATTTAAAAATTAATTCCTTACCAAAGCAGGATCATTATATTTCTATTTGCCCCTGCTGGGATAAAAATAAGGGCAAGGTGTCACAGGCAGGGGTGCAAAAAGAAGGAGCATTACTAACATGAAGTACTGAGCCACACATATCCCTTTTGGTCCTGCACACTGTGAGAAGACATAAAATTCAGAGATCAGAAAGAATGAATGAAAAGGAATGAAGGAAAGAATCAATAAAATTATAAACATCCTTTCTTCACAGCAGTAGCAATCTTCAGGTTCTTTTTAATAGGGGAGAAGATAAAAAGGCCACATAAGCGTCCCAAAATCCAACCTCTACTGATACACATACACAACCCAGGCCTGTTGGGAATGACCATGTGTTTGGATGTCCTTTACTGATTTATGTCCCCATCAACAGGATGCACCAATCTAACCATTTGCACAGTTTAAATAAAAAAACCCCAACCTGGTGAAATTAGGATATGAAGAAATAGACTTGGAAGACAGAATAGCTGTTCAGTGGAATAGGTAAGAAAGAATTAGGATATTTGACATATCTCTATATTGAAAAGAGAAAAAGGGTTAAGAGCAGGTGCAACCACCTTTCTGCTCTTCCCCTGCCTCCGTAGCTTCATCCAAATAACTCTCATTATTAATGTACCAGGAGAAGACTTTTCACATTTACTCCTTAAGATCAACCTGACAGTTTACCAGCTGTTTCTGTACTCTTCTTCCCACCATCGCATGAGTAATCCAAAGACCGTTCTCACTTTCTCTGCCAGCAGCATGGTTACCTGCTGTTCATTTCTCCCAGTCTGCTCCCTGAGCACAGATGCACCATCTCTTTTATTTCCCACTCACTTTGCAAGCCATAGGTTTTGATATCATAGAAACACAACTATTACCTCTATCTCATTCTAGAAGGTGTCATGCCAAGAATATAGCCTTCTATCTCTCTAACACTGCTGCCTCCGAGATACATTGGTCAGATCTCGGCGCTTTCTAGTACCTGGACCTGAAGAAGAAATGTATGGTTCAATATATATTGCAGCTGTTTCCTTAAATAGTATGGCAAAAGTATGAGTATGAATAAGGGATAAACATGGGCAATTTGGGTAAAGGCATTAATCTCTTACCTACTGGTGTTGAAGAATAGAAGACAGAAATGCAAAGGGCACTGAGAAGCTACGAGTCTTCTACTCTTAAAGAAAACAAAACTCTTAGGAAAAAATGCTATAAGAAAATCACTACCTAGGACTTGAGCCAATGCTTGCAGATATTGGTAACTTATCCTGGCTTGCACCACATCACCCGAAGTCTGGAAGTCTGAGGAAAGTACATTTAGTATCGCAATCAATAGCTGGAAGGACACTCGAAAAACAGAATGACGCATATGCCCCAAATTCTCTGGTGTATCTTGTAGGATAACACCTGACAGGTCCCATTATATGAGCCTGATGAAAGATAAGGGACCAGGAGGCATGCACATATTACACAATAGCAATTTTTTATCCATTTTTGGGGGAATATTTTTCCTTTTCCCTGAGCCATTCACTATTTTCTGGGTGATTGTGTCTGTGTAGGTAAGAGGCTGGTGGGATTCGTTTGTCCTTCTGGCAAACCATGCAGATATGTCCTAAAACAGAGAGCCAGACTTCCAGCGTGTTTGCCAGTGCTGTACAATTGGCCTTTTTGAAATGCTACAAAACAGAAAAAGAAACAGAGTAAAGGAGGATGGCAGTGCTTGCCAAATGGCATCTCCTGTTGTATGCACACACCGGTCTGGATAGCCACTTGGGTGCAGAAGTAAAAAGCTATTAGCATTGGGATAGAAACAGGCATCCAATTTCCCCACCCACCCAGATGGAGGAAAATAGAGGACCTCACCCTTAATGGTTTTCAGAGAAAGGGATACAAAGCAGGAAACAAAAGAGGACAGACTCCAAGAACCTTTTTTTTTTTTTTTCACCAGGTTCTTTTTTCCCCCCTTTCTCCCTCCCCTAGTGTCTAATCCATAAAAGAATCTAAGTCTCATCTTAAAAAAACTCCCTCTGTTCCTGGATGCGCTTTACAGACAATGCAGTTTGAACAGAGGAAAGCACTGCAGCTAATAAAAAAAGGACTTTCCTGTCTCATTCTCTATAATGATATAATATCTCCCAATAAATGGAGACAAAGCATAGAAAAGAAAGAAGGCTTGGGATTCAAAATGGGGGGCATAGATATACCCCAGCTGCTTTGAAGCTTTTGACTGCCTCTCTGGAGCTCCCTCAAAGTAAGGAATAAACAAAATCGCACTAATAATACCTGTATCACAAAGAGTAATAGTTTACTATTATGTGGCAAACAACAACAGATATCAAGAAAATGTCCCCACCACAATCAGTAGTCATAGCATAAAGGAATTATTAGATGACACAAGCGAGCAATACAATGGGATGCAGGACAGGTAATGCTTGGTTCCTCTTCAAAGAGGACTTTGTTAGCAGTTGATCAGACAGAGCAAAGGCACTGAGGGAAGAGGCAAGGAAACACAGACTGAGACAAAGTATCAGAAGGAGGGAAGAAGTAGAAAGGAAATGGATTAAATCACCAGTCAATGGAGCTGGCATGAAAATTTCAGCATTTTTGTTCTCCACGAGTTCTTTGAAGAAATGAGATTTATAGAAGAACACACTGAAGTTCCAGCAAAGTCCACATTGCAGTACAGTCACTATTATTATTATTATTATTATTCATATTAATAAAACTTTCTGTTCTATACAGACAAAGCCTGAAGACCACCACAAAACATTTTAAAGCACTTTAGAATCAGGGCATGGCACAATGGCTATTAACTAAATGAAAACACAAATGAGGTTTGCAATAAAATATGTTGAAGCAATTTTGAGCCTGGGAATTAATTTGCCCCCACGAAGACAGTCCACTTAAAAAACCTATTAGCTCGGGGAGCAGCCATAGTGAGAAAGTACAGATCTACATTTTAGGTGCCAAGTGATTACAGCCCCATCTGAACTGGGCCAAGGAAGCAGGGCTACCACACCTTCTGCTGTGAAAAACATGCAGAGATATGTAAAGAACGTAAGCACAGTTGTAATGACAGTTCTACCATCTGTCTTAAATGGAACATCTTCAACAATATGGTGGCACCCAACACCATTTTGTGTCAGCTCTGAGAACAAGACAAGGAGTGTTTATATTTTCCAGTTTTAATGGATTTGAATGGTAGTGTCTGGGTCTACCTACAGCATCAAAAATGGTCTTTACTTTATCTCCCTTTAAACTTACCATTGTTCGTTGTACAAAACAAGATCATAGCCCAAATCAATACCACATCCAGTGTTTATAATGGAAATTTTTATGGTCATACTTATGAGAATGTGTCTGTTCCTTTGTAAAGGACACCAGCCCAGTGATTTACCTTTGGCAAAGCACAGCTGATAGTTCCAACAGGATCTGAGGTCATTTTGCACTTTTCTTATGACACTTGATTTTATCACAGATTAAAATCTCCACAGTTTTAACCAAGCGTAAATCTTAAAATTAAATAAAACATCTTCTTGAGATGGGTAGCTGTGAGAAATGATAACATACTGAAAGCATGGAGATGACAACTGACTGATGCCCAAATTATTAAATTGTGGAGGTTGCTGTCGAATGGAAATTCAACCCACTTTCATAGAAACTGTTAATATTGATATTAAGTCATCCATCTCCTTAAACAGTTCCAGAAATTGTAAAAAGTTCTCACTGTGTGTATGTAGGAGTAAATCCTGTATGGGAGATACGGTGAGAACCAGAACCTCACACCATGAATTGTAAATACCATGCTCACAGTATGCAAGCATGACTCATTGATCTATCTGTGCAGATGAATTGCACCACTACTGAAATGAGATGGAACATTATAAATCCTTAAAAGCACATAACAACATCAAACATCACTTTAAAACAGGAAATGCTTACCCAAGCAATGTAGAAACTAGTTATAGCATAATCTCACCCATATGTCAGACCAGGATATTTATCCCGATATTCTTTACTTCCTAGCAATTCAAACTAGTGCTTCATCCTGAAACTCACCTATACTCAATGTACTTGCATTTGCTTTAGGAATTGCCTATATGAACACAAAGCAATACAAACTCTCTTTAATTTTTGAAAGCTACCAAAATCACAGACAGGCACACACTGTCTAGAGTGGAACATACATTTCAGTGTGATGAGGAAGAGGCAAACACAAGAACAGAGCACATCAGCAGGACCTTGCTCTGGGTCCACAACCAGTATCTTCCATACACAGAAAGATGAAGGTTCTCTGCCAGCTTTAGCCACTAAGATTCAGACATCTATTCAAAGGTAGTCCCCTAGAATCCTTCCACGCTCAGTAGTGAATAGTGGCACTTCAGAAGTGAGTCAGCCCATTTATTTTGACGGCACGGTCTGCTCACTGCCTATCCCTCTTCACTGGCTATAAATGGAACCCAGAAACCACCACTGGGCTAAAACATATAAAATCTCCGATAGCCAAGGATATGTAAGATGAATCTCACATTACAAGTTAATTGTTATTCTTTCCAAGCTGTTTCCCATTATCTGTATCTTCTGATTCTATACCAAAAGGTGTGTTAAAATTCTGCAAGTCTTTTGGTCCACTGTTTTTAAGGAAGAAGCAATATATCAAAATATATCTACTAGTGCTATCCTTTGCTAACAAATAATGTTGCTTACTGACCTCAAGTGGCACCAGCCACAGGCTTTCAAGTAATTATTTTAATTACTGTACTTGCCCCTACTTTTGGTAACCATCTCAGAGAAGTAAACAATTTTTTGTGAGCAAACTATGTTTGCTTCTCCTAGCAAAGAAGTCTTTGAATCTATTGCGTACCACCTCCACCCTCCATAAACAGGCACTACAGCACTTTCCTATTTTGTCATATTCAAAACACTAGGACAGAAAGATAACAACATTGTAGAGTATTATTGCTGGAATATTGCCCTATGTTTATTTGTTTAAATCCTAGTTTTCCATGTATTGCATTCTCATTAGATTTTGATGCAGTCAGCATCAAATTCTAAATGGCAATAGTAAACTTCATGAATCATTTTAGCAAAACCTTCCTTGAAGTGACTTTGAAAAGGCGAGATAACTTTTGCTGGCTTTATCTTTGCCTTTTCCTGACTTTGAAAACTGGCACCATCACACACTTAGCTACATCCTCCCCCACTTGTAAATGGAAACATACTTAGAGCTAACTTCCTACCTCTTGCAGTTGGAAACTTCAAAAAATCACCTTCTTAATATGTGCTTCTAATTAAATTTCAGTCCCTAACCACAGCTGCTGTGATTCATGCATACCCTGCAAGGTTCAGTGTTAATTAATGAGGGCTCTTTAAACTCTCTGAGACAGGGTGTGGGAGGGAAATAGGGTGTATGCAAGACATGAGGATTTCTCACAGTTGGTTGTGGGGTGTTGTGATGCCCCTCTGGGAGGCAGCTCAATTACAGTATGCATCCAAACAAGAATGAAAAAGGAGGCGGAGAACTGGGAACAAAAACCCACACGGTGTATTATTCATAAGCAAATATATAATTACACAGTCTCATGAATTAGGCATCTGCACTTTTAAAGACAGACAGAAAAAAAATGTGTCAGAATGTTGCTTTGCAGTATATTGGTTTGGTATTCCCTTCTTCCTATGAACATTTAGAGAAAAAGTGGGGCATAATCAAGAGAACTCAGGAGCCTTCAGGCAATCCAGATCTCTAACAGGTACAAACTGATGTATTAACAAATTTCATGGTGTGTGGATTAGTACAATCCCTCTTGGGACTGCAATTCTAGATTGCAAATGAGAGAACTCAGCAGCTCAGCATCTTTGTAGATAAGGAATTTCAAGGTAAGATTCTAGAGCGTAGCTAAATAAGTGAGGCAGTAACTCTAGCTCTCAGGCATATGAGTTCATAAATGGTCATATTTATTACTACATATTTGTGTTACACACAGCAGGCTGATGGAGACACTACAACTCTGTCTTCAGCTAGAGGGCTGCCAGTCTAGGAAAGTTTGTACCAAATATTGATCTGAGGAGGCTATAATTGGTTGCAGACAAGGATGAGCATTTGACCTTTGTCATTTGTATATCATTATTTTCTTTTTTTTTTCCTAATTGCATTACTATGCATGTCCAAAGCATGTTTCATTCTTTATGCGTGTTCTCAGCCATACAGCAACAGCGCAGCATTAGGAGCTGAAATTAAATATCTTGCAGCTAAATGAAACCTCAAACGGGAAGTTTAGAGCAGTGCAGAAATTAATGAGGAGGGATTTTATCTAGGTGTTTACACTACTGCCTCTTATGAAATATTATTTGGGATATTTAACTGTCCTGAGTACTCATAGCCTCAATCTCTGCATGGGATAAAAGAAAAAAAATATTAAAGTAACAAGGGAAAAAAGTAATTCATTTTGCCCTGGTTTCAACTGAGATAATTTTCTTACTAGCAGCTGGTATAGCCCTACATTTTGGATTTAGGATAAGAATAATGGTGATAACACATTAATATTTTAGTTGTTGCTAAGCAGTCAAGGACTTTTCAGCTTCTCATACTGGGCCACCAACACGAAGGCACCCTAGAAGCTGTGAGGGCACACAGCTGGGACAGCTGACCCAAACTGGCCAAAGGGCTATTCCATACCCATTCCATGTGACATCAGGCTCAGCATATACACCTGGTAGAATAAGGAGGGGGAGTTCAGAGTTATGGCATTTGTCTTCCCAAGTAACCCTTACGCATGATGAAGCCCTGCTTTCCCGAAGATGGCTGAACACCTGCCTGCGGATGGGAAGCAGTGAATGAATTGGTCTGTTTTCTTGCCTCCACAACTTTTACTTTACTTATTAAACTGCCTTTATCTCAACCCACAAGGTTTTTTCTCCTTTTTCTTCCTCTTCTCCCTACCCTACTGGAGGGGGTGTAATGAGTGGCTGTGTGGTGCTTAGTTGCTGGCTGGAGTTAAACCACAACAAATATCTATCCCAACGCAGTGCTTACTGTTCCCTTGTTTTGGGGGAAATCCCAACCCAAGGATATGAAATTATTTTTTTAATGAGTAAGTACCAGATAATTTGATCAAGACTTTTCAAGCTGGGCTAGTCTGAGCTATGTACTCCCTTTGCAGAGGGCATTCTGCAGCTGCTCACAGTATTAAAAAAACCCACAACTCAGACAGACAAGAAGTCTCATGGTCTAAGCCAAATTTATTCACTGCCTAGATCCAGACCTGAGCCAACCTCAGGACAAGCCCTACACAAACTCTCCAAAATTTCCCCTAAGCCGAGGTGATCACTCCATAAATATCTCTAAACAACTGGTTTTCCTTTCTGTGGACACTGTTTCAGGCTACAGGTTCTCAGCTCTGGCTGATATCTTTTGGATTTCAACACTTAGGTTTTGACTGATAAATTCAGAAATTGCAGATACACTGCCACTAGAGCCTTTTTTATTATTAAGGATGGCAAGTTGAAGCCAGCATGGTGTAAGGACTGATGTAAGGACAGAATATTGTCTTCTTCTGGCAACTTCTGGGTCTTCAATAAGTGACAGCTGTCACAAAATCCTTCTCAGTTAATTTTGCCATTGGCAACCTCTTTCCTTGTCCCAGAAGCAATTATAAACTGGCTAGTCTGATTTCTTTAAGATACAGATGATTTGTTGATGATTACAGTTTAAAAGATGGGAGAAAAAGATTTAACTTCTTTTTCCCAGTTTACTTATAACAAGATGCTCTCAGTTTGACCTCCTGGGAGAGCAGCGATTTTCTTTCAACTAGACTGAAGGAAGAGTCCAAAACCAGCATCAACACTGTGATGTTCCAGGATGTGCAGAACTGCAGTCTACATTGTGATCCGTAAGCATTATAACAAGAGACACAGGTTTTTACCTGAAGTAGCAATGGAAGCCTGGTTTTGCAGAGCTACATGAGAAGCTCCAGTCCAATTCAGCTCTGTAATCTCACTTGCTAGATTTGTCATGAAAATTTGATTCTGTTCTGATTTGTCCCAGACTATAGGATGATTACAAGATGGAGCTGCTATTCTTCTGAATCTCTCTCTAAATCCTTAGCTGCTATTTTTATTGGACTGTAACAAGAATATGTTCTTCTACCAGCCTCTATGTCTGCCCTGTGTTTTTGCCATCACAGATCCACTGCCTTCCTAGCATTTGCTTCCAAAAAGATAAGCTTTCAACCCAGAGCATCTGTTTCAGAATTCTAGGAAGAAGATGAAGGTTACACAGAGAGCAAACCAGACTTAAAACACTATAGAAAATATGATATGAGAAAACCTGCATGGGCAGGAGATAGTGCTTCATCTTCATGCTCCTAACTCTCTGAAATTCTCAAGTTTAAGCAGTTCAGATAATACAATGGAGAAAATGTCTTCTGGCTTCATCTAGGTCTGTTTTGGTGTTCTACACAAAGGCATAGGAGGGAATGTTCTCACAAATGATTCTGAGAACATACAAGACTGTGATGGAAGCAGCATAACCTCTTGTGACACTTGCAGTGAGTACTATTGCTAACTGCTCCAGAAAATTACACAACAGATTTGATGCTTATGCTAAAATCTTTTGCCAGAGCTGGAGAGAATTACTCTACCATAAACTGCAAAGTAACCATTCTGTTACTTCATTGAGGGCCATTAATACACCATTTCACAGTGCTAGCATTTATTTAAATAAAATTAAGAACCTATTTAAAATAACTTTAGCACCCACAAACCCGAGTATATAACTTTGACTTCATATATGCTGATCCACAGCACTCAGCATCAAGACACAGAGTGTTTTCCCCTGTCCTCTCACAGCCCTTTGGTATCACACAGCTTTTTTCACGTGGAGAGAAAGTAATATCAGCACTGGTAGGTTTTTCTTCTGAGGCAATGAAGCTGATGAACAGAAGAATCCCCAGGAAAAAAACCCCAGGCAAATGCTCTATTATCCCCCAAGACAAAGACAACAAAGAACTGACAACTCTTTATCTAATGCAGTTATTTCCACCTTTAAAGCCATGTTAGTGTATCATATTCCACATTTCACCTGGCCATGAAATTTTCAGGATGCCAGCCTGTTCTCTATTCTTCCCTGGGGATATGTCCCTCCAGTCATATATGATCAAATAGCCACTAAAATTACAGAGGGAGACAAAAGCATCTCAGATTAGAGAGTGTCCAGAAAATCCTAGAAACTGATCTAACTGATCTATTGAAATCTATTGGAATTAGATTAGTAATTACCACAATTGAAAATAGATTGAAATCTATTGAAAGAAAAGTTTACAGTTCTTTCAATATTCTCCACAATGCTGAGACATAAAAAAAGAGTAACTGCATGCCCGACAAACTCAAAGAGCAAAGTCAATGTCCAACAAGTGAATTGAAACTTTGGCCTCCTCATGAGTTTGGTTTTTTTTTCCTGGTATGTTATTCTCATCATTTTTACATTTGGAGAAAGGATTGAAGAAACAATGTAAAGACTACCTAAGAAACAGAACAATTGACTTCCCACCCCTACTTTATTCAGACTTGAGACCATTAAGTCTTAGAAGACCCTTATGTCAAACTGGGATTAAGATTTAACACAAGCAAAAGCAAAATCTGCTTTCTAGATCCCAGAATGAATAAGGCCACGTTACCATGTGTGAAGATATTATAAGCAGAAGAAGGGTAAACTCTTCTAAGTGTTAGTGTTAATGATATGTTAATGAATGCAGAATCAAGTGGAGTTACGGCTTCATCCCATTACCATTACATTTTTTTCCTGTCAAACTGTAGTGATTTGTAGTTTTACAAAATTGCCACTTTCAGAACACCAAACAAATGTACAACCAAGAAATATAATAGCGTGATCCCTAGTTTACCAGTAAGTTTTAGTTCTGTAATCTATATTTTATAAAGATAACAGTGCACCACCTTCAGTACAACCCCCTTTAAGAACTTATTGCCCGTTTATAATCTTTTGCCATTATGATGTGCAAGGCATCACAATACAACCTCTGTAGATGTTGATGAGTATAATGATAATGCAGCCTTTTTTCCCCCCAACAAGCTTTAAAAGCCCCAAATTAAAAAGTTATTTGTGCTTTCTCCACTAGAACACTGGTCCATAAACATTCCAAATCATTTGCTTCTCATTTTCCATTGACTTGGAAAGAAATATATATACACATACACACATATACATAAATATATTATGTGAATGATATATTTTTTTACAGTGCCATTCCCCACTCTTTTAGTTCATACATACAATCCTCAAGAGGTTGAAAAACACTGGTTTTACATTCGAATTTCAGCTCTTTGTAGTAGGTTTCCATATTTTCAAGTAGGACAAATTATGTGATAAATGAACAATTCAAAATCCTCTCACTTATTATTCAAGCCCCTAAAATCTATGTACAGACTGTTAAAAAATAAATTCCTTTCAGAGACTTTTTTGAGAACAAAATTAATCAAAGTAATAACTAGATTTTGGCTGAAATTAACATTGTACGAAAACTACACAAGTCTTGCAATCTCCTCACCCCTTATTTATAAAACCATTATTCCATCAAACCGAAAACTTTTACAAAATGAGCTGCTTCCACCACAAGACAGGAAAATATTCACAAAAATAATTTGAACTTTCTTCCCCCTCAGCTAATCTGAGTTCCTTCTGCGTAGACCAAAGAGTTTTGACATGAAACAACATTTTAACACCTACTTTGGTTATTGTCAGTGAGCTCTTGCCCAGCAATATCTGGAAAGGATAGAAAAGTCACATTTCGCTTCTGAAGTTCTGGAAAACAATGCTTCTACTGTCTGCTCTGTGCATTTGGGGTCCACACAGTGCTGCATGAAAATACAGTTCCCAGGAGATGAAGGAATACAAGATTTACTCACTATCCATATTCCTCGTTTCACTTTGTCTTATTGAAACAGATGTTTTATTAAGGCATTTGTTCTCTGGCCACCTTATCGAGATCCAGAAAGAGCCCTGATTCTCCTATCTCACCCTCCTTCCCTGGTGCAGAACCTTAGCCAGCACAACAGGCCCAAAACCTCACTGGAAGAATAAAACATAGGAATAAATTATACTTTACCAAGTACTTTTACCTTCATGCACAAGGTCAGCAAATACTCCTCTAAAAGATGTATTTTTTCCTCTTATTAACAGACTGCTTCATTAATTGACATGACAAATACTTAGAAATATGGTCTGGGAAAACACACCATTAATCAATAAGCACTGTAATGATTGATAGAAGTTGAAAGCTTTGCAGCATCAATTGGCATTTTTGTCACAGTTACGTTATTTGTCATCTGTGTTTGTTCAGGCAAGGATTTTTAGGCAGTATCTATAACTATACATAGATGTTACTGCCAGTATGTCAGAGGGTCCTGGGTCACATATGGCCCATGATATGTCCTGGTGGAAGAGTGGGTACTCCAAAGTGTGGAGGGGTTCAAAGTGACACACTTATTCATTCACTTTCAGCAAATTTTGACATACTGCAATTTACATGTGCCTGAGTAAGTGGATTTATGGATTGATTTATCTACTTTTAAGTAAACTAACCCTCACAAAATGGATCAGTGTGTTAAAAAGATTCCTGCAAAGAAACCACAGAGTGAGGATAAGACTGATAATGTGAGCACAAATGAACAACAAGAAAATGGCAGAGCTGACACCTCTATTCCTAGTACAAACTCTTCATCAGCCACACTGTGAGGTAAAGACAGTGACAACCTCATCAGATCTGACAAGAACTTGGCCAAAAAAATTGAAATTATCAAGATTATTTTCATCCATGTTTTAACAATGAACCTTGCTCTCAATATATCTTGGGCCTTGAGATGTTAACTAATGATAGTACAAAACCACCACAATTAACAAGACATTAAAAACTAAGCATCCAGAACGTGAAGACAATTTTTTTTTTCAGCAGTTTAAACTCATGCAATATTCAAACCAGTACTTTACAAGACAATGATAACTGTTTAGAAATAAGAGGTTTCTTATTTAAAAAGAAAAAAAAAGCCACACACCACCAGGAAAACAGTTGTTCCTCCTATCTTGGTGAAAACGTCTGGAATAATACATGGAAAACAACATGGCAACAAACTAAAATGCTTTCATTTGTCATCAAATGCTGTTGGTAGATGCATAGGGAACACTGCTGAAGATCTGAAGAAACAAGTACTCAACCAAATTACACGGTGTGGGAGGTTTGCTCTGCAGTTGGATGAAAGTACATATGTTTCTAACACATCTCAGCTTACAGTATTTCTTAGATTCTATTTCAATAATGAAATACAGGAAGAACTGGTGTTTTTATAAGCTAAAGGGAAGATGTACTGGATAATATGTATTTTCAAGAGTAAATGACTGCTTTAGTAAAACCAATATTTTATGGAAAAACTGTGCAAGTGTAACCACTCATTTTCACTGAATTTCACTGGATTTTTAGAATTGGAAGGGACTGTAGAGATCATCTATCATGATGTGGATGCTTTGACTAGAATTAAAAAAAAAAAATATATATTCCAGGGTAAGGTTGCATAAAATTACCACAACACTCATAGGCTAACTATTGCAGCAAAGAAGTTGGAGACAGAAGTGTTACAGGATGTCATTGATATGTCTCATTTTTTAAAACAAGACTTGAAAACAGTACAATATTTACAACACCTTGTAATAAGATAGGGAGTAACTATGAAAATCTTGTACCACAGAGAAGTTTGCACTTTGTCTTGTGGCAAAGTGCTTAAAAAAGCTGTCCAACTTAAAGATGAGTTATATATTTTTCTTTTACAAATAGAGGTCTGTTCCAAATTTGCTGACCTTTTCTTGGATGACAAGTGTCTGTCAGTGGTACGCTACCTAGCAGATATGTTTGAATAAATAAGCACACTTAATCTGTCCCTTCAAAGTAAAGGTGACATTTTATGAATGAGTGCAAAAAGAAAGTTTACTGTTCTGTAAATAAATAAAATAAAATAATTATTTTTAAATACTGTTTGCCATCTTTATCTCATCCTTTTTTAATTTCTAGTTTTTATGTACATTTTGTAATGCGATATATTAGTACAAGTATATGACTTATGGATAAATAAACAAACATGTAGAGAGAGTGCAAGCTCAAAAATTTTTTACTGATAAGGATGTGAGATCATAAAATTTTGGGGACCACTGCTTTTAGTGTAGTAGGTCAGCAGTTAGAGAGCATGTATGATCCATAGCATGGTAAAGGATAAAGAGTGGTTAACAGAGTAAGTGGGAATGGCATATAATAACGCCAAAAAAAAAGGAGAACTAGGCAATTATGCCTTGCAGACAGCCTGCAAGGAACAGGTGATTGAGTTAGTAGGAGCAGCGGGCAAAGATCAACCTGTGACAGAGCTGAGGAGGAAGCAGGGTTAAAAGGCAGCAGCAGAGGAAGTAGCCTATGGTATGTGCTTTATGCACTTGGAATCACAGACACTCATACATCAGCTGTGAAATGCAGCTAAAGCTGTGCTGCTTGTGATGAGATGCTGCTGAAGGGCATTTCTATGAATGTCCTTTGCTTATGTGACACGAAGGGTTTATCTCTGCATATAAACATTGCAGCTGCTGAAGGGGAAATAAAAAGCAGCTTCTTCTTTCTGAGCAGTTGAAATCATATTTTTAAAGCGTACGATTGCCTCTTTGGTAGGTCCTTGTGAGAGAGCTGAGGAATGACGACCGAGCTTAAAATACTTCCTTGTAAACTGCAGAATTTCATCATTAAATCTATCAATCAAAGTTCCACTCATCATCCATCCTGCACTTGTAGTAATACTTATTACCAGAGATGGGAAGCTGCCACATTCCTGCCTCACAGCATCCTCATTGTTAAGAGCCGCAACAGCTATTTACACACAACTGATCTCCTTACTCACCTTGCCATCAACAACCTTCATGTTATTTGACTAAAAGAAAAGGACTAGAAGAAAGCAAGGACTGAGTATCCTAAAAGAATGAAAGGCAGTAGAGTTAAGGACTGTTTATGAGAATGATTCTCATGAGCCTTATCTGAAAGTGCAACCATCTATATAAAGAATATGGGTGGGGTTTTTTTGTTTTTCCCATTTTGATTAGTCTTTGAATATTCCTGGTTAAACACCAATCTCAGTTACACCAGAGCAAATTCTGAGCACAGGTGCATGCTGTGTATGGCAGGAGGTATGAAGTAAGATCCAAAACTGGCCATGTGTTTTTAAGTTAAGCTTTTGTATGTGGCAAAAAAAGATTATTAAACCCAAAAGTACACAACATGAAATTGGAATACAGAGAATTTGGAGGAAATGCTTGGAAATTACCATGGTATTAGATTCTGTTTGAGGTTGTTAAGAGCAACAAAGATAAAGTGTGAGAACTATTGCATTCATAGCATTGTAAATTGAAAATACTAGCCAAATACAGTGATTGAATGGTTGAAGTAGTGAGATGTTTCTTTCTTTACTGCCTTCTTTCACCAGCTACCTGCTTGTATACTCCTTTTCAGCTGAGTAGGACAGCAGCTTTCCCTTTGGAATTAAAGTTGCTTCTCCCTTGACAGTATTACTACATGTCAGGAAAAAATTGATAAAAATAGTCTTCCTTGATTACTGCTGCCATGACAGTCTCCTCCCTTCTGGCTTGTTGCAATCACTGCTCTAACACTGACCACCAAAATACAGGTAAAAATCCATAGTTCAGGGCACATGAAACTGTTTTCATCGCCTCTTAATTGTTTCCACTGGGGGGTGTTATTAGTTCATATTTTGGCTTTGACCCTACTCTTTAGTTTTATGGTAACACAGGCATGGCTATCTGGGACCTACTGGCTTGTCACTTTGCTCATCAGCTGTTTAGACCTGGGCTGAAACACGAGTAAACTTCAGACTTGCTTCTCCTTTCTCACTGGAGCTAAAAGATCACTCCGATCAGCAGCAAAGGGCCTGTGACTCACTGCAGCCTCATCACTCTACTCAGAAAGAAGCAGTAGCACCTCTATCACAGTATCATGCCCAACACTATCTTCAAGGTCTTTTAAAGATGCAGTACAAAGCCTGTGACATGCCTCCAATTTGTTTCTTGTTATTTTTCAAAGCATGGTTTGATTAACAGCAGCACAGATTCTAGAAGCTGAAAGAGAAAGGGCTCGCACAGTTACATGTGATTCATTTCTTTCTCTCTTACAAGTTCCTCCTGGTTGGTATTTGTTTGGTATTGACTATTCAAACATAAAAGCAACACTGGCTTGCTCAAAGATCTGTTCCACCTCTTAACACATCCCAGGGCCAGTGGAGAGGCCATTCCCCTCCAAAATGAAAATGAAACCATGCTTGCACCCTTCATCCTTTCTTCATGGTTAAATCTACTTCACCTACTCCATGCAATTTTTCTTCAGTGTTTGCATTCTTCAGACAAATCAACTGCAAGTTAACAGGTTATTAATAGACAGAGGTTTCTGAAGGATAACACCCTTGCTCTTGGAACAGGAAACAACACATCTCAAATACTATGATGGCATAGCTGTAGGTAAATCTGATATTAGGTAGGTATTAGACTGACATGAGATTAACAAGCATCTACTGGACACATCGTTATCTCACCACTGTACTCCCTTAACTTTTTTCTAACACACACCTTTGTGAACACCACAAGAACCTATCAGTAGAATTATGTAAATTCTTTTCTTGTAAACACCTAATAGCTATTTGAAGTGACTCTAATAGTTAAATTTCCCTGTTCAGTATTCAGCACATTAAAATTTCTGTTTTATGATTTGTTCATTAATGGCATTATAATAACTCAGCACCTCATCATCTGCTCTAAACAAGCTTTTTTAAAAACTAAATAATAAATAATTCACACATATTTATGATTAATAAATTAGAGAGCAGAAAGATCAATTGTTGCATATGCTATATGAAAAGGACGTTCCATTAAGGCATCAACATTGCCGTTGGCTGCAATATTAAAGAAAAGAAAAGAGCTGCATATTGGTGGAAATGTAATGCCTTCAGTGCAATCATCTTCTTATATCACATTCTGCCTCAGTTTTTTTACATTATTTATAATTAGTCAAATCTATGCTTCTACTAGCTTTTGCCTCCTTACATTTCAACCTGACCTCAGTCTATCCTTCTGGCCAGCTTGTACACTACATTTAGGCTTCTTGCAGATCTCTGGGCAAAAGGTTTCTGGGCTGTATGTTAATATGTCTGAAATGGAGCTCTTCAACTTACACCCCCAAATCTTTCTTTTTTCACTAGCACTAAATAATTCTTCCTACATCCTTTCCTATCACTTATAGGATTGTAAGAAACAGAAGGAAGTATTCCTTCCGCTCTCTCCATCTCTGCCAAAATTGGGCGGCTTCCTTCTCTATTCCTCCTTCAGAAATACTCCTCCTGCTTCCCTTTGGACCACTATTAAAATTGCCTTTTCTTCTCAGCTAATACAACCCCTACCCTTTCCAGACCAATACGTTTTTTTGCCCCCAGATTATCTTTGTGGACCACATCCCAACCACATTCTCTTGCAAAGTTCCTCTGCCAAGTTCTCCTTTCTTTCTGGAAAAGTAAACAAAACAACCCACACCTTTGCAAATATTTCACCTCTAGGGTTCTGCAACTTCTCCCATTTATTCCATCTCACACCTGACATTACTAATGCTCTATTCTATTCCTCCACTTTCTACTGGTTTATTATGTGCTTCTCTTACATAGAGCTTTGTCTTCTCTGACACCCTAAAAAACAAAGAACATAGCTAATTGCTATTGGCAGGAGTCCTGCCGGTAGAACCAGGTCATTAGCTGATTTCTTGACCTTCTTAATCTTCATAAGCTTCCCATCCAATACGACAATAAACTGTATTAAATTATGAATACATAGAAAACTGTATAAAATGTTAGCAAAAAGCCAAGATTCTTCTGCCACAGGAGTTCAGTTTTACCATCCTGCTCCATATAGGAAACTATTTGGCTAGAGTTTTGTATTTCACTAACCAGTACCTAAATATTCTTAGCACGTGCAGCGGTGTAGCTCTTTTCACTCCCCAGACCCTCAGCTTTTTGCATGCTACCACTGAAATGTAGGCATCTCATGGGTAATACATGACACTTTTTCAATAAACTGCAGCACAACATGCCATAATTCAGGGCAGGAAGCAAAGAAAATTCCTTTAACTGAATTTAGAGAGATGATGATATTACTTCCAGGCATCAATGTCCTGGGATACCTAAAGTAATATCTTTTTACCTTGACTATCATGCCTGGATGACATGTGGGCGAGCAGGTCAGTCAAAGCAGCAGTACAGTGCCTGTATCCTACATTTCCTTTTCCATGCATCTACCTCACTTTTGATCCTTCTGTCCTCTCTGCTGTTAATAGGGAGGAGTGGGGTGGGAAAGGGGAGGAAGGATTTCCTGAATCAACTCTGAAAGACTTCAGAAAAAAAATAATATTTTTTCCAATTATCTTTGTCATGAAGGAAACTTCAGAAAAAACCCATAAAAGCCAAGCTATGCCTACAATGTGCAAATGATCATCTGCCATCAGTCACTGAATTCTCTTCTGTTCTTGATTCTTCTGACTGATTACCCTAGACTTAACCTATTAAATGTTTAATTCCTATCTTTTTTGGCTTCAGTACTCACCTTGAAGCCACTAGTTTTGTATCATGGTGAGATTAAGTCCCTATGGCTGTTCATTTTCTCATCTATCACTTTCTGAAATTATGTGGTCTTGAAGTATTTATTTTTTTTCATGGTGCACTGGGTGCAGAATTGGCTGAACGGCAGGGCTCAAAGGGCTGCAGTGAATGGAACTGTATCTGGCTGGCAACTGGTCACCAGGGGTGTTCCTCAGAGCTCAGTCCTAGGGCCAGTTCTGTTCAATATTTTGAACATTCAGCATTCATGGCCCAACTGCTATTCTGCATAACTTATTCTTATTTCTGGTTTCATTAACCATTAAATCTCCTATCCTTCTGATTTGTTATGAAACTAGTTCTCTTAACCCCTAACAGCATGTGGAGTGTTTAAAAATCCTTAGAAATATCATTACATACTGGTCTTTTGTTTGTTTAGTTTTCCCTTAGAACCTGAGGAAATAAGCTCATTATGGCTCTGTCATACACATCTCTTTCCCTCTTTGCAACTCTTCTTTCATGTTGTCACAGTTCCAGCAGACATCTGCATTTTCCTTATCTTTGCTGTATCTACATTAGATTGCAAAAGCCTTCAGGCTGCAAAGGCAGCTGATTCATTGCTAAAAGCTTGTCTATGGCTCACTTTCTCTTCAACAGTACATGCCTTTCAATAATATTTTGAAGAAAATACACACTACATAAATAAATGACAATCCATGGGAAAGAGAAAAAAAAGAACAAGCCAGCTAGATAGGAATTACATTTGAGAGTTCCTTTAAAGCAGGTTTTTTAAATCTCTTCAGGAGAGTATGAAAACAGATGGGATACAAGTAGTTGTAGTTCCTGGTCAAGTACTGACAACTCCTGAGTGTTTCAAAATATGCCTATTGGAAATGCTAGGAGCAAAATATGCCATGAGATCTGTTAACTCCTGTTCTTTATGACATACAGGATCCCTTCCCAAAGAGGGAGACATCAACCTTCCGCTTTCTTCCTAGAAGTCCTTAACCTGTGTGACCTGTGTTTAGTTTTTTTTCCCCTTCCTGCTTTCAAGCATATTTATTAAATTCATTATCAGTTCCCTGTTTACAAATACTGGATTAAAATTACAAGAATATTTTAATAAAGTGTTTACGTAAATGCCGCAATCCCTTCTATTGACTGCTGGGAGAACAGTCCACCTATTTCATGCTGTGCACAGTGAAGCAACCGAGCTCCTTTTGATCAGAGACTGATTGAGTGAAAGGCTCAGAGACTTTCCGAGTGATACAACGTAACAGTACAGCAACAGGAAGGTTGTGATTGCATAATACTAGGAAGATCTTTACTGTAATTTTTGACTGGGTCTTTCCACACGTTACAGTAACATACAAATTCAATTCCATAGCAGAAAGTTTGCACATTTATGAAACAACGACTTGATAATAATAACCAAAGTTATTGACATATAATTATAGAATGGTCAGAGTTGGAAGGGATGTTGAAAAATCATTGAGTTCCAACCCCCCTGCCATGGGCAGAGACACCTCCCATCCAGCCTGGCCTTGAACACCTCCAGGAATGGAGCATCCACAACTTCTTTGGGCAACCTGTTCCAGTGACTCACTACTCCCCAGTAAAGAATTCTTCCTAATATCTAATCTAAAACTACCTTCTTTCAGTTTAAGCTGTTAGTCCTCATCCTGTTACTACACTGTCTGATAAAGAGTCACTCTCCATCTTTCCTGTAGGCACCCTTTAGGTACAGGAAGAGGCTAGAAGGTCTTCCTGAAGCATTCTCCTCTCCAGGCTGTACAGTCCCAACTCTCTCAGCCTGTCCTCAGTGAAGAATCCAGAACATTCAGAAGTGCACTGTATTTATGCAGTGTGCATGTACTCTCAGTATGTAATTCTCAGTACAAACTGAGTATAAATCAGTATAAACTTCTTGCAGCAGTAAACATTGCTTCTAATCCTGTCCCCAACACATACTGCTTGCAGGAGTAGGTGTGATGAATGGTAATCACTGAGAAGCAGGTGTTTCACTGCATGTTGATGGGGCCAGCATTCACCTATAGGTTTCTAACACTGTATAAAGTCAGAGTTGACTTGATTCAGTGTTGGAGACACCCCTGCTATGATTGTGAGGTTGGAGTAGAGAATTCCACAGTCCCTTCTGTCCACAGTTTCAACTGCTCTACTTCATTATATCCGTTGAGTTCAAAGAATTCCATAACATTTTACAACTAGGAACAATTTTATTACCTCAAAGTAGCCTTCTTTTTTTGACTAGCTGCTGCCTCCCACACCAAAACATCACAACACTACAGCAGATTTATGGCTAGAACCCATCCTCAGAGGGAAGTGAAACAGCATTTTTAAGGATGGATAAATTTTGCTTACTAGAAAAACAGTGCTCCATGCCTATGGCTGAGAACATTGTTCCAAAGACCAAGATAGTAAGGACTTCTACTCATTTTTACTGTTTAAAAAAAAAATCTGTCGTAATACAAGAAAATGGTATGTTATATACGGTATTTAGGAAAGGAAAGAAGATCATGCACTGGAGTCAAACTAATCACTGCAGTGTCTTGGTAATTGCCAAAGATAATATACAAGAGTAGTGAGCAGTTTCAGTGCTGGGTGGCTCTTGAGACAAGACCTTATCATTATTTCTGACAATGTCAAAAAGATCAGGAGGAAGAACTAGGTTTTATCATTTTCTTTGGCCTAAGCCCATATGTGCCAATTTACTCCACACACCATTCTCAACCAATTATCACCTCTTCCTTTCCTTACACAATGACGGTTATGGGGTGCTTCACACTTCATTTACAGTTATAGGACCCTTACTGACAAACAGTGACTTATTAGTTTGGATGTAGCCTACATAATATGCATTTCCTGTATCATGTTTCCTTAGTCATGGACATATTCTATCAATTTTTCCTCCTGCAGACCATCATGCACCAGATAATCTTTATTAGGATTTTGGCCTTGACAAAATGATTCAGATGCAACATGCTGATGGAGGCAGAGCCACATGACTAAATCCTAGAGACTTTAGTAATGAAATCCCACCAATGCATTAGAGAAATTGAATGCAACCTGGTCGCTGTTGCTATTTAATGTAACATTTCACTGGGTACAAGAGAAGCAATTAGACTCTTGAAAATTGTGCTAACATCTCCCATAATTCAATATTGACCATCACCAGCAATGCAATATGTGATGAGACTGATAATTTTTTTTAATAAACCAGAAAAGAATTGAAAAGAGATTGGAGGAATGACGGAGGCGTAAGTTAATAGTGTCATGGGCTTGTCTGCATGAAAAAAAGCAGTGTTCCACAGAACTGACCAGCTGTATCTGTCCTTTAGTCCTTATCACAGAATAGTTCCAAATTTGATAAAGTATCCCAGCAAAGTTCCCAAGAAAGGGATTCTGGGCATTACAAAACGTGTGAGAATGCGTCATGAGATGGAGTTGAGAGGACTATGAAAGAAAACAAAGCAGTTAAGGTATTTGCAGATTCTAGTTCAAAATTACATGCCCTTTCTACGTTATCATAATTAAGTCAAGCCAAATCAGAAGCCTTGACCCAGGCATTACATCAATAAACATACTACATCTGAATAACAAAAGTGCAAAAAGTAATAACGGAAGGTCATCACAATGTACACAAGAAAAGTAAAACTCAAGGTCTTCCAAGCAGCAATGTCTTGATCTAATACCAAATTTCCTGTAAATCATAAAGGATCTTACTATTGAAAGGCTTTTGAACAGCATACATAGTACAAGCAGTGGAATTTTCACTTAATTATTTCAAAATTAAAGTGAACAAAAGACAAACAGAATTAAAAAAAACCTAACTAAATTACTAATTTGGGTTGCAAGAAAGGGACAAAAATATTAAGAGTAATTTCTAGAGAAACTAGAATACAACAGGAAAAACAATTTGCTTAAGATTTATCCAGGATGTTTGCAGCAGTTTTGGACATAAGTAGATGACATAACTAGGAAGGATTCAGGTCCCTAGTGAAGGCAAGATGCCCAGGCTGAGAAACACATCTGTGAAAGACTATCTATGGCCGCTCTGTGCTCTAAACCTTTCTAAAGGTCTCTGCATTAATTGGTCTTTCTGTTTACACTCATAAATAAGTGAGTAGCAGTCCTTCCGCAGCCGGATCTTGTATACACACTTTATCTCTGTGGCTTGTATTGGAGTGAAATATTTATTTCAAACAGCTTCACTGCATTTCTTCCATCTGAAAGCAATACGAGCAACTCCAAAAGGTGAAAGTTTCAAACAGGATGAGGGAGCCAAACTCTTTTCAGTGGTTGCCAGTGAGAGGACGAGGGGCAAGGGGCTCAAGCTGGAACATAGGAAGTTCCACTCAAATATGAGAAAAAACTGCTTCACAGTGAGGGTGAGGG